>CM076570.1:748027063-748627063 GCA_034641835.2 Pinus albicaulis | reverse complement strand
CAAGCAAATGACCGGGTGAAATATTAGCCGTCGATATTCGTAGATCGGACGATCTTCGTGAATCAGCACTGCGCTCGTGGACCACTCCATTCATCGCTCAAATCGTTTGTGCACTGTCCGATCATCCTGCCAAATCAACGGTCCGCAGTCTATTTACCCTTGTGGTCCCCGTGCCCAAAAACACTGTCCAAAAACCGGTGGTATTCATCGCACCACATTTCGGAGGCGGGCGGTATTTCTCAAATCGGAGCGATTCCATACGTTGCTCGCCGCGTTTCTCCGCGTACGGCTCCAAAACCGCCCTCGTTATTGCTCGATCAAAGTCACGGCGCGATATTCATGATAGCTGTCCGATCTGGAGGTCTTTATCCAACGGTTGTCACTCTTCGAAGCTACACGGCATTTAATCACAACATATTCGACCCCTGGCCCACTATCCGTCGCCCCCCTACGTGTCCTCCACCGTCGATCTCCACCGAGATCGGACGACCCTCATTTAACCCATGCCATGCCTTTGACCCGGTCCTCCTCCAGATCACCATTCCACGTACCATTCGACGCATTCTCTTCCACCTTCCTTATATCCCATTCCTAAGGTCAAATTCAAAGTTGTTCATCTGCTACGCTCCACCAACCTTCTCCATTGCCACCTCCCACCGTCACGCTGCATTTCTCGACCTGTCCACCATGCCGCGCTGTCTCACCATTATCCCCACTGTGTTCACCTTCCCGTGCATAGTTTTCTTTAACGAGTTTGCGGATTTTGCAGGGTTACAGCGGCGGAAAACCGCCATGATTCATTCTCTATTACAGTGACAAAGGACACATAAAAGGACCGTTTTTCAGAGCTGAATTATGAAGAAAGCTCCGGGAAGATATGCCGATAAGACTTCCATTAAAGAAGCGGGGTTAAAATCTGTCAAACCCTGCAGGGACATTCAAGGCGCCGATATCACAGATGAAGATATTAATGCAGCAGCAGGGAAATATCAGTGGATGGTTGAGGAATTCAACGTTCAGCCTTGAATATTTTTAACCGAAATTCAGGGTTTAGAAGGCAGAGGGTACAATGAACCAGAAACAATACCCTCCAGGTTTCTTTTCAACACTATTTTCTTTCAGGAAAGGACGAATTTTTTATGTAATTTCACTGCTCTGCCGTGTTCCTGGAGAGATTTCTACCCAGTGCATTTATTTCAATTAGCAGGCCACAGAGTACAAACAACATTACAGTCATTACGACGTTATTAAGTATGTCTGTATTTTGTTTTAAATAGACAATTAAATGTTTCTCAACTTCTCCTTTTTGAGCTCTTAAAATTTCTCTATCAGCTTAAAGAACGGACGATTTGAGTTCTAGATTTTATCGAGGAAAAATTATCTTGAGAACGAGTACTTTTGCTTGTAATTTTAAAAACTCTTGTATAGGTAGAACCCATAGGGTCTCGGTGAGGGAGAGTTGTACGGTAAAGGGGATTAGTGTACAGTATTTCCATGATTTGTAACTTTCTCATGTATTGTTAAATATGAATCATTTCATTTATTCATATTTCTTTGTATCATGTTTTGGAGTCAGTGGCTATTTGATTCTTAGTGTGGATTTATCTGTAGTTGATACCCATGCTAAGATAATTGATGCTTTAAATATGGCTCATGCATGATGTTCTGTTGCTAATCTCTAAATATAGTTGCCTTTCTCATGTTGATTTCTTTGGGAGGGTGTTTTTAAAACGCTATTATCATGTATGGATTCTTAGATTGGTAAGCCCATGCATGGTGGTATTGTGTATCTGGATATCAGCTCAATGTTAACTAATATCTTCTCAATATTTCATTCAATACATACACCTTCTGATAACTTATTTCTGTGAGGTATTTCTGAATCAGCCCGCTTTACAGTAAGCTGTCTCTAAATTGTCTGTTGCTTTTATATTGGAGTTTTGCATTTTGCCTCTGCAATATCCCTATTTCTGTGTCAGTTTCTGAAAGTCTTGGTCCCATCCAAATGAAATTTCCTTGTTTTACAAGAGATAGCATGAGAGCTTGTTATTGATAACTCCCTCTGTTATACCATATGCTCCTTGCTATATAAGATGTCCTAGGCACTGGTCTATCACAACTCTAGGCTGTCTCTAGGAGCGACAACAGTAGCCATGGAAATAATTTGTGTACCTGGTGAAGGATTGTCTTTTCCATTTGCTTGCTTGAGGGGTTCTTCTATTTTGCTGCATCCTTTGCTGGTTGGACTGGATTGGCTTTGTCTTACAATATGCTGCATTATGTCCTGGTTTATGACAAGAGAAACTTGTGCTATTTTTCATAGGAGGGAAGAACCTTCTTTGACATCTTCCAAATTTATTCATTTCATCCTCATGAGTGCATGAGCCTTTTTCTGCTGACTGTTTCATCCCTTCATTCTCTATCCTCTCATGTTGCTACTTGTTTTTATTTGTTTCTCTGCAACTCATGTTCCTGCTGGTTTATGCTTCTGGAGAAATTTGCTGAGCTGCTTCACTATTCTTTACAACTTTTACAAAAATGATTTTCTTATTATCTTCAACCTTGGACTTACTAGTTTCACCTTCATATCCTATCCCAACATTTATGAGAGGTGACCTTTGAGCCTTTAGAATCTGGTCCAACTGTCCAGAGCTTTTCATTGCAGGTGTACTCATTAATAGTTCTCTTTGGGGTTTTTCTAAGTTCTTTTTTAGGCTCACTGCTTCTTCTTCCAATTTTTCACATTCAAGACTTTTCTCTCTCATTTGTTCCAGCAGAGTGTCTTCTACTTTCTTTGCTTCTTCAAGCTGTGTCTTCAGGCCCATAATTTATTTCTTATCTTCATATTCTTTCTCATCACATATTTGTATCAATCTCTTAAGGTCTTTGTTTTCATTCTTCAAATTTTCTAGAGCTATGTCAAGTTTGGATTTTTCTTCAGCTGTAATTTCTTCATGGCTTTTACTGCCATTCACACTAGTAGGTACCTCATTTGATTGAATATTTTCTTTTTGACATAAATTTTTCTTCTTCTTAATTCTCTTCTCCTTCTTGACAATTCATTCCTCTATGTCTATTCCATGCATGAAATGCAATTTGTCCCAAATTTCTTTTGCAGAGTCTAGATCCATTATCAACTCAAGGTCCTTGTTATGAAGACTTTCATATATCACAGATTTTGCCTTGGCATTCCTCTGTTTCTCTTTCACCGTGGGGGAGTCTGTGCAGTAACCATCACATACAAGCTTCCATACCTCAGGTTCATATGCCAATAATCCTATCTTAACCTTCTCTCTCCATTCAGGAAAGTTTGTTGTATTTAACACAGGTACATTTTGATAGTCCATGACTTAACCAGATCTCCTTCAAGCTATTAAGCTTACACTAAAGGAACCTGGCTCTGATACCAATTGTTGAACCCTTAGTTAAACTGAGAGGGGGGGGGGGTGAATCAGTTTAACACATTCATGGACTTTTAAAACTTTTTCATTAACACTTGTTTACACCTTTAGTTCATGTTCAACTTAACATGTGAGTAATCTTAGAATGTGAGCAGCAAGCATTAATATAAAGTAATAGTAGACTTAATATGAGAGCAGCAAGTATTAAGCAGATGATATAAACCAGATCAACACATAAAAATCATGCACAGAGACACCAGATATAAGTGGAAACCCATAAAGGGAGAAAACCACATCTTATTATTGTTGTGATGCAAAGGCAAGCTCCAACTCCCTCTCACCACTGATTTTCTGTAGGCACCAACCTACAGGAGGCTCCTACCTCAATTCTGCAAGCTACACCTTGCAAGGAAGCTCCAACTCTCATCAATTTTCTTCTGTGCAGACTATCAACTCTGCTGTGGAGGCTCTTACCTCCGCCGTCTGCTAACCCATACTGATGCACAGGAGCATCAAGGCCATTTTTCATTTGTAAATATGTAATAAAGGGGGGTGTGACATTTTTATTATTCTATTAATTAATTTTTTATTTTTAATAAAATAGGAGATAAATTATATAAGTGAGGATTTTGTAAATATTCTTTTATTAATGAAAAGGATATGAGAGAAATAGAATTAAGTAGCAAAATTAGGGAGTACGAATGCTATGTACGGGACTTAGTTGAGTCCACACCTAAAATATATTTAAAATAGATTTAGTTGAGGATTAGGTGGAGGGATTTTTGGAGAGAATTAAATTCATTATTATGTATAAATATGAGTGGTTTTTGTGAGGAAAATACACTTTAATAGTTGAAGAGAGAGTGAGAGTGTGAGTAGAGGGAAAGTTTCTACTTGCAAGCCATCGGGCAACTGTAAAGGGCCAATGATTGGAAATCAGGCCAAGGAAGGAGATTTATGTAAGTTTTGTATGTATTTAATACAGAATTTGATTTCTAAAGTTCATGCCATTATTGAATTATTGAAGAAATGATCGATATGCTTGAATCCATATCGACTTTGGTTTAAAACTGCTAGGCATAATCATTGAATATAAAAGGGGTTAAATCTCTGCGTAAAGGGAGTATTTTAATACATTGAGTCTGCGGGTTGTGTGAATCATTGTATAAAACTCTGGTTCTCGTTTTCCATTAACAGATTAGGGAAGATTCGATATTATAAGTTCATATCAATTCTCATATTAAAAACCCAATCCATAATCATTGAATGATGAATGCTTGCTGTTTCACTATTTTGTCATAGTAAATTCATAAACATTGATCTCGTTCATATGCCCTTAAAGGGGCCCGTATGGAGGAACAATATTTAAAGGTTCGATTTTTGTGTATAAGTTATTCTACAACGAATTGACGTTTGCAATTGTATAGAAGGAACGCAAGTCAAATTATTCATGAGCCTGGCAAAGTCGTTAAATTATAAGTGTTGAAGAATTGCAATCTGGAAAAGTCATGAATTGAAGCAATTTAATCTGTTTTAGCGCTGATTAAGTCGATGTGCAGAGGTTGATTCCAATCTGGATGCAGAAGAAATCGTGCCAGAGAAGAATACTGAATCCGTTGAATGAAAATCCAAATCTGTTTAGTTGATGGTGTGATATCGATTCCAATTGTTAATGTAATGAAAAGCATTAAGAAAAGTTGGAACGAATCAACGATTCGAGCGGATCAACATAAGATTCGTTGGGTTAAATTGAAATGCATCTCTGTTTACATGCGTCTCACCTGATGAAGATTCTATTGAGAATCGATCAGCTGTTTTAATAAAATCGATGGGTTTTTTTATGCAGGCACAAGTCATATCACAACAATTGGTTATTTGGTATAATCTGCTTAACTTTTGTTTGTGAAATTCAGTACACGCAGGCAGACTCTGCGTTGAAGATCAGACAGACTCTGCGTTAAGATTGGTGTAAAGCGTTGTCAGTAAGGAACTGAAGCAGTGTTAATACAATCTGAGTGTATGTGATGTTGGATAGTCGATGCAGAGGATTTGCATTGCAAATTCAAGGAAAGCCACACAGTCATGTTGTCAGTAAATGCGTTGAGGAGGAAAAAGGGCGATGTTGAACTGTATGAAAACTTGGTATCAGTCGAGTTTTGAGGTGTGGGCCAACGTGCACATTGGCAGATGAATGTAATGTGCTGGTAAGTCATGTTTGAATGTTTTTTGACTTATAATAAATCTGAGTTATGCAGTGAAAGGTTGCACGCAGGATATGGAGTGAGATCAACGAAGGCGCCGTGAGAGCAATCAACTGAAGGTTCTTCGTATAATTTTTCTACGTATAATAAGGTTGGATCAAAACTTAATTCGATTGCATTTGGTCGAAGATCTAATTGGCTGTTCAGAAGTTAGAAGTGAGATAGCGCAGAAGTTAATTAGAAACTGAAGTTTGAATGAGAACGATGCGCCCATCATTAAATCAAAAGGTAGGAAAGTTGTTGTGTGTAGGCGATTTGGAGGTTTAATTAAAGTCGAACTGTGGACTCAATGTTAAATTATGTTAATAATTGAAACTTGATTTCATCACTTGAACTAGTATGAGACATGTTAAAGAGAAGATCAGATTGGGTATCAATATATGGGTTTGATTATAAAGTCTGAAGTTTTAAAAATGGGACAAATGGGTGTTAGGCAAAAGCTGGATTGGTAATTCCATACAATGAAGTTAATAATTATGGAATTTCTTCAAGGTGAGATTAACCTTTTCAAGATTAAATTTTGAGCTTCAAAAGAGTATGAAATTGCCCAACGAATGGAATTACTTGGCATGGATTTGGAATTTCATTTTTATATGCATGGTATTGTAAAGATTCTGGGTATTGCAGGGTTGGCCCTGCATCAGACATCTATCAAGCTACAACTTGATGTGGAAGCACCAACTTCCTTCTCTTTCAAAAGAGAAACACTTGCCGATTTACCTTGGATATCGCCCCTCTGCTCGTTCCATCCGCTCTACATCGTTCATCTATTCTCATATCTCATCGTATCATCTCTCGCATCTTCGTATTCCCCACGCCTTCTCCTTATTCTCTCGCTCAACTCCTCCTTCTTCTTCTCTGCTCAGCTCCTCTTTCTTCTCCACCTCACTACTTCATTTCTGCATTCTCTTCACTGACTCTCTAACCTCCTTGTGCATATCAATGTGATATTATATATATAGAGTTCATCACATGACTCTTTACATTCCTCAGGGAATTTGAAGTGAATAGTCCTGACTTTTTTCCTTCTGCCTTCTCATTTCTTTTACTCGCTCATTCAAAAAAATATAAAAATATGCATTAATTTCAATATTACAGTGGGAGTTTTGTTTTCCTACTAGAGACTTTCCAATGCATCACAAACAATAAAAAATTAATTACAAAATTTACATTCACATTTTCAGTTACATATTTCAATTTCACTCAACTCCTTTTCTGGATTTGTCTTTTCTGCTGCTGTTAAGTAACTGATCTGCATACTTCTATTCATCATGCCTACAAAATTCCCTGTGACTTTTTCAGTTCCAACATTCTTTGTTTACCTCTGTTAGGCCCACATTTTCATCCCTGTGTTTATTCTCCTGTTCACTGTACTTTTGTGCACCTGCTGCATATATAACTTATTTTCCAAGTTTATCCTAAAATAAATATAAATCTAGGTAATTTATGTTCATTATTAATATCTGTGCTCGGGCTCCCTGCTTACACCCTCTCTGTCCATATAATATATTTTCAAATCAACTCCTTTCAAACCTTTTGGATCACTGTACATTTTTATGCAACTGTCTTTCTCTCTTTCGTTGCAGTTGTGTAACTGCTGCACATATAAATGTCTTTTAATATATCAGCTGATTTTAAATCTGGGCAAAATTGAATTAATGCGGAAACTTCATTTTTCCATGGTTATAAAACCATACATATAAATTCATTCATATTTCAATATTTACAATCTTTCATTCGGAACCATATATATCAGGACCCACATATTCCAAAGTTTTTAGAGTGAAAACACCTTTTGAATAGTTTTTACTACAGAACCTTTGGTTTAATCAATTCTCGGCATCTTCAAAATTGTGGTTAAACCATAATAAAAAACCCAACTTATAATATTTTGAATTTATACTGAAGTTTACCTCCCTGAAGAATCTATGGCTTAAACCATAGTTGAATCAACTCGGACCAATCAATTTAACATTGGTTAAATGACTAGGTTTCCACACATCACATATATGGTGAAGTTTTGCTCAACACTTCTTTTAGTCCGCACTCTGGTTACAATTTCTGAGCTCGACCATGGAAAATATCACCAACTTTGGAATAACATTCAAAGTGATGGCCAAATCGCTCTTCGTCATAATTTATATTTAATTCAAACAAACCTTGGTTAAACCCGCAAACATTAATTTGAAAAGTCCCAATCAATATAATTTAAACTGGGCCCCAGTGATATCGATCTTCCACATTCGACGGCGGAGAGCACGTCGCCCTGCTCCATACGATCCGATGGATATCGCACGGTGAAGATGCACGGATGATAACGCGCAATGGCGCGCAATGAGAGTGGTTTTGCAGATTCGTTCAGGGACGCGTGTCGCTCGTTCTATGGAATCACTCCAATTTCATAAATACTGCTTGCCTGACGAAAGCGATGCGATGAAAACCGAAAACCCCCTTCACTGTTCATTCCGTGTTCCGCTACCGGGTTCCGTCTTCCGAGTTCCGCTTAGTACAAGGTTTCGCTCCCTTTTGGCTCAGGGTTCTGTCTCGCTTATATATATGAGTTCCGCTCTTCGCCTTCAATGAAACTCGCTTTTGTCCACACACAGCAATTGCCTCGATTCTTCTAGGCTACCACCATATGACTTGGCTCAAGGTTCCGTCAATTTATATTCTAACCCTTTGGTTCATCAATGTTTCAACACGACTCCTTCGCATACTATAATGCACTGCTTCATCAGGTTATACATTCCCCATTTCTTACTGTATTGTGGCAACCCGATGTCTATGAATCAAATGTTCGGAAATTCATTACACAGAGAGAGATACCAGTATCAGTTGGAATTCTGGAAGAATTCGAACCCCTTCACCCAAGTTAACCCGTATTCAAGATTCAATGATCAATAATTTCGTGTAGTCGATATCGATTTGTCCAATCAATACTCCTCAAAATTACCTTATACAGATTCACGAATCTACCCCTTCCACAGAGCTTACGATTTTTACAAACCATGAGTAACAAATTCACGCTTCCACAATAAATTCAAGCAGTCTACATAGGCATAATCCCATCTGTCAGTAACACAGGGTTTCATAATTGTCCACAGAGACTCAAATATCCTTCCTACTGAATTCAATCAAGAATATACATATAATTCTATTGACATTGATGGAAAAAGAGTTGACAAAGGAGGAACACCTGAAACATCATTCAAGAGGCAGAGAGATAGCAAAATAAAGGCAAAGGAGATAGCAAAGAGAGAAGCAAAGTGGCAGAGAGGTGGCAGAGGTAGAAGAGGCAGGCAGCAGTGAACTGAAGTAGAGAGCTATTCAAGGTGCAAAGTAGTGAGGACAGTAGAAGAAGGCCATTTGATAGCAGATCTGGAGAGACAGAGTAATGAGGATAGAAAGGCCACTGTTTGATACAAAGGTTAGTTTCTGAGTTATGGAGTATTAGTGGAAGTGTCAAAATCAGTTGAAGCTTGTCAATTGTACTCTGGAGCCATAGGGAAGAACTGCAGAGGGTGGTGTACTGAAAAGCCTTGGAAAAAATTGTTAGAAAGGCCATCTACTGAAGACCATGCCAGAGATGAATGTAAGTGATTCCATTTATATATATATATATATATATAAGAATTCATTCCTGAACCAGATGTGCATTGTCGGAACTAGTCCTGTGTGAATATACCTGAATTCAATAGATATATGGTAACCTCTGAAATAGGCTCTGAGATGAAACCCTGCAATTAAAGGAAGAATCGATGTCAGTTAAGGTTGATTTTATGTTTCGAATTAAATGCGATTAAGGCTTGTATATGATGTGGAGAAGTTAATTGAAGTATTTTCTGTATCGAAATTCCATGGGAGGCCGAAGAGAATAACTCTGCAATAGGAACCTTTGTTTATATGTGAACCTCTGTTTATATTAATGCTGCATAAAATTTAATGAATGGTGTCGACCAGAAGTAATTCAAGAGTAGAGTTGTGAATTGGAGTGGTTCAGTGCACAGTTTCCGTCTTCCGTGATCTGGTTCCGTCTAGTACAAGGTTCCGCTCCCTTTTCGCTCAGGGTTCCGTTCAACGCTTCAACATTTTATTGTAATTAACTCCGCCTACGACTGTGCACTGAACCACTCCAATTCACAACTATGCTCTTGAATTACTTCTGGTCGACACCATTCATGAAATTTTATGCAACATTAATATAAAAAGAGGTTCACATATAAACAAAGGTTCCTATTGCAGAGTTATTCTCTTCGGCCTCCCGTGGAATTTTGATACAGAAAATACTTCAATTAACTTCTCCACAGCATATACAAGCCTTAATCGCATTTAATTCGAAACATAAAATCGACCTTAACTGACATCGATTCTTCCTTTAATGGCAGAGTTTCATCTCAGAGCCTATTTCAGAGGTTACCATATATCTATTGAATTCAGGTATATTCACACAGGACTAGTTCCGACAATGCACATCTGGTTCAGGAATGAATTCTTATATATATATATATATATGGAATCACTTACATTCATCTCCGGCCTGGTCATCAGTAGATGGCCTTTCTAACAATTTTGTCCAAGGCTTTTCAGTACACCACCCTCTGCAGCTCTTCCCTATGGCTCCAGAGTACAATTGACAAGCTTCAACTGATTTTAACACTTCCACTAATACTCCATAACTCAGAAACTAACCTTTGTATCAAATAGTGTCCTTTCTATCCTCATTACTCTGTCTCTCCAGATCTTCTATCAAATGGCCTTCTTCTACTGTCCTCACTACTTTGCACCTTGAATAGCTCTCTGCTTCAGTTCACTGCTGCCTGCCTCTTCTACCTCTGCCACCTCTCTGCCACTTTGCTTCTCTCTTTGCTATCTCCTTTGCCTTTCTTTTGCTATCTCTCTGCCTCTTGAATGATGTTTCAGGTGCTCCTTTTTTGTCATCTCCTTTTCCATCAATGACAACATTTCCAACAGTCTCCCCCTTTGGCATTGATGGAAATAACCTCTGTTTTCTTTTTATACGCCCATTTCCCATTTTTTCTTTTCCTCCCCCCTTGACATCAATGGCAAAGGGGTTGCTCATTTCCTAGTTTGCTTTCTGCATTTCCTCTCTCTAAGTTATGTTTAGGCCCTTTTCTGTTGCCTTTGTACCTTGCTGCTCCAAACTTTGGATTGAATCTTAAAACACTGACTCTTTAGCCTTTTCATTGACTCTTTTATGCTAGATGTACTCTTTCCATAAGTTTTTGATCTTGAGGACCTATTTTATGCTTTCCTTACTGGATGATCTCCCCCTGGAATGATATTGTCGTTTCTGTTCTCCCCCTGAAACTGTGCTTTCTCTTCATATCAGAGAGTAGCATCTACAGATACTACCCCTAGTCTATCTCTCAAATATTCAAATGGTTCTCTAGCAAGAGGTTTTGTAAATATATCTGTTGTCTGTTCGTTTGTTGGCACATATTCCAACTTTACTACTTTTTGAGCTACTTGTTCTCTGAGAAAATGATACTTGATTGGAATATGTTTAGTTTTTGAATGAAGCACATGATTTTTAGATATACTTATAGCACTTGTATTATCACATTTGATTGAAATAGGTTCATCAATGCTTACCTTCATGTCTTGGAGGGTTTTCTTCATCCACATGATTTGTGTACAACATGCTACTGCTGCTATGTATTTTGCTTCTGCTGTGGATAGAGAAATAGATGTTTGTTTCTTGCTTAGCCATGCCACCAGACTCTCTCCTAAATAGAATGCACCTCCACTTGTGCTTTTCCTGTCATCAACACAGCTGGCCCAATCTGCATCTGTATATGCTGTCAAAATGAAGTTTTTGCCTTTTGGATACCATAGCCCATAATGTGCAGTCCCTTGTAGATATCTGAATATTCTTTTAATTGCTAGTAAGTGATTTTGTTTTAGTGCTGCTTGATATCTTGCCACAAGTCCTACATCCATCACAATGTCTGGTCTAGAAGCTGTTAGATATAACAGACTTCCAACCATGGATCTGTAAAGTTTTTGATCTACATCAGCTGTTCCATCATCTGCACAAAGCTTGCATCCAGTAGTCATGGGAGTTGACACAGGTTTGCAGTCCTCCATTTTAAATCTTTTCAGCATCTCTTTTAAGTATTTTTCATGTGAGATAAATGTGCTTGTGCTCTTTTGTTGAATTTGTAGTCCTAAATAGAAGGTAAGCTCTCCAATCATAGACATTTCAAATTCTGATTTCATCTCATCAAAAAATCCTTTTGTTAACTCATCTTTGCTGCTTCCAAACATGATATCATCTACATACACTACTACAATCAACAGTTCATCTTCATTTGCTTTTATGTACAAGTTGCTGTCTACTCCCCCTTTCTTGAACCCTTGTTTTTGCAAGTATTTGTCCAACCTTGAATACCATGCTCGAGGAGCTTGTTTCAGGCCATATAATGCTTTCTTTAATCTGCAAACATATTCTACATTATCTGTTAAGGAGAACCCTTCCGGTTGCTCCATGTAGACTTCTTCCTCTAAATCTCCATTCAGGAAGGCAGACTTCACATCCATTTGATATACCTTGAAGTCATGATAGCAAGCAAAAGCTAAAAATAGTCTAATAGCTTCCATTCTAGCTACAGGGGCAAATGTTTCATCATAATCAAGTCCTTCAACCTGTGAATATCCCTTGCACACAAGTCTAGCTTTATTCCTGATTACCTGTCCTTGTTCATTCATCTTATTTTTGAATACCCATTTTGAGCCAATGACATTTTTCTCACTGGGTCTTGGAATTAGTTCCCAAGTGTTGTTCTTCTCAATTTGGTCCAATTCTTCATTCATGGCATTTGCCCAATGTTTGTCTTTGTTGGCTTCTTCAAACTTCTTTGGCTCTATTTGTGACAACATTGCAAGGTATACCTCTTCAGTCTGTTCAGTTAGCTGTCTTCTTGTCTGTACACCTACACTCTTGTCCCCAATGATTTGATCTTCTGGATGATTATTCTGAATGTATCTTGAGGAGCTTTTTGATCTTAGATCTGTATCTTCTATTGGCTTGTTTATTTCATCATCATCTTGATTCCCTTCTTCATGAACTTCTGGAGGATTGTTGCAATCTGTACTTCTTATCTTGTCTGATAGTTCTTCATCAAATCTTACATCAATACTTTCTACAATTTTGTGAAGTATTTTGTTGAAGCACCTGTAACCTTTACTCTTAGATGCATATCCTAAGAATATTCCTTCATCTCCTCTTGCATCAAACTTTCCCAAATTTTCATCATTATTTTTTATAAAACACTTACTTCCAAAAACTATAAAATGCTTGATTGATGCAGGTTTACCATGCCATAATTCATAAGGAGTCTTGTCACTGTTTGGTCTTAGATGCGCTTTGTTTAGGATATGCACAGCTGTGTGTACTGCTTCTGCCCAAAAGGTTTGAGGAATGTTACTTTCTTGCATCATGGCTCTGGTAATCTGCTGTAAAGACCTATTCTGTCTCTCTGCCACTCCGTTTTGCTGAGGCGTTCCTGAAATTGTGAACTGTTGCTTTATCCCATGCTCATTGCACAGATCTGAAAAATCATAATCTTTAAATTCACCTCCTCTATCTAATCCGATGCACTTTAGCTTGCATCCTGTTTGATTTTCTGCCAAAGCCTTGAATATTTTGAATTTCTCAAATGCTTCCGTTTTGTGTTTGAGAAATGCAACCCATGTCATTCTAGAAAAATCATCTATTATTAGCATGAAATAGGATTCTCCACTTGGCGTTTTAGTTCTCGAAGGCCTACACAAATCCATGTGAACAAGTTGAAGAGGTCTGCTTGTAGATAACTTCTCTTTGGTTTTAAAGGATGTACGGGTCTGCTTACCTAGCTGACAGGATTTACATATAGTATTTGAAGGCTTCTTGAGATTGGCATATCTCTGACTGCATTCTTTTTTCTTAGACTTATGATATGATAAAAGTTTAGGTGTCCCAACCTCCTATGCCATAACCAAGACTCCTCAAATTTGCTAAGATGACATGCTTCATTTTCTTCTTTTACTACATAGACATTGCTTTCCGTTCGAACACCTTTGATCAGGGTTTTTCCAGTGGTGCTTGATATTACTTCACAGTCTTGAGCTCTAAAAAGAACTTCACAGCCTTTATCACACATTTGACTAACACTCAACAGATTTGCTTTCAGCCCATCCACAAATAGTACATCCTGGGCTTTTCCTCTACCATTGTCCAGACTGACTGAGCCTCTTCCTTTGATCTTTCCTGCTTTATCATTTCCAAAAGTAACATTTCCAGATTTCTTTTCGTCAAAGGTTATAAACTTGCTTCTATCTCTTGACATATGCTTTGAGCAACCGTTGTCCAAATACCACTGGCTTTTTAGATCTTGAGCTATTAGAGCCAAGTCACATTTATTCACTTTCTTTTTCCACTGCAAGCATCCTCTTGTTTGGTATCTTTTCTGAGATGATGAACTACACTCTCTTAGAGAACATTTGGAAGACATATGTCCACTTTTATTGCACACACAACATTTGGATATATCCTTAGCAGGATTATAAGTAGGAATAAACTCTCCATGATTCATAAACCTTCTTGAGGTTTTGGACAACAGTATTTGTTCATATTTCCTGCATTCTATTTATGGCCAAAATCATTACAATAAAAACAGTATCCATAAAAACAATTTGCATACCTGACAAAAGGTTGTCTTCTCCATCTTCCTGCTTGAGTAAAACTTTTTACTGTTTGCATCCTTTGCTGGTTTGTATTTATTCTTCTAGTATAACAATATGCAGCAATGTGTCCTAATTTGTGACAGGAATAACAAGTAGCATTTTTCATAGAAGGAAAAAATCTCCTTTGATGATTTCCAAATTTGACATATTCAGGAGTATGCAAGGTTTTTTCAGTTGACAGTTTATTTACTTCATCCTTTGTCATTTGAGCTTCCTCCTAATTTTTATCTACTTTATTGCAGGATTCTTCTTCCTTTGAAATCTTCTGAGCTGCTTAAGTAAAATATCCTCTACCTTCCTGGCTTCTTCAAGCTCTACTTTCAACTGAATGAGGACTTCTGAATTTTGTTCCTCTCTCACGTATTTGAGAAGAATGTCTTTCTGTTTTCTGCACTTCAGTTTTAGTCTGTCAATTTCCTCCAAGGCACTTCTTAGCTCCCCCTCAAGGTCCACCTCACCTTCTTCCTCATCTTCTAAAAAACATTCTTCCAGCTCTTCTATAGCCTTAAAAGCTGCCTCCCTTACATTTGACTTCTTCTGTGGCAGTCTCATCTCATACGCTGTTAGTTTTCCAAGAAGCTGATTCATGGTCAAGGTTTCCCAATCTACTGTTTCTTCTATGCCAGAGACCTTGGGATTAAAACTAGATGGCAAAGATCTTAGGATCTTTTGAACAATTACACATTCTTGCATGGTTTCACCTAGTGCTTTCATATTATTGACAATTTCTGCAACCCTTAAAAAGAAACTAGCAATATCTTCATCATCATTCATCTTTAAATTTTCAAACTGGGCTCTATAGACTTGAAGTTTAGCAATTTTCACCTTTTTGTCTCCCTCGTGAATATTTTCTAGAGTTTCCCACATTTCTTTGGCAGTCTCACTGTGCATTACTTTGATTAATTCTGCCTCACACAATCCATTCAAGATTGCATTCATTGCCTTTACATTAGCCACAAAATACATTAAGAAGCTGCTCCATTACTCCATAATGTAGATCTAGATCTAATTAATCCACATTTACATGACAAAAGTGGATCTTATTCATCTTAAGGGGTTATAGGCCCCTCTATCCATTTATTTACTTAATTAATTAAGATTATTAAGAACTCTAATATTCCAATTGTCTTAGGGAAAATTTGGAATATTACAAAAAGCTTCTACTAATGAGGTGAGGAGATTTTTCCTCCACCTTCTCTCTGGTGAACCATTTAGCTTTGCCTGGAAGCTGTCCTTTCTGTTATCACTCCACCAGATTTCTAAGGCTGAAGAAGAAATCCACAGACCAACCTTTTAACTTGGTATCTAGCCTTACCAAGTCGGAGAGGGCTCTCTCCAAAAAAATCACAGCCAAGAGGGACTAGATGAAAAGGTTTTAGGCTAGCTATAAGTACAAGGGTTTTGATTTGATTTGATTGGGTTGTTGAATTAGGATATTAGGTCAAAGAGGCTAGGTCAAGCCAAATAGGATGAGAATTGAAGTCCATTCAATGAGGGAAGGTAGGTATAAATCTTAACACTTTAAGGTGATTTTGTGAGATGGTTTCAGACTGATGAGGAGCTAGGAAGAGCATAAGAGATGTGTTCTTCCTAAACTAAAGAAAAGGGACAAATTATGAATACTTTCCCAAAACAGAGCATGAAAGAACATGTATTTTTCCTATCAACTTGAAAATCATCATATAATAGACATGAAATGGTTTATGAGATTACAAAACATTCATATAAATGAAACATGAGAAAAAAAAATGCCAAACATTCATACCACAGGTATCCCAAAGAAACAGCTGCAACTCTTCATTAATTCCAGGCCAAACTGATTACACTATAGAACTTGATCAATACAACAACATCCAACTGATTCCAACCCTTGCTAAGAGTGAAGAAAGGGAAGATATAGACATCAAAACAAAATTCTCTCATCCTCATGGGTCGAATCCCTGAGTTGAGGAAGAGATCCACAAAAAAATGAACTAATAGCTAGAGTACAGGGAGCTATTATGAAACCAACTCCAAAAATAGAAGAAAAAAGAGATCAATGCCTTAGAAATCAACCACTTTGAGGGGGAAACCTCCAATACATTACACAAATGAACAATTATTCGATGATACAAATGAATGAAACCTCCTTCTATATATAGGAGTCCATGGGCCCAAAATATAATCCTAGTCGACCTAACATTAACAATGTAAGGGCACAATAATAACAATATTGGGGTTACAGGGGTACAACAGTAACAATAAGGGGGCTACACAATAACAATAAGGGAGTAAACTAGTAATATAGGGACCTAACATGCCCCTCTCCTTAAAAAGAGCGTTGTCCTCAACGCTTGAGTAGCTATGGGTGCTTCTGTATAAAATTCTCATCCTCCCATGTAGAATCTTTAGTGGGTAAGTTCTTCCACTTGATGAGATACTATGAAATTGATAGATTTCGTAGCTGTCGAGTTCTTGTTTCCATGACTGCTTCAGGTTCCAATATGAATTTTCCTTCCTCATCAAGTTCTGGAAATATTGTTTGAACTAGAATATTTTCACTTATAACCTTCTTTAAGCATGAAACATGGGAAACTGGATGCACTCGCGAAGAAGCAGGAAGCTCCAATTTGTATTCCATAGTACCAATCTTTTGCAACATCTTGTAAGGACCATAGTACTTTGGCGATAATTTATTATCCTTCTTAGCCTGCTTGAGGGACATTCACCCCTCACTCATGTTCAGACTTCATACTTTAGGGGGCATCTGTTACACAGTAATTTGTCACTATCCCTGCAATCCCCATCTCTCACATTGGAGGGTCATTTCTATGACCAATAAGCAGTGTCATGCCTTGAAAATACCATCATTTCATCCCTTTCCATGAGTAAAACATTCCCTCTGTTGACCATTTCCTAAGCAGACCACTAAAAACACCTGTTTTTGCCTTGGCGCGAGTAGCCAGTTACACTCCCACGCCGAGATGGAAAATTAACACTGATCCCGTGCCAGTTGGCGCTCTGTCCTAGTTAAGCACCCACGCCAATCTGTTTATGGAAATTTTTTTAAAAATAGAGGCGAATTTTCAATCACAACAACTTCATGGATGAGTCATAAGGAGTGGTTCGACTGAATAACCACAGCCTCCCTCCTTCGGCATCTTGTTTCCACCTTATGGGGAAACCTCCCAAGGGATAAGGCCTCCCTTCCACTATTGTAGGGATCCAAACCTCCTCCTCTCCTCTATAAATATAACCATCTTCCATTTATGTGCTAGTTGAACAGATAGCTGAAAAAGTTGGCATAGAAAAGAAGCAACCATAGCTTTGGGAGAATAGTGCAGAGTGTGATTGTTTTTGTGTGGTTGGGAACATAGTGATATCTTAGACCTTTGTGTGTGATATTTTTGCAAACGTACTTGGATACGAACCTGCCAAAGGAGAGCCTCAACATCAAGGCTTGGTTGTAAACTCCCCTTGTCTTTATCATAATATAATGCATCTGATGTTTATCTTCCTCTCTTGTTTATAATTATAATGAGATTTCTAGCATTCCTTGATCAGCTAGATAGATTGTAATTGTTTTATGTTTGTCGTGGTTTTACGCTTGTCGTGGTGTCTTGACTGTCTGCACAGGTAATCGAACGTTGGTAGCAGCGTGTATCAAGCTTGAGAAGAGTGACAGATCAAGAAGCTTCGACAGAAGACGACAACATAGCATCAGAACGAGGTAGGACATCTTCATTGCTCTGAATTTCATTTACCATCTAGGAAGGTAGATGTTAGTATGTTCCCGTAGTTGCTAGACCCACCCTAGGGCTAGAGGGATCGCCTCTGTCCGTAGAGGGGATTTACTTGGATAACACACCTTAATCAGAATTGGAGGATAAGACTCCAAATGAGGTATGGATTGATAAGAAACCCTCTCTTTCACATTTAATGGGTATTAGTTGTGATGCATATGTACATGTTCCAAAGGATAAATAAACTAAGTTGGATAGTAAATCTAAAAGGTGCATCTTTATTGGGTATAAGGATGGTTTAAAAGGTCATAAGATTTGGAACCCAGAAACAAGGATGGTTGTGTATAGTCGAGATGTGTTGTTTAGAGAGGTGAAATATGATATTAAACATGAATCCCTACCAAAGGAACTTGAGAATATAGATTTTGAGCCAAAGGAGGAAGAATTAGACTCTACAACATAACAAGAATCGGAAGAGGAAGAGCCACAAACTCTAGCTTTGAGAAGATCAATTCTATAAAGAAGGCAGTGAGAAAGGTATAGTCCATATGATTTATTTATTTTTAGATTTTTCTTTATCTATTACTGATGATGATCCCAGAACTGTCAGGGAGGTAGTATATTCAAAGGATTGAAAACTCTGGAAATAGTCCATGATTGATGAAATGGCATCTTTGGACAAAAATGAGGCTTGGGATCTGGTGGAGTTGTCGACTGGAAGGAAACCCATTGGCAGCAAATGGGTGTTTAAGAAGAAGATCAATGCAGAATGCAAGGTGGAGAAATACAAAGCTAGGTTGGTACCAAAAGGTTATTCCTAGGTGTTGGGAATTTATTTTGGTGATATTTTTTTCTCCTATTTCCAAGGTAGCTTCTATTATATTACTTTTATTTGTTGTTGTTTCTTTTGATTTTGAGGTAGAAAAAATGGATGTGAATACAAAATTTCTTCATGGGGATATGGAATAAGTGATCTATCTGAAGCAACCTGAAGGCTTTGTGGTGAAGGGTAAGAATGAACTGGTATGCATATTGAAAAAGTCTCTGTATGGGTTAAAACAGGCACCAAGGATGTAGTATCAGAAATTTGATACATATATATACAGGGACTTTTCTTCACCAAAAGCAAAGCGGATCATTGTGTGTATTTTAAATTAATTGGTGATCGTGTTATTCATCTGGTCTGTATGTGGATGATATGTTGTTGATTCGAAATGAAAAATAAATTATCTAGGATTTGAAGACCCAATTGTCCTCCAAATTCAACATGAAGGATCTTAGTGCTACAAACTATATTTAGGGCATGGAAATTAAACAAAATCAAAAAAAGAGGAAGCTATGGTTAAACTAGAGGAATTATGTAGAGACAATATTACATATGTTTAATATGTAGGATAGTAAATCGGTGAAGGTTCTTTTTCTTATAGGTGTAAAGTTATCTCCAGAAAAGTGTCCCAAGGCACAAGAAGAAGAGGACATGTCTCGTGTGCCATATGCAAGTGCAGTTGGTAGCCTGATGTATGCAATGGTCTATACTAAAACAGACATTGCAAATGCAGTGGGAGTTTTAATCAGGTTTATGTCAAAACAAAGGAGGGAGAATTAGACAACAATGAAGTAGGTTTTCAAGTATTTGCATGGCACTAGTGATTATGTTTTGTGCTACCAAGGAAGACCAATATTGGATAGAGTTTTGGACATCCATGGCTTTGTTGATGCAGACTGGGTTGGAGATATAGATCATAGCATATCTACAAGTGGGTATGTATTTAACCTATTTGGAGGAGTAGTCATTTAGATGAGCAAAAGATAGTTTGTAGTGTCCCTTTCAACTACAGAGGTTGAATACATGGAAGCCACTAATGCAAGCAAGGAATATGTTTGGTTGCAGATACTATGTTCATGTATGGGGTTGGTACAATGAGGTATAATGATAGATTTTGACAGCTAAAGTGTAATTTTATTGGCAAAGAACCTTGTTTATCATTCAAATACAAAGCACATTGATATTCAATATCACTTTGTGAGGGATATGATTGAGGAAAAAAAGGTGTTGCTGGTAAAGGTGGACACTTTGAAGAATGTTGCAAATGCATTGAAAAAGTTTGTGAGCACTGAGAAGTTTTCTTGGTGTAGAGAAATAATTAGCGTTGTAGGGTTGGACCAATGACTAGCCTCTCATGTGACCCCTTGGGTGGAAAATAAAACAACAAGTGGGAGAATTTTGGGTGTGTGTTATATTATTTCCACAACTAATCTCACGTGGGGGGGAGCATAGCACCCTTGTTCACGAGGTTCAGGGCAGCGCCCCGAGAAGTTTTTTTTCGACCCTATAATAGCGGGGAGAGCCTACCTATGGTTTTGTGCATAGGTTTTGCACATGGTTTTGGGCATGATGGTTTTCTTCCCATGGTATTTTTTAGATCCAGTCAAGGAACTACAGTTATGTTCTAATCCAGGGTTAATGGATTGAGTTTTATAAAAGCTTCGACATGTATATATATGTCTTGTAACATTGAAAGGAACATAATGAAAAATCAATCTGGTAGTCCCAGTTTTGGGATCTAGAGGAAAATATCTGTGTGCATTTATTTTATGGTTTATGTTCTCGCCATTTTTTATTTTTTGTCTTAAGAATTCGTTTGTAGGTAATTTTTGTACGGGGTTAAAACCCAGAACTAGTAGGTTATTAGGTTGTGTTATAACCAAGCCACTAGGAGGAAAAATGGATTCCATTATTTCGAGTGCATTTGTTCCATAGTTGAGAAAAAATAGCCAAGATGGATAGGAGGTAGAGCACATAAAGATAATTCATGCGCTATAGCAACCCATGATCCATGGGCCATACTTCTTTGTACTTGCATCCATATTTCTAGACAAATAAAGAGATTGAAGTGGCCTCACCTTCCATCGATATGAAGTATTTTGGGTTTATGCATTACTATTTGGGACTATAAGTCTGGCAAGGGCCTGATGAAATTTATTTCGGTCGATGAAAGTACGTGATCAATATTTTGAAGAGGTTTGACATGATGGGTTGCAAACCTATGACCACTCGGATGATCACTAACTTAAAAAGACTAAAGAGTTTTGAATCAAGCCTGGTGGATCCTTCCAAGTGTAAATAACTCATTAGATCACTAAATACTCGAACAGACATGTGCTTTGCAGTAAATGTTCTCAGTCAATTCCAAGTGGAGCCAAAACAAGATCATTGGATAACAGCAAAACATATTCTAAATATCTACAAGAAACCATCGGCTACTCTCTAAAGTATGATAGAAGGAATGGTGTCCAACTAATTGGATATACAAATTATGATTGGGGGTAGTGAACAGGATGGAATAAGCACTAAAAGAGGATGTTTTAGCTTGGGATCCTCCATGGTCTCATGGATGAGCAGAAAGAAAGATTGTTGATTTGAGTAGTGTTGAGGTTGAATATGTTGCAACGTGTGAAGTAATTAAAGAAGCGATCTAGTTAAGGAAGTTGTTATCCAAACGACCAATGAACCCTATAGTGATACTTTGTGAAAATACGAGTTGTATACATTTGTATGAAGATCCATTGTTTCATGGAAAGACAAAGCATATAAACAACAAGTATCACTATATTCGAGAGCTAGTACAAAATGGTGTGCTACAACTTCAATATATCTCCACTGATGAACAAGTAGATGATATATTGACGAAATCATTTCCAAACAAGAAGCTTGTGTATTTGAGAGACAAGTTGGTTTAGTGGATATATCCTCCCTATTTGAGAAGGAGAGATACACATTACATTATTGTCTTCATTTTAAGAAAGAATGGAGGATTGGGTAACCATTTGGCATTCGATATTCTTTGATAATGTGGTAGGGCATTCAAGATAAGAGTAGTCATGGACTGATATTCTTTGAGTATTAGATACCCAAGATAAGAATAGTCCAATAGAAGTTCATACTCGGTGAACACCCAGGTGGAGTATGTACCTTGAGAGATAATGATGATGGTGTCTATAATTCATTGGTCTCGCCAACATTGTTCTCTAATCTTGTGGAGAGATGGAGTTATTAGTCAAGGCCTTGCTATGTGACAATGCTAGTTAATATGATGCTAGAGATATGGGTTACCAATCTGAATCTTCTTATGAGATATATTTATATTGAGAATGACCCTGTACCTCCTATGAATACATCCCTAGTTAAGAGGGAGTGCTGAAAAATGTGTAACTAGGTTTGGTCTTCATAAGTATGAAATGATGTTGTGAATCCAATCCCCTTTTCAGATAGAGGTCGCGATCTCTTTAGCCCTAGAGTGGGTCTAGCAACGCACGAGACCAACTAATGAACCCTTTCCTAGTTTATATTCAAAATGGAAGAAGAAGAACCTACCTCTTCCTGATGCTATCGTCCAGTCCTTTGGTGAAGACCTTGATTCTACAATCCTTCAGGCTTGCTCCTTGCTGCTTGTGTCATTCTAATACCTATAAGAAATAAAGAGACAACAATAAGAAATGTGACGAGATATATAGCATAAATAAAATACAAACTACCTAACAGGTTAAGGAGTATTAGGCTACTTGCACAGATATCTAGACAAATATGGAAAGTGAAACATTATATGTATTATTAATTATAGAAAAAATGAAGCATACAACCATGGCCTTGATGTTGGAGACCTCCCTTTGGTGATGTCCAAGACCAAACCGAGGCTCTTCGAGCAATCCTTCTCCCAAGTGGAAATTCAGGCATAATCACAGTATAAGAATGCAAAGGATCAATGATCAGGCATGACTACCCAATAGTGGAAGGATGGGATTCAATTTATAGGCAGGGAGAAGGAGTTACGGATCCATGAAATAAAGAGGAAGGCACACTTCTCAAGGGAAAATCCCCTAATGATAAGATCAAGAGCTCCAAATGAGAGAACTCGAGCATATCTACATCGGACCATATGTTAGGTGTAGGAATTGCGCTTAAGTAAACTCCTCAACACATAATTGTCAACCCAGGGGTTCGTAAACTTAGAGATGAAGCATAGGCAATGCCAAAAGTGGTATGAAAATTTCCTATTTTATTTTCCTACTTCTTAATTGAAATATTGCAGAATCAAATAAAAAGTCTCAAAGGCAATTAACACCAAAGCAGTTCTAGTGCTAGAATGTAAAAGAATGCATCTACGGAAGAATTAAATAAAGGAACATTCACACTGCTTTTGATAATCTTAACTGCTGAATGAAAGCCTATGTTTATCTCCAGTAGAGGTACTTGGAAGTTTCAACAAGTGGGCCCTTAAGACAACTTTCCTTCTAATGATTTTCCTTCTCACACGGGTCGTTCCTGCAATACTGCAATCTGCTTGCACTAGTGCAGGCACAAAACTCTGTGTGAAAAGTATAATTTGTACTTTTACTAAAGAATTATATCTTCATGTAGGGGAGACACTGGTTCTTGTACCGGAATGGAGCTTCCTACACCAAGTTATCGATTTCAAGAAAATAAAGAAGCATGTCAACTATAAAATAAATTTCAAATGTAAGCACACTTTGGAAATCAATTGCACATGAAAGGAAATCCTTTTAATTAACTGAACCTTGCAAAATGTAAATAAAAATTTAAATAAGAACAGACTTTGAAAAATTAAAGCAAATCAATCTTCTGTCAAAGGTACTTTGCATGAAATCAGATCCTACTTTAGAAAATAAAGTTCACTATGATAACTTAAATCACTTTCAATCCTTCTCCTAGAAACTGTAAAGTGCAGAATAAATCAAGACTATGCAACAGCATTTTCGTGCATTTTATGAAGTCATCTTTAATCATTTTAAGAATTTAACTTTCAATATCGGAGACACTTCCTTTCGATGTCAACATTGTTTGCGGAAATAAATTAAATTGCGTAAAGGAAAAGAATGAAATGCTTGTTGTAAAATGAACTATGTAAAAACACAGTACAGAAACCAACGTGCCTAGTGCAAGATCAGACTTCCTGCTCGACCCAGGCGAAAGAAATCTTGAAAAGGAAATTGCAGAAATAAATGAATTGAAATTAAATTTCACACAAACGGATCCATTCACACATTAACAGAAGCTTAAATTCATGTGCAAGAAAAAGAACTTAACTCAAGCCACACTTCTGCAATTAAATAATTTAACACACCTTTCAAGCAACGAAAAACAAAAGGGGTAAACGAGCTGGGTTGGCTGGGCCCTAGCCAACTAGCTCATTTCCTTGTTGAGAAACGAGACTCTTCAACAGGTAAATAAACACATCAAATAGAAATTTCAACGCAGGATGAATGAAACATGGTGCAACCTCCTTCTATTAATTCAATTCAGCAAATAACATAATAGATCTGAGTCCATCCCAGAACTTGGGCGATAACAAAATTACGAGCTTTATCACCATAATTGCTCTCAACTGTTATCGCTAACCTACTCCTACCTACGGATTACATTATATATAGACCCTGGCTCATGAACATAACAAATCTACACAGTCGTTTCCCAAATCAAGCCTCTCGGCTAAACTGCCTACCAAAGGACTTTACAAAATTAACCCTTTTGGCTATATCAAGACGTGAAAAAAACGCCGGCCATGGACCGTATCTTCAACATAATCTTTGACAATCCTCCACTTCAGTTTGATCTCTGGATATTGGCAACTAATCCGAGTGATGTGGCAAGGTGCCCTTGTGGCATGAACGAGCGGTTGCGGAGATCTCGGGACAGGTGTTTGTCAGCGAAGGTGCAGGAAGGTTCCTACACTAGATCAAGCTACATTACGATTAATACCTTAACCTTATTAAATACTTATAGGAAGTAAACATATGTTACAGGATGTTACTAAAGGCACGAAATATATTAAAAATAATTAATTAAACACCTAATAAATCCTAAACATGAATAATGAAGCATTTGTGGAAATATGTAGCTTTCCTTGGACTAGTGTAAGATAGAAGTGGTTTAAGGAGATGAAACAGAGGTAGAAGATTGGGGTTTTATGATGGGAAAAAGGTGAAAAATAGGACATTTTGGGACACCAACATCCTCCCATCCCTAAACTGTTGTGTGTCCTCACACAACCTTTACCTATCTGCAAAAAATATTCAAAATAGGGGCCATCCTCAATCTTGCACTTGAATGTTAATTCCTATTGTTACCACCTTTGGCTTCATGTTTCAGGTATCCTTCAGTTTCTTATTCACCTTGTTGAGATGCTTGTAGCATTTGGAAGCTCGGTATATCCATACTTTTACTTCACGTTTCTGCTTCTCCACCATACCCTGTTGCTGCCTGTTTTTCTCTTTCATCACCTGGTTGAGCGCCTCCAAATCATGGATTTGTTGTTCCAAGTCTGTTATTCGAGTGCTGAGGTAGAGGGTAGATATTTGTGCGTCTGACTCATCGGGTGGAGGCATCCTTTCTACAATGGATTCGAGGCTTGTACCATCATCACCGAGATCAAAATGATCTTGGCTATTCAGTGTCTGCATCAAGTCAACAAAAGCTTCTGTTCCAGGAATTTTTGTGGCACCAAGGGTTTTAGAATCCTCCACGTCTATTGTAGCAGGGGCTTCAGTACCCTGCGCTTTTAAATTCTCAGGTGCTTTAGTACCCTGTTTCTCCAACTCATTAGGGGTTTTAACACCTTGTTCATCCAATTCATCGGGGCATTTACCCTGTTCATCCAAATCATCAGCAGGGGCTTCAAGCTTCTGCTCATAAAAATTGTCAAGGGGATCTTCATACTGCGCCACATCATCTTTTGGACCCTCTGGCAGGTCCTCACTTATACTTGGGGTTGCTTTATTTCTCCTCAGTTTTTGAACGAATTCTGACAAAAGGATGTCGTCTTCTCTTTCTTTCTACTCTTCACTTACCATGGTGTGGGTTGCCGCGTCTGCAAGGACTGAGAGATTGTGATCTCCGAGGGAAAATTGAGGTGACTCATCTATAAGAATCGGGGAGCTTGAGTGAAAAGAAACCTTCTTCTCGGTCGAGGCCCTGGTCACCCTCCTTTTTTCCGAGGACAAGGTTCCTTCGTCAACCTTCTCCTCTGCCTGTACTTGTCTACTTTTGTTCTTTGTCTTGGAAAGGGTAGGGGTTTCTCCCTTCTGCTTCTTGCTTTCACTCATCCCGGAAGAATTTCCCGCACTCTTCCCTCTAGATTTTCTCGTGCGGAATTCCTTTAAAAATGTTGCCCAGGCTATATCCTTAGCCTCCAATTCCTTCGTGACCAAAATCGCAATAAGCCCATGGTGGTAAAGTCTATACTCGACTTGTCCTGCATTCCTATTCTGCACTCCTTTTGCCATCTTCTCCAAACTCCAGAGCAGATAATATGGGAAATTAATGTGCCTTTTGGACTCAAAATGTAGCAAAAATTGAAAGTGATACAGAAATATAAGGTAATACCATCCCTCACAGGGCAGGAACTTCTGTAAAATGTAGAGAAGGTCTTGCCACTTACCAAGCAGGGCACTCTGTGGAATTCCCTTCTTCCAATCGACCTTCATTTTTTTGTCAACCACGAACCGACACCACTGCTTCTTTTCAATCCTTTCTTTCTTAAACATTGTTCCCCTGTGTTGGACAGTCCCGTGGCTTGCACTATGGACTCCTCCGTAACTTCAAAATCCAGGGAGCCGACCTTAACTTGGCCATCCTCGAACGTTTTCACAAACTGCAGGGCTACAGCCACATCATATCCATCGAACTTCTACAATAACGGGAGGAATCCCGATTCTTGCAATAGTGCAAGATTGTTCTTGTACTCTGTGGTCTGTTCAATTTCCTTCAAGAATGTCGGCTCACTTCTCACGGGTTCCATCCCACTCAAATTCTCCTCAATTCTCTATCACATTCTTAGAATGATTTCACATGGTAAAGTGACAAAGATATGTTGAGAATTTTATGGCAGAGACTTGGCCGTCCACCGCCCGATTAATTCCATCCATCCAATCACCATTAATCATTGCAAATGCCTCGCTGACATGTACCATTCTCTGATAGGATATCAAGAACAATTAGAGGAACCGGAGGCTTTTATGGCGGCGGTGTAACAGTCAGATGATCGGGTTATGAGGTAATGGTTATAATGAATGAGTAATGGTAAGTCTTTTCTGAAGGGGTAATCACAGGGTTGCGGACAGTCTGTACTATTCCACATTATCTCCATGATCCAGTTAAGATATACTTTGGCATTCATTAAAAAGATTAGATTTATGAACCCAAATATCTTGCACTTCAATAATTTCTTCCTAACTAATAAATGATAACGCAAAGTAATAATCAAAATGGAAATAATATATGTTATGATCTATCATCCTAATCCTTTAGCTATAGAAAAAATAAGTTTCAATGATTATTTCACACTAAGCACTCATGTACTATGTTAAGCAGTTTCTTGCACTGTGTATTTACAGTCAGGCGCGTGCGTAAACCAATCCTGCTTGCACTGCAATGTGCCTGCACTGATCTGATTGCACCGATTATTCTCATACTTGTACTAAGGACGTTGAAGAAAGGAGGAACACAAAAATTCTGATAGAACTCAGTTCTTTGGCTGGACTGATATTGTTTTGCCTAAATGTACAATAGGCTTTTATTCGCCATTTCTTTGGTGTTTCATGAGCATGCCTTTCTGATCTGACTGCATCATATCCTGCTATGTATCCATGAGGGAACAAACAAGTGAGAAAGGGAATTTTTTTTTTAGAATGGGAAGGAACATTATGACAGGGATTCCAAGAACAGTACCACCGAGAGGGATAAACAAAAATGGGATTGGGAAAAAAAAATTCAGGGAGAAAGAGGGATTTCATGAAATCAGATGGGATAGATCTTAGAAGAAAAAGGGAAGGTAATAATTATGGGATTGAGAAAAGAAAATAGTGGAAAATTACGAAACAGGAAATAGAAGAAGGGCAGAATTTTACTTATAAAATCTGCCTGCACTGGTGCCGAAAAAGTAAATGCAATGGGAATTAAACGTTACTTGAGTAAAAATCTCCATGCTAGTTATCCCAAAATTGAGTAAGGGCTTGGTTCATCGAGCTTGCTTCTTCTTGGTGACAGCCATCATATCTTAATATCAAGCAACATTCCCTTTTTATTGAAATTTTGATCTCCCTGCCAGCAAGCTGGTTTTCAGGTTGATCCTTCTGCAATCATGTCAGTCAACTGATTTTCATAATTACAGGAAAAAGATTTTTTTTTTTTCATTTCATTTTTATTTTTTATTTTTAGGAAAAATATCATGTATTCAACAGGTTGGTGCTACCACCTACCATTTCCTTCCCAAATTGTTGTTGGAATTGTTGTGTAAAATATTTCTTGGCAAGGGGCTGAAAATATACCTTTAATCTATGCCCATTTACCAAGAATACTGAATTCCGTCCATCAATCGTTTTGATCTCTACCGCTCCATTCTCAAATAGTCTTACCACCTCGTAAGGCCCCACCTAGCGTGTATGGAATTTACCTTTGAAATATTTGAATCTAGAATCATAAAGGAGCACCCAATCACCTGGTTGGAACTGATTCTTCTGAATGGACTTGTCATGCCACCTCTTACGTTGTTGTTGGATTAATATCTTCTGCTGAATAGCATCCCTTCGGAATTCATCTAACTCATTCAACTTTAGGAGACGCTATTGTTGTTCTTCAGAGAGATCAAGTCCCAATTAGACTACAGTCCTAAAGGTCTTAATATGGAATTCTATCGGCAACAAGACTTGTTTTCCGTATATCAACTCATATGGTGTGTGTCCTGTGTTGTTCCTCCAAGTGGTTTGGTATGCCCACTGTTAGCCATCAGTAAATTTTTGTCATAGCAAATGATGGCTAAAATATGTCTTGAGCCTTCAAGAGATTATTTTCATAGAAAATTACTCATTCTTGAAGCCTTCTGGTGTTTTCTAACTCAAGAATAATCTTCACTGTTGTTTCCTTCAAAAAATCCTCAAGAAAACCTTCCTGTATAAAGGAGACTGTTTTCACCATTTTCTCCATCTTTTCACCTTCATAATTTCCTCCAAAATCCACCCATATCACTCATTTTTCCCTTTTATTTATCCTCCATTTTCCTCTGAAAATCCCCTTTTTTCCTTCTCATTTACCCTTCATTTTCCTAAAAAAACCTTCAAAAATCCCTTTTAAACTTATAAAAAACCTTTTTTTTTATGGTTTAAATCATCCCTTTTTTCCTATCGGAACCTTAAAAAAACACTAAAAAACACCCCAAAAAGCCTCATTTAGGCCTTTTTCCGCTCATACTAAAACTTTGGGTTTTTAGCCCCTTTTGGCTTAGCCCCCAGCTCTTTCTCTATCATATGACCCATTTTCCATAACCTGGCGCTAGATCCTTAGCCGCTAGCCCCTTTTCCTCCGCTCCCGGTCACCTTATCCCCCCACAGGACCACTTCCCGGCGCCTTCCCTTACCCTTTATTTACCCCGCGCCCCTTGTAAAATGATTTTCCCTTTGTATTTCCCCCACCCTACTTGGCAAATCCCGCATCAATCCTAGCCGTAGATCTGTCCGATCCAACGACGCTAAATCACCCTACCTTTCCTCGCCTTTCTTCCAACCCCTTTTCTTGCCTTTTTTCTTCCTCCGCACTATATTTTTCCCTTGGGCGATCATAACCGTCGATCTCATTGATCTGACAGTCATCACACCTCCCCTCTCATCCTTTGATCACCTGACAGTCCCTTTTCATTCATCCCTGCAAACATGTCTCAGTCGTTAATCCCTCTCATCCGACGACCCTCGTTAAATCTACAGATTAACCTCGCCAATCAACCATCCCGCTACCAACAAAAGAGCTGACGTCATACTCCGAACCCACCTTCCACCCATGAAACTATCCCCCAATATCCATCCAACACCTGGCCTCCACCACCTCCCTTCCACCATGCACCTTTCCCCATCGCGCTCCTCCCCCACCGTTGGATCTACACCTCCAGATCCAACGGTTCTCATCGCGTTTCGCACGGATTTTCGTGACAAGGTTTAACGACCCAAATCTACGCGAAACCGGTGGTTTCCTATTGGACACATGGCGATCAATGCGTGGTATCGCGTTAAAACCATTTACCGCCTCAATTCTGCGCGAAAACCACCGACGGTTTTCGCAAAACCACTAATCCATATTTCACGCCCAAATTCACATTTGAACCCCGTTTTCACAGATTTCTCCATGGAATCTCCTCCCGCATGCATTTTCCTCTCCTCACTGCTGCTCCTGCCTTCCCACAGCCTCTGTAATTAGTAATTACCAATGCGCGGGGTTTTATAATGTTGTTTTGTTTGTCTTATGCAGGTTTGATGGCGTTCAAAGGCCAAAAACCCTTTTCGTAGTTCATAAAGGGACAGGGCCGAAGGTTATCACATCTGAAGCCCAAATAACGCAGAAAAGGAGCTCCTCAGGTGTAAATTCTGGGTTTTTCAATGTTTCATATACATTGATAATTCAAATCAAACCCTCCGTGCGCTAAAGCCACCTGTCCATAACAGCAAAAGGAAAAGAACAGTGAAATAGACAAAAGATTAAAGGCAGAAAACCAAAGGAAAAAGATGATTAAAGGTTAATACAGTCAGCGGATAAAGACAAAAGCCCCGAAGATGATAAGAAGGCCTAAAAGCCAAATCAAAGGCCTAATTAAAGTTCAAAATGCCAGATCAACACAAATCAACAAAGAAAGCCTCCAAATGCCACATCAGTGAGGCAATTAATCCTCAGAAATGCCACCTACAAGTTCATTTTCCTCAAAAGAATACAAATTGAATGCACAGTCAGAGATATTTGCCAAAGACAGCTCAGAAAGTAATTACAAGCCTACCAAAGCCTCCAAAGTCAACAAAAGTGACTAAATTTGATAAAAGTTAATGTAAAATTAATTTAAACAGAGTTAAAACATCTGATATCTTCTTCCTTAGGCCTCCCAAAGGCCGAGAAGCATTTACTCTGTGTTAATTGAACAATTAGACCTTCTTTCCACCCCACCTCCTCAATTTACCTATATATATCATATGAGGAGTTCACTATTATGGTTGGTTGAATACTCATTGAATGTAAATAGCTATTGAGGCTGCTGAAGCTCTTTTTTGTAATTGAAGAAACATAGGCTGAGAAGAGAAGTTTGAAGCTGTAAAATACCTACTGGACTTGAAGATTGTAACTGGTTTGAACATCAAATATACAAGTTGATTTATGGGATCCTGGTTTATGTCAATGGTAATGTTTTTCTTACTGTAATTGTTATTTTTCTCATGTTTTCCATACTGTCCACTTTCTCTGATAAAGAACAACAAATATAGATTTGGATTTACTGTAAATTACCCTAAATCTCACTGATAAGATTTATCTTTATGTTTTCTGCTAATTGTGTATTTTGGAATGATTTCAATAGAGTGTAACTAGTCAAGGAATGTTGGTGAGCCCATGTCTTGCCGAGTAAAACTTGAGATTCTGTTCTTGAATGTTCTTGAAAAGTCTGCTAATTAAAGTTGAATTAGGGAAGTCTATTGTTAGCCCTGTCCTCTAGTTTATCTCCAACAATAGCTTTGAAAAGATCCCTTAAGAGTATGCCAAAAGCAGGATAGGTTCAAAGTCATTACCTGATCTTAGGCTACTTTTTATGTTCATCTTGAATGTTTTTCCTTTGAATATTCCAAAAGCAGGCTAGGTTAAAAGTCCTTACTTGATCTTAGGCTATTCTTTGTTTTATCTTAATATTTTCCTTTGATAATATGCTAAAAGCAGGCTAGGTTAAAATTCCTTACTTGATCTTAAGCTATTATTTGTTTTCCTTTGAGTATGTTGAAAGCAGGCTAGGTTAAAAGTCCTTACTTGATCTTAAGTTGCCCTTTGTTTTCTTTATTTTTGCTTCTTTCTCCACACTTCTTGATGTCTCATACCATAAATCAACTTAAAGAGATCTTTTGACATAGATGACTTGCCCCATAGACCACTCTTGAAACTTGTTGTGCAATTAAATCCTTTTATGACTCCATAGCCCAATGGATTGATATTGTTTCTTACCTATCCTATCAGTTGAACCATTATTTCAACCTACTCACACCTTTACCCCTCAAAAAGACTTCCTTCATTTTGATGATATCCATTCCAACCAAAAAAAACAAAAACCCTTGTACTTCATAACTAGCCTAATATCATATCATAAGCCTTAAAGAAATATCTTTGAAAACACTTATAAAGAGAGATCCCTCTCTGAATCCAGGAGGGCTAGATCCCAGGATTCCAAAGTGGTTTTGATGTAGGCTCTGCAGTGTTTGTTCTTGCCAATATTGCAAACTACAGAGACCTAACACCCACAAGGCTTCCGGCAATCTGTTAGCCCAATCCTTTCAATTCATATTGATTGTCTTTGTGAGGATGGACTCGATCACCTTATTTGTGGACTCCACCTGACCATTTTCTTACAGGTGAAATGGTGTAGATTTCCTGTGCCAGATCTTGTACTGCTCCATCACAACCTGTACCAAATTAGAAATAAATTGTGGACCATTGTCAGAAACAATTTCTCTAGGCACACCAAATCTAGTAAAGATTTCAGTAAAAACAAAACCAACAACCACTTTTTCTGTGGCAAAAGAAACAGCCTTAGCTTCTACCCATTTTGTAACAAAATATGTACAAACCAAAATATGTTTTTTTATTTAATGATGTTGGATTTATTGGTCCTACAAAATCAATGGCCCATTTTTCAAAAGGCTCAATCATAACTTGAGGACATAAAGGCATTTCATTGGTTTGATTATGCTGGCCTACTCGCTGACAGCTATCACACCGCTTGACATATTGTTTGGCACCCTTGAACAAGGATGGCCAAAAATGGCCAGCGCGTAATATTTTATATGTAGTCCGCTTATCAGCGAAGTGAACTCCACAAGGTTCATCATGGGAAGATTTTAGAATATCAAACACGTATTCCTCTCTTACACATCTATGGATACTGAGTTTTGGTCCAGTGTAAAAGAGGTCTCCTTGAACCGAGGAATATGCAGCACTTTTCTGAATAATATTCCACTTTTCTCGGGCGGATAAGTGAGGTGGTGTTTTTCCAGTAACTAAATAGTTAGCTATGTCAGTGAACCATGGGGGAATCTATTGACACAGCAAAAAGATGTTCGTCAGGAAAATTATCATCAACAGGAATTATTTCACCAGGATTATTTAATCTCGAAATATAGTCTGCTACTACGTTGGATTTCCCTAGTCTATCAACAATAGTAATATTGGATTCCTGTAATAATAACAACCACCTAGTAACTCTGTCGCTAGTTAATGGTTTATTCATCAAATATCTTATTGTGAAATTATCAGTATGCACAAATACTTCATATCCTGTAATGTAGTGCCTGAATTATTAATTGCAAAAATTAGAGCTAAAAACTCTTTCTTAGTAACTATGTAATTCAATTCGGTAGGTGACAAGTTTTTGCTAATAAAATAGATGGCATAGGATTGCTTGTCTTCCTCTTGTCCTAAATTTGCGCCAATAGCAGTATCTGAGGCATCAGAGAAAACATGAAATGCCAGGGACCAATTTGGTCCTCTCAAAACTGGTGCCTGTACTAATTTTTCCTTCAATGTCTCAAAGGATTGTTGGCAAGTTGTGGACCAGAAAAACTCACTATCCTTGGCTAAAATTTAGAAAAGGGGGGTAGATATCCTGGAAAATTTCTCAATGAATCTCCTATAGTAGCCCGCATGTCCTAGAAAACCTCTCACTTCCCTTTGATTTTTGGGTGCAGGAAGACTCAAAATAATCTCTATCTTAGCGGGGTCAACCTAGATACCTTTGCCAGGAAAAATATGGCCAAGAACCGCCCCTGCCTTGCACATTACTCTGGATTTATTATCACTTAAGGAAATATGGGCTTCTTGGCAATGAAGAAGCACTTTTTCTAGATTTTTGAGGGCCTCCTGAAATGAATCACCAAACACAGAAAATTCATCCATATAAATTTCTACACACTCAAGGTCAGCAAAAATAGCCAAGACTGCCCTTTGAAAGGTATTCGGGGCATTACATAGCCCAAAGGGAAGCACTTGGTAAGAAAATGTACCCCATGGACATGTAAAAGTGGTTTTGTCTTGATCCTCGAGTGCAATCTGTATCTGGTTATAACCACTAAAGCCATCTAGAAAAGAGAAGTACTTCTTACCTGCAAGGGTATCGAGCACCTGAACGATGAAAGGAAGGGGGAACTAATCTTTGAGAGTGGCTTTGTTTAATTCTCTGTAATCAATGCAAATGCGCCATCTCCCATATTTCTTTGGTACTAACACCAATGGAGATACCCACTGGCTATCGGAAATGGGATAGATAAAATCAGCATACAAGATTTTCTACAATTCTTCCTTTACAACATCTCTTAGAGCCAGATTCATACGCCTTTGGGGTTGTCGAACAAGTAGGGCTCCATCTTGAATATAGATATGATGTGTACAGGTTTCAAGAGGGGTGCCTTTCATATCTTCATAACCCCATGCAAAGGCATCAAGATGGTTCTGTAACAAGTTCACAAGTTGCTCTTGTTGTGATGAGTCCAGATCTAAAATGATATGCAAGGATTTTCCCGGACTAATCTTAACAAGAGTGGTATCAAGATCAAGAGCACTCAGAGGTGTGGTCAGAGACACTGGTGAGGAAGGATGAGATTCGTAACTCTCCTGAAAATATAAACTAAATATTTGGCTCAATGGATCAAAATTAGGCATAGTGTCTAGATTGTTCAGGAAGTCTTGAATCTCACCTTCCTACGAGGACTCAGCATAATGATGAATTAGGGAAACAAACTAAGTCTCCTCTTCATTGTTGTAATCTAACCACAAATTGTCTCGGAGATTCTGAATAGATCTAGCATGTGGATATAAGGTGACCTTTTCCTAGAATCTCCATGGGAAATATACATGTCACCAGAATGGCATCCAATATAGGCATCGGTTGTAGCAAGCCATGGTCATCCCAAGATAAAGGGATGCCCTCCCACCGGATTCTTTGGCTGAAGCACAATGAAATCCGTGAGATATTCCCAAGAATCTAATGAAACAATCACATCATCCAACACCCCTTCTGGCTTGATTTTAGATCTGTCTGTCAATTCAAGCACAGTGGGAGTAGGACGAAGATAGGACAATCCAAGTTGATCCATGGTTTGCTTTTTCATGACACTAATGGCTGCCCCTAGGTCTATAAGTACATTAGAGACAAGGACATCACCTATCTGAACGAAGACAACAGGGTTTCCGGGATCAGTATATTTCTCCATGGACACACATCGCATTAACAACTTTGTTGCTCTACCAACAAATTGAATAGTTTGAGGCTCCAATATTCTCCTTCTTGGCTTCTTGACGTAGAGTTCCCTAATGATCTTTTTACATATGGGGATCTCTTTGATAGCTTGGAGCAAAGGTGCCTTTATGAAAAGGTTCCTAAGCTCAAAAGCCGAGCTAGAGTCAAGAATGGGGTCATTCCTCTCCACAACTAGCCTCTCTGGAAAGGGAGGCCGGTTGGAAGAGGATGGAAAAGACTCGGAAGTTAAAGGGATAGCTTGAATGGTGACACCTCTCGTAGAATGGTTAGTAGTTTCCTCCCCTTTCTCCTTGATAATCAACATGGGCTGCTTCTGCTTTTCTAAGGTTACCTTCTTCCCCGATATCAATTGGAGATCATTGAATCCAACTAGCATAGACTGGTATCTGAATGATGAAAGTGGGTTCATGGAATGGATCATTTGTACTGCTTTGTTATTAGGATTGGGTAGAGGTTGAGCAGGTAGCTGAGGAGGTCGAAACGGTGGAGGTAATTACGGTTGAGGCATTGGGTAAGGTGCATATGTAGGTGGGTATGAATGCATAGGTGACGGATAGGAATGGTGTGAATTGCTTGACCCTCTCCATCCTTGTGGCCAAGATTGAGAGGGTTGTCCATATTGATATTGGTTCCCATGTTGCCAATGCTGAGAGTGACTAGTGTTAGGATAGGAATACGAATGTGCATTATAACCAAAAAAATGCGGTGGAAGTTCAGGAACCATACCTGCACTTACCTGAGGCCAGTTTCTTTGCACTCCCATAACATACAATAGTTCGACTTTAGGTTGCCCTCCTTTAATTACAGCTTTCAGCCCAGGTATGGAGGGACATTTCTCCGTGGCATGGTTCTTTGCACAAATCACACATTTATTATTTTCTTTTATATCAAGAGGACACTCTCTCAAAGGATGCTTTTTTCTACATTTAGGACAAAAAATGGACAATGACTCTTGTTATTTTACAAGTTTTTGCTGAAATTTTAAAGATTCTATCTACATGCTAACAGTATTCATTATCTCAATTTTCATGTTATCCATTTTATTTTCCAGTCCAATAATCATAGCATCAGTAGATTCAGTTTTCTTATTTCTATTCCGAATTCCTTTACCGGATCTATATTGATTCCTCAAGAATTTCCTGCACAAGTCACAGATTTGATCAAACGGTTTTTGAGCAATATCCCCTTGTCCTAACAAATTCATTTATTCCTAGCATCATCAGTAAGTCCACGTAAGAACAAGGTTCTAATAGTACTTAAATAAAAATTTTGCTTTGACCTTTGTAAGATATACATAAATCTTTCTAAGTAGTCCTCTAGAGTTTCATCATCATTTTGCACAATAATAAAGATTTCATCTTGAATGTCTCTGGTTTTACAATATTTGTGATATTTCGATAAGAACACTCTCTTCATCTGCTCCCAGGAAGTTATAGTGTTTCCTCCTAATCCCATGAACTAGCATAATGTCGTGTCCTTGAGAGTGGCTGGAAACAACTTTAACTTTTGGGCTTCAATTGAATAATCATAACTCCTACATAAAATATCTAACTTAAATAGAAAAAAATTTGGGTCTTCATGCACTTTACCGTAAAAATGAGGAAGAGCTGATGGTGGAATATTCTTCATTTGTACAATGGTATCAGAATCCACAATTGGAAATCCAAAAGTGGTGTGTTCCTCATTTACTTGGTTTTTGTCAGTCCCTTCTGCATGGTATTCATGATCTGCCATTTTTTTTCCTTCACGCAAACCACTCTCAACAGGCTGAGAAGGTTGACTATGGGTTCTAATAGTCTCCTTCTTTCCCTTTATGGGCTGAGTCACACCTAGACCGTTGCTGCCAGAGTCCAAGTAGATTGTTCCTGTGTGATGAATCTGGGTTTTTTTGGACTTCCTGCCTACAAGAGAAGGCCCAATGTGAGAATTAATTTTAGGTTTACTAGTATTTCCTTGGCCCTTAGTGGGCTTCGAACCCTTACCTCTTTTAGGCATTCATTTCAAAAAATGACAAAGCAAAAACTTCAATAAAATGTTGCAAAATCAAAAGAACAACTCAACACCTATAAATTCCTTCAATCAATAAAACACATTGAACAATAGAAGCACACTGCAGAAAAAATAATAGTAGACTTACCCCTATTGAAATATATATATATATATATATATATATATTCTTACCAATTCAAATCGCCTCCCCGGCAATGGCACCAAAATGTTGGGTGCAGGAATTGCACTTAAGCAAAATCCTCAACACTTAATTGTCAACCCGGGGGTTCATAAACTTAGAGAAGAAGCACAGGAAATGAAAAAAGTGGTATTAAATTTTCCTATTTTATATTCCTACTTCTTAATCAAATCTTGCAGAATCAAATAAAAAGTATCAAAGGCAATTAACACCAAAGCAGTTCTAGTGCTGGAATGTAAAAGAATGCATCTGCGGAAGAATTAAAGGAATATTCACACTGCTTTTGATCAATATTAACTGTTGAATGAAAGCCTATGTTTATGTCCAGTAGAGGTACTTGGCAGTTTCAACAAGTGGGCCCTTAAGACAGCTTGCCTTATAATGATTTTCCTTCTCACAGGTATCGTTCCTGCAATACTGCAATCTGCTAGCACTAGTGCAAGCAGAGAACTCTGTGTGAAAAGTATACTTTGTACTTTTACTGAAGACTTATGTCTTCGTGTAGGGGCTCAAAGCCAAAAGGCTTAGAGCACTCTGTTCATGTAACAAGACACTGGTTCTTGTACCGGAATGGAGCTTCCTACACCAAGTTATCGATTTCGAGAAAATAAAGAAGCGTGTTAACTATAAAATTAATTGAAAATGTAAGCAGAATTTGGAAGTCACTTGCACATGAAAGGAAATGCTTTTAATTAACTGAACCTTCCAAAATGTAAATAAACAATTGAAATAAGAACAGGATTTGAAAACTTAAAGCAAATCAATCTTCCGTCAAAGGTACTTTGCATGAAATCAGATCCTACTTTAGAAAACAAAGTTCACTATGGTAACTTAAATCACTTTCAATCCTTTTCCTAGAAACTGTAAAGTGTATAATAAATGAAGACTATGCAACAACATTTTCGTGCATTTTATGAAGTCATCTTTAATCATTTTAAGAATTTAACTTTCAATATCGGAGACACTTCATTTCGATGTCAACACTGTTAGTAGAAATAAAATAAATTGCGTAAAGGAAAATAATGAAATGCTTGCTGTAAAATGAACTATGTAAAAACACAGTACATAAACCAACGTGCACTGGTGCAGGATCAGACTTCCTGCTCTATCCAGGTGAAAGAAATCTTGAAAAGGAAATTGCAAAAATAAATGAACTGAAATTAACTTTCACACAAACGGATCCGTTCACACCTTAACAAAAGCTGAAATTCATGTGCAAGAAAAAGAACTTAACTCAAGCCACACTTCTGCAATTAAATAATTTAACACACCTTTCAAGCAACGAAAAACGAAAGGGGTAAACAAGCTGGGTTGGTTGGGCCCTAGCCAACTAGCTTGTTTCCCTATTAAGAAATGAGACTCTTCAACAGCTAAATAAATGCATAAAATAGACATTTAAATGTAGGATGAAGGAAACATGGCGCTGCCTCCTTCTATTAATTCAATTCAGCAAATAACATAATAGATTCGAGTCTAGCCCAGAACTTGGGCGACAACAAAATTACAAGCTTTATCACCAGAATTGCTATCAAATGTTATCGCTAACCTATTCCTACCTATGGATTACATTATATACAGTAACTCGCTCATGGCCATAACAAATCTACACAGCCATTTCCCAAATCAGGCCTCTCGGTCAAACTGCCTACCAAACGACTTTAAAAAATTAACCCTTTCGGCTATATCAAGACGCGAACAAGACGCTGGCCATGGATCGTATCTTCAACATAATCTTTGGCAATCCTCCACTTCGGTTCGATCTCTGGATATTGGAAACTAATTTGAGCGACGTGGCAAGGTGCCCTCGTGGCGTGAACAAACGATTGCGGAGATCTCGGGACAGGTGTTTGTCGGCGGAGGTGAAGGAAGGTTCCTGCACTAGATCAAGCTACATTACGATTAATACCTTAACCTTATCAAATAATTATAGCAAGTAAACATAAGTTACAGGACGTTACTAAAGGCACTAAATCTATTAAAAATAATTAATTAAACACCTAATAAATCCTAAACATGAATAATGAAGCATTTGTGGAAATAGGTAGCTTTCCTTGGACTAGTGCAAGATAGAAGTGGTTTAAGGAGATGAAACAAAGGTAGAAGGTTGTGGTTTTAAGATGGGAAAAGGGTGAAAAATAGGACATTTTGGGACACCAACACCATATCTAGCTCGTCGTTCTGGAATCTTCTAGTGCACGAAGCTTCTCCTCCATTTGAGGAAACATTGCCATAAGAGGTTAAACATGCTTTTGCCTACCAAAAAGTGAGCTGGCAGCGCTAGGTCAAAGTGTTGCAACATGCCATCAACATGGGCGGGCAACTAGCAAAGAGCGCTAACCCATAAATTTAGGTTTTAAGTTGAGCTTCTTCAAAAAATCTTCAACGAAACTTTTTGTTGGCATTTAATGTCGAAATTATAAAAACATATGCATGTATAGTACCGGATTCTCGTGATCTAACAATTTAATACTTATGTTAAATATAGAATCCTTCCACTTAATTCTTTGCGGAAATTAAATCGCCAATTGCAAAACACATATGAAGCAAATCAATCGCACATAACAAGATGTTTTACCGGGAAAGCTTAAAGCTAAAAACCCCAACTATCATATATTATGTATATCAATGGAATCATGTAACAATATCATACAAAACTTAGTACATCAAGCTCTTAGTACAATATACAATCGTCACACACTGTCTTGCAGAAATTTGCATATCTATGAACCAATTTCTTGCCTCCCGATAGCCTGCCTCCACTACGCAATCCCTACTAAAGAAGAACATTGAATGAATTCAACCTTACCTTGCCTTGACTATGTAATAATCCTAGGCATATCCAATGTGTGTGTGGATGCATTGAATGCATCACTATAGTCACAAATGATAGTCCATCTCAACCTTTCACCTATCTCTCCACTGGGTCTCCACTGGATATGACAGGCAAGTAGTTAACTACTATATTTCTTCAGTGGCAAGTAAGACACTACTTGTGAATTAATTAAATAATTAATTCACTCATCTTTCACTAGTGTATGTTCAATTACAACTAGCACAACTGAGTTAAACTAAATAACAACTCCCATAACTACTCTTCCAACTCTGTTACAACTTGCCACAATCAGTTATAACTAAGTCCTCCATGCATGAGTCACAAACCACCTAGCAATTTGAAATTCCTTCAACCCACTAATGTGCCACATGTTTGTTAACTGAAATAAAGTGCTCCAAGAGAATAAGTTACTATTTATTGTCTAATTATTATTAAGGGCTAATAACAATCGACATGAATTCGAATTTTAGACAAGTGATCTATAAATAGACTTCGCCCATACATCTAAAAATAGAAACTCATCTAAAAATATATTTTTCTCAACCATCTAGAATCAGCCTCCTGCTAATTTTAGATTTTTCTCAACATGTATAAAAATAGACATACACCTAAAAATAGCCTGTGTGGGCCCCACCTAGTTTAGGTGCTTATTTTTCACTAGGATCAAGGATGATGTTTCTGGATGCCTCTTTCACTGTTTCTTATTGAAATCTTCAACACTCCCTCTCAACAAGAAAGGATTGTCTTTACATGCGCCTTGAAACTCCATGCATCTACCCTACAATACTTCCATGCAACACTGTTGAAACTGAATAGCATCCAAACAACTGAGTCAGTATAATGCATCTGTCATCAAAGTCTTCGACTTTTTCTTAGCTACTAGACATGTCTTCAAGAACCACTGTGATTTTGACCTCTACACCCATGCACTCTACACTTGCTGTCAACTCTGGTCTGCACTCCAGTATCCGAAACTGTCACTTTGATCTGACTGCATCAATCCAATTTATCATGCTACTGCTGCTCTGTGGGCACCTCGTAGCCAGGTTTAATTCATGAGATCCACACCATCTCAATGAATCCTTCCAAAAATTTCTTCTTAATATTATCCATGCATGTCACCCCACCTCTCACCTAGTGGTATAGCTGCATGCACTCCCTCTACCCATCTGGCATGAAATTTCTCTGCATGGGTGGTTTCTCTCACTCCATGATCCTCATCTTGTGGTTGCTCCACATCCCGAGGTTCACTCTTACCTGTATGCAAATCCTGCTCCCTCTCAAGATTCAATTGCATGTCTTTCTCACACTTCCCAACAGTAGGAAGCTTCGTAGACATCCCATCTACTTCAAGTCTGTAGATATTCTTTGCTTGAATCCCAACCTTCTTGACTTGTCCTATTGCCTTGTGCCGAAGGAAAATTTTTCCTTCACTGAAGACAACTTCATACCCTTTATCCTCTAACATTGCGATTGAGATCAAATTCTTCTTTAAACCTGGAACATGCACTACATCTTGTAAAAGAATGAGTTTACCTGACTCCCTCTGAAAGGTTATGGTACCAATGCCGGTCGCATTGTATCATCCATTGTCGCCCAACTCAACATGCAACTAGAGATATTTCTCCACCAAGTCACTGAAAAGATTCACATCTCCCGTCATGTGAAAGGAAGCACCACTATCAAAGTACCACCCTGATCCCAATGCACTAGACACCATGCATGCGATCTGTTATTGCCTAAATCCACCTCAGGCTGAAGAAGGCAGAGTTCAGGGATATTCGTTGCCACAATAGAGTTATGAATATTCAAAATATAGCTATCAATGGATTTGTTGGCTTGTTCAATTTCAATATATTTAATAAACTCAGGATCTATGACAGTGGAATCAAGAGCACTTTCAGACTTGGTTTCGAACAAAGATAACTCAAACTGCTCATCAAAATCGAGATATTCAATATATTCAAAAATAGCAGGACATGAATGAGATTTAAAAAGAGGAATCACAAGACTTTCTCTTCGATGGATTCTTGCAATCATATTGGGATTCTCATACACTGGAGACGGATCAGGATCAGGATTTTCTCTAGTATGTCTTCTGGAAGCCAGTGTGTTGATCTATTCAAAAATCAAAGGACAAAACCAACTTGTTTCAGCCTATCAAATTCTAGAATTAATCACCCAAAAGTCCAGAACGATCTGATCTACTGGGGTAATTCACAAATCAAGTGTCACATTCACAAGCTAAACTGGAGATTGACTGAAGCAGCATTCATCTACTTTGGTTGATGCATAGCAAGAGCGTTTTGAAGGCTACCTGGCTAACTTCAGGCTCCATCTGTAGCTTATGAAACAAATAACACCAACAAGCAAACCATTTGTATCCCCAGTATGGTCGCCACTATGTTATAGCCTAAATCCACCTCAGGCTGAAGGAAGGTAGAGTTCAGGGTAACATCAAACCACGCTCAGTCTGGTAGCTAGCCCTACCAGAACAGGAGAGGGCTCTCTCCGGGTCAATCTCAGGAAAAATGTATCAATAGGGCTTGAGATGACTGAAATAAAAACTAATTTTAGGCTAGGTATATAAGTGCAAGGATTTGATTTGATTTTGGAAGTTTTTGTTGGAAAAAAGGGAAAGGCAATTTTGGGTGCGGGGATAAGGCCCAGTTTTCGCAGAGTTCTAATTGGGGCAGGATAAGCAATGGTTTTGATGCTTTGAAATGAAAGGATGGATGGTTTAGACCACTGAGGAGCTGAAGAGGGCAAGAAATCTCAAGGATCCTCTCCAAACAAACAAAAACATGTAAAATTAAACCAAACTAAAAGGCAGAGCAAAGCAAGCTACCGAATTCCACCTTTAACACTGATTTGTTTAGTTTAAGAAGATCAGAGAAGGGAAATGATACACATAAACATTAATGAACTTAAAAATACATAGAGAAGAAACACCATCAAAACTCAGAGCCACAAGGATCCCAACAAGTGCTGCAAAACCCTGGTCTTTCCTTAGCCAAAAATGCAGAAGTGATGTACAATGGAGTGCCAAACAATTCCCAAGTATCCAACCCTGAAAATGTCTCAGAAAATACAATATATAGACAATTCTAACCCCTTCCCATGCCTCTAGGGTTCGAGCTCATCCTTCTAGGAGCTTTTTTAACCAATTCTAAACTAGGAACTGAAATCTAGGCAATCAAACAACTTGCCTCTATATGGAAGGAAACTGATTCATTCATTTAATTTTCACTTTTTAGTGAATGAATCCTCTAGAACAAGTAAAAATGTGGCAAAGTTACATCATAGTCATCAAATTACATCAAGGTAGATCAATAGTTACATGAAAAAGTGAAACTAGTCAAAACTAGGCGAACTTCTGAGCTGAAGAGTGAAAAATAGGCCAAAATCCTCTATGCGTCGCGCCCAAAATCTCTATGCATAGCACAACTTTGGAGCTGATTTTGAGGCACTTCCCGAAGTTCAAATTGAGCTCATGATAGCTCGTTGGAAAGCCCTGCCTGTCTACTATCCAACCCAAGTGGAATTTCTGGATTTTGATGTCATTTGCCCCTCCAAAACTGCAATATCCCAAGACTGGTACGTGTGTGTGCAAAAAGTGGCAGAAAGGCCATTTTCAAGGTGTTTTTGACCCTTTAGGCAACCCAGAACTTGATGAAATCCTTCGGCCATTCCTGAGCATGCATAATTTATCATAAAAAATCAAAAAATGCAAATTTTTCCTCCAGAGGACCTCTCAATCATAAGCGCGCGCAAGGTGGCGCTACGCGTTGAGCATGAAAATCTGTTTTGTGACCAAAAAATTCAAAAATGACAAAATTTTCTCCAAATTCCTTGAAATTTGGACTGAAGGTCCATCATCAAGTTCCATGCTCAGCCAAAGAAGCTTCGGCCAAGATTCAGAGTCTATCCTCCCTTTTTCGCCGTTTCAGTGCCCTCCTTAGTCTCGCTTTCAGGACCTTGATCCTCGCTTTGCAAACATGTGTGCGGGCCCAATAGTGGTTCTTCATGTGCCTGAGCATGTCCTTGTACCTATTGGCCTTCGCCAATAGCCTCTCAAGATGAATATTGACTCTCTCAAGCCAAATCTTCCGCTCAATGGGTGTCATGTCACCATGTCTTTTTCGGGCCAATTCCCGGTCTTCACGGATTTTCCGCAACTCTATGAGTGTCTGCTGATCCTCCAATTGTTTATTCCGCTGCTCCAAGTAATTTATAATCCACTGAGCTCTATGCAATTTCTCTTTCAATGTGCCAATCTCAGCTTTCTGCTCCTGGATGATTTCTTTCAGCTTTGAACTAGGAGAGCTCAAATCAACATCGATCAAAACAAAATCAGTGTCTTGGCCTCCTGAAGGGCCCTCATCCTGCATAGGCTTCTTGCCTCTGTCCTGTACCTGTGCTGATGTAGAAGGCGAGACCCCTTCCACGCCATGTGGAGATAGTACTCGTTGAGCTGCTGATGAAAGTGGCGAGACCCCTTCCACCCCCGGTGGAGATAGTACTCGCCGTGCTGCTGCAAATAAGGTTATCGTGCCTCTCTGATATGTAACACACACTGGAACACTGATAGGCTCTGTCTCGGGACCCTCAAACTGATGTGAAGACTCACTTACATCATGAACAATCTCCAGAGTAGGCTGAGGGGCTGTGAAAAGGTCACGGGAAATGAAATCATCCCATGCGATGCCCTACAATCCAAGCTGATGTACCACAATGATCTTGATGAGCGCGTAATGATAAATGTTGTTATGCTGCTGCTCGGGGGTCTTCTTCTGCACAAGAGTAGTCATCCGCTCTATGTTTCGACACATGAAATATGGAATGTTCATCATCCTTACTCTCGTGAAATGCATCAACAACCTGATGTGGTATGCATAGAGGCGCGAGAATCTGCCCTCGCAACTGAAGTACCTGATAATGAGTCTCATCAATGGCGCATATGATTCCTTCAGAAACCAGAATGGGAATACCCTGCTGAGCTGCCTCAAATAGCCAGGCCTGATGTAAGGTTCATAATATACTCTATCCAGCTGTTGTCTCTTGTTCCACTCTTCACCCACATTTGGTATCCCGGTTGCCTGAGAAATGGTTTCTGGTGTCAAGGTGAAATTTACTCCAGCAAGATTTACATGACCATCATGCAAGTGTAAAACAAACAACCGAGCTAACTCATGATGATGCTGAATCTGAGCAATCATCTCACAGTACTGAAAGCATGACTGTTGCTGAAAGCATGATATGGCAAGTGGGCAGGCTTGTAGTTCAGTCAACGATGTAGGCTCTTCTCTGACATGTTTGCCACCTTTACGTGGCCTTCTCGGTGCATGAAGCTCTGTAGTAGAGTCACTGTCTTGCTCATATGATGACTCGGTGTCTTTCATGGTGCTGCAAGTGTATGTTAAGTATGTGTTTGGTTTGGTTTGAAAATGATAAATGGGTGCCCTTTGTTTTCAATGCTAAATGTGTGCCAAAGGGAAATGAGGGACTGTGAGAAAAAAGGGAAAGTGGGAAAAAGGACTGTCAAGTGAGGACAGTCACTTGACTGTTTGGGGATTTTGGGAATTTAGGAATATTTGCAATTGATAGGGAAATAGGGCTGAAATGGCATGAGTAGCTTAGGGTATAAGGGAATAGGGGAAGGATAGTGACAATGATGATATTACAATAATGGGGAAGGGACCATAGGTAGGAAATAGTAGGGTTTAGATAGGAAAAATGGGGACAAGGGATATAAGTGGTTTTGGGACAGAGGGGAAAAGGGGAGGGACTGTAGTTATATTAGAATAGGAATAAAGGGAAAATAAGGTGGCAAATGGCAAGGTTTTAGCACCAAAACCAAATTTTTAAAACTTGACTTCAAACCCTAAGGAGCAGCTTTGGACAAAATGATAGGGTTTATAATTTTGGCATTCAAATTCTCCGAATTGAACTTCAAAACCACACCAAACACCAGCAAGAGCGATTGTATAAAATTACTTGAGCAAATGGGAGCAAAAAATTTGAAGTTTCGTTGGAGGCAGTGATAAAAATTGCTTGGAGGCTCTGTGCGTCGCGCACAAACCCAGTGCGTCGCGACTAGCATGTGTGTCGCGCCAGTTAAAAATTACACGGTGACAATCGGCCCTACGCGCCGCGACTTGCCAATGCGTCGCGACCTCCTTCCTATGCGTCGCGCAGCACTCCAACACACAGTCTCGGCTTGTAACTCACAGTTTCGTTTCTTCACAATTGGACTCGGCTTCTCTGATGTTTCTTGAGTGCAAATGGATTGATAACTGTGGAAAATATCTCATATAGTGAAGAATTTGATTTTTGCCTCTTAGAGACCCACCTTTGTAAAGTTGTAAAACTTTGGCACTTTGACATTTTAATACAAACTCTGTTTTTTGTTTCCATTTGACTTTTTTTTTTACTTGAAAGATGAAACTTTTTGTCGAATTTTGCAGGGATGGTTGGCATTGGATTTCGGCAAAGGAAGACCAGGGCTGCGCCTGAAGGATTTGAGAACTAAAAATTTTGAAATTTACATGGCAATTTATTACAAAAGATGAAATGACGAATTTTCTTCAAAACAGAGTTTTGAAGAAAAGTCATAGTCCAGCAATATGACGATGAAATTTTTTGAAATGAAAACTTATTTAGAACCTCCCTCTGGCTTGCTGGCATTATTAGTCATTTTGGGGACTAAATCAACTAACCCTAGACCCTAAAAAAACCTAAAAACCCTAAAATGACTCTTTGCTGACCAAGAGACCAAACAGGAATGTAAATGACTGTAAAATTGATTTTGATGAATGGACCTGAGCTAGCAGGTACAAGGCATGAGGGGTATGAGTGACAAGGCCCTTCCGTCAGATTATGGCATGCCCCTAACGGAATGCAAAGGACTGAACTGAATGAGACACCTAAAAATGAAATGCAATAAGAGAATGATCTCTGACGGAGGGATAAACAGACCGACTCTAACATGATCAATGAGAAGTCAAGCTCATACTGTGAGGAAAGAGCCTCACCAACTGCATCTCCAGCATCCATCTTGTTCTTCTTCTTATGTGGGCAATTTGTGGCAATATGTCCAAACTCGTGACAGTGAAAACACTTCACTTTGGACATGTTGTGCTCCTTGCCATCTTCTCCGGCCTCAAATCTAGAATGGAATTTCTTCCCCTTCTTCTTCTTCACCTTGGCAGCCAAAGAAAAATCCTCTTCATCATCATGCATTGATGAAGAGCCATCCCTGGTGTTCCGCCTGAACTCCTCCTGCACTAGATCCAACCACAGTCGTTCCCAATCTGGCAGTTTTTCCCGTCCATTGACAGAGTCTTGATAACTGTGCCAACTCTTAGGAAGTCCCAAGAGAGCCAAGCTCACCAAATCATCATCAGCAACACTGACTTCTACACTCCCAATCTCATCCCTGTATTGGAAAAACTTTGTCAAGTATACCGGAATAGTGTCGTTCTTCTCCATATTGATTTTTCTGAGTTTATCCTTCAGTGCCAACTTCCTATGGTCCTTGTTGCTTTGGAAAAGATTTTTCAAAGCCTTCCACATAGCATATGGAGTGGATTTCCCATGAAGGTTTGACACAATATGGTCTTTCACACCTTCCAACAGAATCCTCCTTGCCCTTGCTACTTTCTTTTGCCATGCGTCAAGTACTGCAACATCCGCCGAAGTGAGCTTAGGAACATCTCTCTCGATGAATTCCTTCAAGCCATTATCTTCAAGCACCGCCTCCATCCTGTCCTTCCAGGCTATGTAGTTCGAGCTGCCCTTGAGTGCATACTCCAACCGTAACCCATTCAAAGCCATTTCAATGTATACTCAATTGCCGCACCAAGAAATTCTTACAGCAATTTCGAATTGTTCCACCAGCAAAAAACTTAGCACCGCTTCAATATTGCAATCTCCAGTGATCAACACGGCTCTGATTGCATGTAGAAATTATAAAAACATATGCATGTATTTTACCAGATTCTCCTAATCTAAAAATTTAATCCTTATGGTAAATACATAATCCTTCCACTTAATTTTTTGCGGAAATTAAATCGCCAATTTCAAAACATATATGAAGCAAATCAATCGCACATAACAAGATGTTTTACCGGGAAAGCTTAAAGCTAAAAACCCCAACTATCATATATTATGTATATCAATGGAATCATGTAACAATCCCATACAAATCTTAGTACATCAATCTCTCAGTACAATATACAATCGTCACACACTGTCTTGCAGAAATTTGCATATCTATGAACCAATTTCTTGCCTCCCGATAGCCTGCCTCCACTACGCAATCCCTACTAAAGAAGAACACTGAATGAATTCAACCTTACATTGCCTTGACTATGTAATAATCCTAGGCATATCCAATGTGTGTGTGGATGCATTGAATGCATCACTATAGTCACAAATGATAGTCCATCTCACCCTTTCACCTATCTCTCCACTGGGTCTCCACTGGATCTGACATGCAAGTAGTAAACTGTTGTATTTCTTCAGTTGCAAGTAAGACACTACTTGTGAATTAATGAAATATTTAATTCACTCATCTTTCACTAGTGTATGTTTAGTTACAACTAGCACAACTGAGTTTAACTCACTGAACTGAGTTAAACTAAATAACAACTCACATAACTACTCTTCCAACTCTATTACAACTTGCCACTATCAGTTATAACGAATTCCACCATGCATGAGTCACCAACCACCCTAGGAATTCGAAATTCCTTCAGCCCACTGATGTGCCACATCTGTTCACTAAAATAAAGTGCTCCAAGAGAATAAGTTACTATTTATTGTCTGATTATTATTAAGGACTAATAATAATCGACATGCATTCTAATTTTAGACAGGCAATCTATAAATAGACTTCGCCCATACATCTAAAACTAGAAACTCATCTAAAAAATAGATTTTGCTCAACCATCTAGAATCAGCCTCCTGCTAATTTTAGATTTTTCTCACCATTCTAAAAATAGACATACACCTAAAAATAGCCTGTGTGGGCCCCACCTAGTTTAGGTGCTTATTTTTCACTAGGATCAAGGATGATGTTTCTGGATGCCACTTTCACTGTTTCTTGTTGCAAAATTCAACATTTAAGGGATATATTGATGTATTCTCCATGGTGGATAAACTACACAGTTGTCATCTTAGGGCACTTTGGGATTAGGGACGGGATGTGAATAGGGTCACAAATTACTATGTAACACATGCCCCCTAACGCATGAAGGTAGAATAGGGACTGATGGGTGAAATGTTTTACGCACCAAGGCAATGACTCGGAATACCGCCAGGAGACCTGAAAATCAATCATAATACAATATGTGACATCTCTGATATAAACATTCCTAATAACATATCTTTGAATAGGCATCAAATAACGCATGAACCCACGACATGGTCGCAACCATCTGTCTAAAATAGATCATGGAAATGGACCCATGGTATGGTCGCAGCCATCTGCATAGAAAGGATTATGTGTACAACCATGAATGCTCAATAAGTCCACGCAACTTGGATAATAACATATGTGATCCAGGTTCTTCATCTTGGTATCAACCCAACCAATAATATGAATCCTATCATGTGAATAGATGTGTTGAAGTCGAACATGAAAAAAAACCACCTGATTACCGCTCAATGATGAAAATTGTTAATAGGCACGAGAGAAACCACCAATAATGACAATGGCCCTCAAGGTACGATAGCACAATATACAAGTGTGAATAAATGAGTTAAAGTTAAACACTTGCAAAATCATCCGACCGAAGGCCTAATCATGTGAACCTGTCGTCGAACACAAAGAAATTTCCATTGAGGCATGCAAGCTCCAAGGTACTGAAAAGGAGTTTCTTAATCGTCTTCCTCGATAATGATATGAAGTCGATAGGAAGTGATCCATCGAAGGAGGGCCATAATGATTCCCACATCATCGACACAAAACTTAGGATTTCTCAAGATGATAGGAGTGATTCAGGACTGTTGTAGAGAGGTTCAAATAAGTAGAGGATGCTTGAATTTTACGAAGGACTTCTCTTGAACATATCGGTGACAAGACTCCAAAGTGTGGCAGCATTTGACTCAAAAATGAGATCAAAGGTCATGGTGACATCATATAATGATCGAATCAAAGACAAATGGATTTCCCAAATTGAGGAAGGAAAGTGGCGAATGAAGGATATCCCCAACCCGACACGAAATGCAAATGAGTTTCATGTTCAAGAGTGACATGCTGCCTCAAAACACATGGGAAGGTTCACTTTCAATTTTCCCCCATTATTTCTAACGAGTACCTCTTTATTTTTTATAGCAAGCTTGAAGAGGATAGCATGTGCTTAGTGTATAAGTTCATTCTTTGAATGAATCCATCCTAGTAAGTTTAACGAGCCCTAGGAAGGAGTAACTCAGTCTCGTCATAATGACAAGTCCCTCATCGTTTAAGTTTTATGATTCTGATGTAGGGGTAACTCGGTGTCTTTTTCATGTTTAAGGATTTTGAAAAAGAGACGAAAAAAAAAGCTCCAAAAGTTCCCTTTTTGTAAATAGTCTCTCGAATCCAAAAATTTAGAAAAAACAATACTCGAGAGAACCTCCTAATCATCATTGACCAAGGTATTCCTTTTTCGTAATTAGTCAACCTCAGCCCGAAAAAGGGGTAAATGTATACTAAGATGACGTTAATTCATACAATTTAACGAGCTCGAAAGGACAAGTGCTCGACAATATTTTCATATTTTGGGAGTCTAAAAAGAGTTGAAATAGGAATCCTCCTGGAGGAGCGAGTGGTATAAAAGGTAGCAATTGGTTTTGGCGATGATGGAACTGCCCAAAACATGCAAAGGTCAAGAGGTCGGCTAATAAAACCACTCATTGCAGTAGTTCCCTATTCAAGGGTAAAACAACCAAGTGAGAGTGTATGGTCGGCCAAGAAAATGGTGATGATAGAATGAGAAAACCAAGGCTCATCTGGAAAAAAAATGGGCTAATAAAATGGCAATCACAAGAGGTCAAATGGGGATGGTTTCAATTTTTTACACCAGCTTGAAATATGGGAAACTATGCTTTAAATTGGTTTCATTTTTACACAAGCTTGAAACGGAGACAAACTATGCTTAAAAGTGGTTTCATTTTTTCACAAGCTTGAAACAGAGACAAACTATGCTTGGAATAAGTTTGCATGCCCCCAGCATAATGGCGTAATTTGAGGTACATGCCCCCAAAGCTTCACCTCATTCAACTAAGTATACTACGAGTTACTAATAGGTGGATGGAATGAAGGTTCATTTACGAGATCACGTGAAATACTCGACTGGGAATTTACGAGATCTAATCAGAGACTCAAATTGAAAGGGGATTTGTTTCATTTTTTAATAATATTAACACAATAAAATAAACTTTGCCTTGACACCTTGTTTCATTTTTTAACGAGCTTGATACAAGAAAAGGAAATATGCTCATAGGGACCTATTTCATTTTTTGACGAGGTTGACATAGTAAAAGAACTATCCTCATGACACCTTGTTTCATTTTTTAACGAGCTTGACACAAGAAAAGGAACTCTGCTCTGGAGACCTTGTTTCATTTTTTAAGGAGCTTGACACAAGAAAATGAACTTTGCTCCGAAGATCTTGTTTCATTTTTAAGGAGCTTGACACAAGACAAGTAACTATGCCCTGGCACTTTTCTCATGGCTTCTAATAGGTTCTCATCATATGGGATAACAACACTCTGGAAATCAAGGTCCAATGCCCCCTGTACATGACGCGCAGTATCATTGACCACATCATCAGCAGACACGGGCATGGAACAGGTTGCAACATAATTAACCTCTAGTGCGGAAGATACCGCTTGCATGTAAGTACCATTAGGGGATGATGGTTTATTGGGAGTTAGATTAGGACCAATGAACGAAAGGTGATCAATGGTCACAACTCTTACTTCACGCAGGAAACGAATCACACGAAAGAGAGAAGAGACAATAGCTACCATGACATAAGTATACTCATGCCCCCAAGGAGTAAGTTAAATTCCAAAGGGCCTTAGACAACCATCACATATATATATATACATTCTTTCTTCCCAAAGTAATATGCAACTTAGGAAGGATCCCTAATGGTTGATTAGTTCCTTTGTTAAGCGCCAATAGATTCTAGGTAACAGGCACAAGCTACGAAGAACCTAAAGCTTGCCAGGCAGTTGAGGAAAGAGTACTAACAGATGCGCCTTCATCTATTATGGTGCTAGTTACGGCCACATAACAGGCTTGTACTGTGATCTCAAATGACAGGTAAGAAGGAAGATGGTATCCTGCCAGTTGACTCCAATCAAAAGAAGTGACTAGACAACTTGGAGGGGGTGTCATGGGAATGGGAGAACTACCCCCTTGTGTTACAATAATGAGAGGATCACCCTCCTGTATCGTGGGAATGGGAGAACTATCCCCTTGTGTTACAATAATGAGAGGATCGCCCTCCTATATCGTGCAAATGGGAGGATTTCCATCCAATTCATGGGAATCTGAAGAAACAAAAAGAACCTAAATGGTATGAGGTTCACTCTCTACAAAAAAATCATGATCCACTGAAGGTGGAATCAGGTAAACCATTTTTTCAACCAATGTTTGGTCAGGAATGGACCTGTGGGATTCACTTTCGTAGAGAGTGGGATTGACCAGAGATTACTTATGTTCAATCACTTTACCAATTAGTGGAGGATCAGGGGAAAGCTTCTGGTAACTAGCAGGAAGACAAGGTTGAGAATCTGTAAGGTTATCCAAGAATTTTGGGGCTTCATCCATATAAGGACAAAGGTGAATGGGATGATTCCCCTCACATAACTTACAAGGAAATTTGACTTTCCCCTTTTTTCCATGGACCTTATTATGACTAGTTGAGGTTTTATCACCAACATGATCTCCATAGGTCGATGAAAAAGTTTGATGTGAGCCAGTTTACCATACTTCTAATATCCTGGGAATGTCAGGACAATCCCTAAGAAGGTGGTCACCCTTGCATAACTTGCAATGGAATTTGACTTTGTGGGGATGAGTGGAAGGTTTTTCAACATCAGTTGTGCGAGTAACAATGGTCGCTTGGTTTCCCCCTTTCTTATTTTTCTTCTTCTTCTTTGTCTTCTTCTTCTTCTTCTTCTTCTTAGTTTCCTAGTTACTAGAATTCAAACTTTCACCAGGCGAAGAGGAAGAACGGGGTGAAGAAACAGGCGAAGAAGGCGAGGGGTCAACTTTAGGATCAACATGAGGTTGACACTGTTCAGGTGGAGGCAAACATGGTTGAGAAGTAGCTTGGACATTTGGAACCATGGGGATTGAAAATACCAAATTGGCAAACCAATGGTTAATCCCGTTAGGGACAAAGTTTCCATATAGGGAGCGCTGACATTTCCAGAAGAAGGAAAAGTACCAGGATTCCCATCTGAGGGGATTCCTTAATTGGTAAACTCAAGAACTGTTTCCCTTAGTCTCAACCCAAGATCTGCTAAGGATTTGTGCATGGGTAGGACGTTTTCGTGGATAGTAAATCAAAAAAGGTAATCTAGGAAAAATGGATTACCAAGTATCCGTGAACTATAATATACACCTTGGAGAACCAAGGACTTGACGTACAACATCAAATCTCCCCAACTGTTGTGTTCAGTGTATCACGCCTACAAGGCGACCAATTCGATTACTTATGGCAGGTTTTCAACCTAGGGTGGTCTCCCAAAATATACTTGACGGTATGTGGGAGCTCAGTCTGTAGTAGTGTTGTCTAATGTGTAACCGTTTGATGAGAGCATCCCCATATACTTACCATATGTGGAGCATAGTCCTATATAATTTTGTACATAGGACAGGATATCACCCCCAGGATGCAACACAGACTGTTAGGGACAGGTGCTACGCTTAACGATGTCGGAACACGTCTCTAACCTAGACCTCTAGATGTTTGTGTTAATTCCAAATGCTCCTTGAGGTTAATTGAGTAAATTTTAAAGTTGATATTTGATTATGTTTCAATTTTGGGCTCAATAATGATGTCACCTGAATCCCTACAAGGAAACTAAATGCAAAAAATAATTCATTTCATTTCGATGAACTCTAAACTAATGAGGGAGAAAGTGTAAACAAGAATGCAACAAACGAGCAATGGAACAAGAAATGATGCCCCACAGCTAGCTCAAAATTACTAAAATGCAACTCTAAAACGAATTCACTTTCACTATCCCAAATGCAATCTTACTGAAAGCAAAATCACTTCTTTCTTCACTAAGATTCACTAAACATATATTGTTTTTTCTTTCACTTTGGATTCTCAAATGAAAACTAATGCAATTAATGAACTAATCAAATAAAAAACTAACCAAACAGACAAAGAATCAAAATGAAAATTCCTTTCACTTTCTCTTTTTCGAATGGAAAACAAATCATTCCAAAAGTACTTGAATGAAAATGACTTTGACTTTTTCTTTCAAAACTAAGCAAGAATAAACAAATTTAAAAGTTCTAAATGAAAATAACTTTCACTTTTTCTCTTTAGAAATGGGAAATCAAAACAAACATACACTCTCAAACTTGCAAATCAAACAATCATGATCTATGTTCAACATACAATCAAAGGTGATTTCGAAGAGCAATAATGATTCAATGAAAATGAAAGAAAATTTGCAAATACAATCAAAAAGTAATATGAAATAGTGTTTCGAATGATTGCAGCAGAGCCCTCAGATAGAGCCAACCAATCTCGTGATGACACACACAAGCGACAAGTGAAGGACAACTGACCTAGAAACCCTAGAGGGTGATCAAAATTCACTCAAACACAAACAGGGTCAAAGAGAAAAATTCTTCACTCAAGCAAGGAAATCAAGCTAAACACAGTGGTACTAGATCATATCAGGCTAGAAAGACACCTCAGAGGCCAAGACACACTAGAAAGTGAATGGAAACCCTATTTTTTCTAATCTCTAGGATCAACGCGACTGTGAAAGGAAAAATTGTGTTGAAAGGTAGATCAGCACGACCATTTTATATAAAACAGTGTTGTCAGTGTTTCAGTAAGGAAAGAAAACACGTTCCGTGAGGAAAAATAAAAAATAAAAAAATTTCAAGAATCGGACCAGACTTGACACCCTAAATAAAAAATCAAGCACTATGCAGACCTATAGAGACCCAAATAGACTCATATCTTGATGACCGGTCAAGATGATCCAAAAAAAAAAAATCGAAAAAGGAGAGAAAAAGAGGCTATAGCTCCCTAGTGGAGTCACCAATTTTGTTGTGAAGACAATCCCCTCTATGGACAGAGGCAGTCTCTCTAGACCTAGAGTGGTTCTCGCAATGCATAAGACCAACTAATGAACCCTTTCCTAGTTTGTATTCAAAATGGAAGAATAATAAGAAGAACCTACCTCTTCCTGATATTATCATCCAATCCTTTGGTGAAGACCTTGATTCTACGATCCTTTAGGCTCACTCCTCATTTCTTGTGGCATTAGAATACCTATAATAAATCAAGAGACAACAACAATAAAATTGATGAGATACATAGCATACATCAAATAAAACTACCTAACATATCAGGAGTATTAGGCTACCTGTATAGATATATAGACAAGTATGGAAAGTGAAATATCATATGTATTATTAATTGTATAAAAAAGGAAGCATACAATTGTGGCCTTGATGTTGGAGACCTCCCTTTGGTGATTTCCAAGTCCAAACCGAGGCTCTTCAATCAATCCTTCTCCCAAGTGGAAATTCGGGCATAATCATAGTATAGGGATGCAAAGGATTAATGATCAGGTAAGACCAACCAATAGTGGAAGGATCGGATTCAATTTATAGGAAGGGAGAGGGAGTTATGGATCCATAAAATAAGTAGAAAGCCTCACTTTTCAAGGGAAAATCCCCTAATGATAATATCAAGAGCTCCAAATGAGAGAGCTTGAGCATATCTACATCGGACCATATCTAGCTCGTCGTTCTGGAAGCTTCTAGTGCACGAAGCTTCTCCTACATTTTAGGAAACATACTAGAAGAGGTTCAACACTCTTTTTCCTATCAAAAAGCGTGTTGGGAGCGCTAGTTCAAAGTGTTGCAACATGTGATTAGCACGGGAAGAAAACTAGCAAAGAGCATTGAACCAAAAATTTAGGTTTTAAGCTCATCTTCTTCAGAAAATCTTCAAGGAAAATTTATGTTGGTCTTTAAGGGATATCTTGATGTATTCTCCATGGTGGATATACTACACATTTTTCATCTTAGGGCACTTTAGGATTAGGGACGGGAAGTGAACGGGGTGACAAATTAGTGTGTAACATATATATTCTTGTAAATTGTAAATTATAAAATGAATTATCATTGAAGCTTGGGTTTCATGCTCAAGTTCTTTATTTTATAGCTCAATCACATATTAAAGTTACTCTAGAGTTTTTCCTAGGTATAAGAGTCATTTACATATATTGAAAACCCTATGGGAACATTGTAACTTGTAAAGAGAAATTTATTTTGTCTCTAAGGTGTCAAAATACCTCCAAGATCAAGTCGGCCTAGAGAGATGTCAAGTTAGCTTACATGAAGAGACATGTCTCCCTTGGAAGAGGCATATATAAGGAGATGAACTTGACCTCCATAAGGTATTCACTCACTCTCACTCATATGTGAAGAATAGGACAAGAAGAAGGTCGAAGAAGAGGATGAATAAGAAGTCAAAGGAAGATGAGTTGCTTGGATTGGGTCTCTCTCTCTCTCCTACGCACAAGTCGAAGATAGGGTTTCTGTGCTAGGGAATTCTTGGGTTTGATCTCGGAGGAGAGTAATAAAAGAAGGAAAGTGAAAGTATTCTAGGGCATATCTAAAGCCTTACGTCTCAAGGAAAGGAAAGCAAAGGGAAGGAGGAAGCTCTACAAGGAGATCAAAGTATCCAAGTGAAGTTGCACCAGTTGCAGTAGCTGTAGCAGTTCAAAAAAATTTGAATTCTAGTGAGGTCGAAGAAGTTGCAGTTGGAGGTCATGTTGATCTTGATCCTTGAGGGTATTTTTCTAAGTATCTAGGTCATGGTATTTGTCAATTGAAGAAACTATAATAAGAGAAGATATTTACGGGTTTTCCCTTCAAAAGGAGGGGTTTTGGCCCTGGCCTGCAGCCTATATACTATGTCATTGTTCTTATTGTTTTGGTAGTTTCTTGGTGTATTGCACACTATAATAATAAGGAACAAGGATAAGAAGTAAAAATATAACACAAACAGTTATCAAGAAAAGATAATTAATTTATTCACTGCCCTATTGAATTCTCAACACACCTGATGTTGCCCGATTGAATATTCAAAAAAGGGATGATACTGCTACATTGAAGCTTCCTAAATGTCAATCTAATTCACATTATGATTCTCAACATATTTGCATCCAAATCATGGGGGTTACTAAAGTCTCGAGGAAAAAACTTGTTTAGATGAGCTGGAAATTCCTACAACAGTTGATGTTGTAGAGGGTCGGGGAATAGATAACTATCCTAGATATGCATCAAAGAATGCCAATGTGAATCTTCTCAAAAAGGACGAAGTCGTCACTAGTTCTAGAAAAAAAAAAACTTATTTCTTAATGAAAGGAATTTTCTCCTATCATCAGTCATATATTTAGAAGATCAAATATCTACATACCAGTGGTTGCCTTGGTTTTGAGCATATAAGACAATGCCGCATTCTTCAATATTTTATTCTTTTTTCTTCTTCCATGTCTTGGGTTCCTCCTGAGCTTGCCTGATACGAGGAGTTGATTTGAATTTCCTAAGGATACACTCATCGGCTTTATGTCCATAGTTATGATAGTTATAACATTCAATAAAATCAAATAAGGGAGCAAAAGTATTGTTGTCACTAGGATTATTTCTATGTGAATTTACAAATTGACTATCTTTGTTTGACTGATAAGATTCATTTCTTTTATTTCTTATTTGATTGTTTTTTATATATGCTCTACAGTTTTTAACTTTATGTCCAAAATTTTTACATGAATAAGAGTAAACTAGGATCCATTTGCCTTTAAGGATATGATTTATTGATTCTTTGATGTTCCTCTATGAGGGAAATGAGATCTTTGATGATTTATCACATGATATTTGTGGTTGTTTGAATGGTTGCAGCTTTCACTTCTTTGTTGTTGTTGATTTGTATTATTGTCATTTTCTTCTCTTTGTTAATAATGATTCTTATTGTTTCCTCTGGTTGCATTATAGTTTGGTCCTTTGACTACTTCAAAAAGAATTATTGGTTCTTTATATTTAGATTTCATTATGCTTGTCTCTCCTTCATATCTCAAACAATCTTGATGGGGAATCTCGTTTAATTTATTATATCCTTTAATAAACTTCAAATTTTGTTTGAGTTGTGCCTAGATCTTTTCTAATTATTTTATATGGGAAACTACCTCTTCTTCTAGCATTCCACGCGCCTTTCACTTCTCTTTCAACAATTTTTAGTGGAGTGTCTTCAACCTTCTTTGCTTCCTCCGACTCCAGTTTCTAAACAAGAAGTGATGAATATTCAAAGTTATTTTTTTTCTTTTTCAAATTTAGGTAACATAATTTTCTACATCTTGTTCTTTTTCCGAAGCCTTTTAAATTCTTATAAGGAACTAATTAGTTCACCATCTTGCTCTACTTCAGCCTCTTCTTCACCAAACTCGACTTGTCCTTCATCTAGTGTTTCTAAGGCCATAAACATGAAGTGATTTGTTCTTTGTTTCATTTGTTCTTAATTAGATGATTATACATCTTTGTCTTATGAGGAATTGTTTTCTTCTTAGGTATATAAACTCTTATTCTTGAATATCTTTTCCTTCACTACTTTCCTATATTTATCTTTCTCTTTATGATCATATTCAATATTTACTTCCTTATATGGACATTTAGATGCATAATGACCTACTTTTCCACATTTCAAGCATTTGAAGGGTAAATTACATTTGTACTTTCTAGATCCACTCTCCACTCTCCCATAAAACTTTTCTTCTTCTTTATCAAATCCATTGCTCAAGTATTCTTAATCTTCTTTGCTCTTCTTATTAGCTTTGAATGTTTCCTCCTTTGAAGTAGATCACCTTTCGAGGTTCTCATTTCATAGGTTATGAGTGTTCCATGCAATTGATCCAATTTTAATGTGTTGAGATCTTGCATCTCCTCAATTGTCGATACCTTGGCATTGAAGCTGGAAGGAAGAGATCTCAACACTTTTTCAATTGCAAATGAATCTCCCATTGATTCATCAATTCTTATTATGGTAATAACTATTTCATCCATGCAAAGGAAATATTTGGTAATGTCCTTGTCTTCATTCATATTTAATGATTAAAATTTCATTTTGTAGACTTGGAGTTTGGTTTTCTTTATCTTATTGTTGCCTTCATAACAACTCATCAACTTGTCCTATATTTCTTTAAATGTTATGCAGTGCATGGCTTTAACTGTCTCATGTTCTGGAAAACCATCTAGAATTTCATTCATTGTTTTAGAATTGTAAGTGAACTCAAGTTCACCATCTATGTCAACCAATACATCTAGCCTTTTATGGCTATTTTGAATTGTATCCCAGACATCCACACTAAGAGACATTATGTAATTTCTCATTCTCACCTTACTAAATGCATAATTTGTTCCTGTGAACATAGGATCATTATTGATGAAATTTCCATCCTAGTTGGCCAATATGTCTCAGATATACGTTCTAGTTGTTAAATTGATGCTGAAGGAACTAACTTTGATACCAATTGTTAAAAACTAGGAAAATACTGAGGGGGGGTGGAGGTGAATCAATAATTTAACACTTTTAACAATTATTTAGCCAAATTAACATACTCAATGATACTATAATAGAAAATTATGCATCAATCACATAAATATTTGACACAAGAAGTTTGCATGGAAACCCATATGGGAGAAAACCACAAATTCATTTTTACTATGATGTAAAATGAAAGCTCCAAATCCAAATTACATCAAATTATGTAGGTGTTATAAGTAAATTTTGGGCATCATCCCCCATGACCTGGTCAAAATGGAAATAATCCCCAGGACTAATGAAATAGGGTCTATCATCCCCTTATATTTCAGTTGCTATATGCCCGAAGAGAAGATCATTTAATTCATGGCTTCTATTGTGAGATTTCCAAGGTTTTAGGTATATGTTATATCACCTACTGACTCACTAACGCTCACCTGCAAGGAACTAACTCTGTTGCAGTGCCAAATCTGCCATGCAAGGGTGCACTGCAATGCACTTCCCGACACTCAAGGGTGCGTTGGTCATCTGGGAGAAGAATTCTCATTGTTCCAGGAATATCCACATGGCTAGTGCCTTCTAGAAGAGTCCATATGTGTTAAACTTTGAATCCAAGTGTCCATCTAACACCTTTGAACTTGGAAAAATGTCTTGCCTATTATTAAAAAGTCATTCATTGAGAAACTACCATCAGTTTCCCTATAAATTGAGCACTCATCCTAGTGCTAAGGAAGGGAGAATTTTGGTAAAGTTATGTTGTTGGATTCTCATTTGATAAGAGAGTGAAAGTAATGATATGATGTTGGGATGATGTTGGATGTGATGTGGCTGGAATGAAGTTGGAGTAGGTTGACAACAAACCGATCCATTGGTTGTAATATTCCCCTTATACTCTTTAATAAATATTGTTGTTCATTTTCCCATACATATGTCTCTATTTATTGTGCAATGTATTCTTGAATGATGTATGTATTTTAGATCTGTAGATATCTTGTATATTGCATGTTGTTTGATGTTCTCTGTTTGTGTTTGCAAGAAACGATCTAGCGACTTGAGTTGGATTGAGAGCGACGGAAACAGAGACAGAAGGAGAAGGAGAAGTGAAAGAATCACAAGTAGCCTCCTTTACCATTCTGCATATCTTCTTGTTTTAGATAAAGTGATAATTATTCTTTCCTTTGTTGTTCTAAGTGATAGACACCACACTTAGGGAATTTGGTTTATCCGTAGATCACAATTCCACATAAAAAATTGGCAACTCCGCTGGGGAGTATCCTATCATTCCAGGTGTTTTTGCTTCTGTTTATCCTCATCAGTAGCATCTACTTTCAGCTATTAGTCATTTGAATGAAAAAATTGCATTAGAAGTGTGTCTAGCTGCTTGATTTTCAATCTGAGTTGCGCCCAACGCATTGTTGGTCAAGACAAAATGCACTGCAGTGCACTGTCTCCCACTGAGGGGTGCTCTGCAACGCACTGTCTCCCCTTAGAGACTGCATTTCCCCCTCAGCCAACCAAATTCCATCTAAATTTTTCATTGCCTTCATTCTCAGCCACTTGTTTTTTATATTCTCATATGTTTGATACCTCTTAGAGACCATTAAACTTTCATGTTCTTCCTCCTTTGAAAAGTAAATTTGTTCAATGTCTCTTTAGTGTTTTTCTTTATCATTGGCAAATCAAATTCAAATTATTTCATTTCTACATTAGATCAATTATGTTTTCAAAAAAGGAAATTTTTGTTTCATTCCTCGTTTCATGTAGGAAAACTATAGTTCCATTTTTCATTTTCCTAGGAGAAATTGTTGTTTTATTTTCTCATAAGAAAACAAATTGTTTGATTGATTTATTCATATAGTTTCATTTCTTTCATTCACATTAAAGGGAGCTGAAAATAAAAACATGCATGTGCATATAGTGAATTGTGTGTGTTTCATAGGAACAAGTTAGGAAAGCTGCATTTAGTTTGTGCCCTTTGTTGTTTGAATAAAAACGGATTTCTCTTTCCCTTAGTAGCTAGGATTTTCATTGAAAAAACTAAATTGAAAAGTTTTCTTATCATTTAGTTTACAGTTTTAGGAATTTCAATTACATCACGCGGTGAAACTCAAAGACAAAATTTTAAGCAAGATCAACATAAAATTTACATCAATTTACCTTAGAAAGCATTGGAACATTAACGATAACATTTAGAAGGTCTAGGCTAGAGACGTGTTCCGACGTCGTTAAAAATAGCAGTTGTTGTTAACTTGTATGTGATACATTCCGAGTGTGATACCTCACTCCACGTACGTAAGTATATTGGAGTTTGTCCACGTAACTTCGGGTATATAGGGCAGTTTTCTAGTACGAAAATTATAAGGGGGTGCTCTCACTATGTGGTTTTGCATTAGACAGCGGTAATACAGACTTGGGCCTCCACGTACCTTCGAGTATATTTGGGAGGAAAACTTTAGGTTTCTATCCATCCATAGGTAACCAAGTCAGCTGCCTTGTAACTTGTGATACATCGAACACAGCATTCAGGGAGATTGTTTGCCCATACTTCTTGGTTCGCCAGGAGGTATGCTACAGTTCACAATTACTTGGTAAATCTTTTGCCTAGAATTACCCTTTTATTTTGTTTATTTGTTTTTTTCATAAATTAAATCAGTCATTGTAGAAGAAGAACCTCCCTTTCCCCATCGTTCATGTAGAATAGCACTTAAACCACCTTTACCACCGGAAGCCATTTCTGGTCGGCGAAGGTGACGTTGTTCTACCGAAAAGAGTACTATCAGTACCTTTGTTGCGACATCATCCTCACATATACCAAAGTCGTCTCGAGTTGTTTCTACAAATCTTGGTTCATCTATTGTTGTCGAGACGGAGTCCTCACAGCTACCTGTGGTCACGATCCATCCAATCAATGAGACCATACCCCCCAAACTCGACGTTGTTCAACTGGAAGTTGATCTGGATCCTGTCATTATTTTACAAAAACATCTAGATCCCTAAGTCAAACAACCAAAATTTGTTCCTGTATCAGTCGCTCCACAATCATTTGTAGCTATTGAGTCTCCCATATCGTGCAATCAACCACCTGAAATTTACTTCGGGCCTGACAGTGAAATCCTTCCACCTAGTTTGATTTCGATTGAAGAAATACCACAAGACGAAACACCTTCGACTCCAACTCATTTTGGATCGGAGCTTTATCTTTACGAGACTTTTCCTCAATCACCTCACACTGCTTTCTTTGAGGGCCTGTGTCCATTCAAGTTCTTGTAGATCCTGTAGGGTATACATTGGTCCATATGACCATGGTTGACTTAACATCTTCGGTTGTACCTTCTGTTACAGTTGCAACAACACCTACTCTTGCTACCCTGTCAATGTTCACCACATCACCAGAGTCACGTCTATATGGTGGCCCTTCCGCCCACCTGGTTACCAAACTTTATCTGGAACCTTCTCTGGTGCATCCTCAAATCCATGGACTTCACTAATGTCATCATCTGGTATTCTATCCGGTACATCTCTAATGAGTACTAAATGGATTAATCCTTTATATACATCTTCAGTGCAATATCAAGTTGGGCCATCTTGGTATATTCCATCCAATACAATTTCAACTGGACTCCCGGCATTTAGAGAACAATATATTCCATCTTATTACACTCCTCATGCTGGGGGGCAACCTATGGTCACCCATTTTGACAGTACTCCATCATTATATCGTCATCCTAATGTCAGAATGATTGTTTGTCAGTGGAAACCTATTTTTCCTGTTCAACCACAAACGGTTGTGAAATCATATCAGTCGGTTCAACCTATTGCGCCCACATCCACTCCACTTGTTAATACATCCTTACCCCTGTTTCAGGCTCAAAGTGTTGTACCTCAACCTTCTCAGGTAGGTCCTTCCACTAAATACCCTCAATTATTGGGCCCTCAGACTCCAACTCCTTCGGCTGGTTTACAACAACCTCTTGTGTCTGTTAGCACCTAAATTGGACCCCAGGCTGCAAAGGCAAAATAGGGTAACAACTAAACCACGCTCAGCCTTGTAGCTATCCCTACAAGGACAGGAGAGGGCTCTCTCCGTGAAAGAATATTCAATGGAACACAATAAATGGACTGATATTAGGCTAGATAAAATGATAGGAATAAGGTTTAAATAAAATAAATGAATGAATGAATTTCAGGGATGTGTGGGATATAAAGGGACAGTTGAAACCGGGAATTAAATCAGGACACAGGGTATTTCATGGGGCAAGATGGGCAAGAAAATTAGCAATTAAAATTTAATAAGGATGGGATGGAAATACTGGTGAGGAGCTGAAAAGGGCACAATAAATGGATCCTTTTGAAACAGAAGAAAAAACACAGAGCATGAATGATTTCCCAAGGTAGAGCATATAAAATGGATTCTACCTTTCTGTCTTGAAAGCATTCAAAAGGAAATGTTTATGGATGAATGAAACACACAACAATTCACATATGAAATAAAGGAGAAAAACAAATGCTAACTCTCATACCACATGAATCCCACAAATTAGAGTTGCATCTCTTATTAATTCCTGTCAAACTATACAATGGAGCGCAGAGATGTTCTTCCACACTATTCCCCTACTTTCTGAGTTACAGATTACTCACACTTACAAATGATTTACAATTACAATAAATACACTGAAATGTGGGAACATAGATCCACAGAAATGGGAGTTGTTCTAACTGTTGAAGAACTGAAATACAATCATAGAAAGAAATACAACAATCTACCCCTAAAAATAAGGGACAGCATTACATTGACTGCATGGAGATTTTGCTGTTAGGCTGTATGAACGAAAATAGGTAATCCGATGAACAAATCTCCTATTTTGCTGCTGTTGTAGATATCTTTATTTTATTTTAGGCTCTCGGCCTTTTACTGTTCGCTTTCCATTTGTTGTTTGAATAAAACCAACTTTTTAATAAACATTCCTTTGAAATGAAACTTTGCCTTTAGTGAAGGGAAAATTTATTTTAAATGGGAAAAGGGAAGGGAAATGGGCGGTACTCGCATATAAATCGCAATCGAAATGGACGAGCAGAGGGACATAACATATTAAAATACAAGTGTAATCGCAATCGCAATCGGGGAGCAGGGCAGGCGGAGTAACATATTACAAATATGCGATGCGATGGGGAGGAAGGCCTTTGTAATAAACAAAACGGATAATTTTTAACTTTTACAAAGGAAAAAGGGGTATTATAATGAATGGCGGAGGAATTAAATGGTGGGACCAAAGGGTGCGAATCGCAATCGGAGATCGGAATCGGGAGTAAGACAGAGTGGTGTATATGAAATCGCCGATGCGATTGGGAAAGGGGGAATGGGGTTAACCTTTGTAAAAACGAAAATAGTACAAATTTCGAGTTTACAAAGGGGAAAGCCCTTTATATTATACATGGGCGGAAGTATTATGGTGGGCCCGACAGTCAATTGCAATCACAATATCGGAGGGGAGCAGGCGAAACACATATGTGAAACGCCGATGCCGATGGCCCAATTGACTTTGAGCCATCGGATCGGCGGGGAGAGATCAACGGTTGAGGAGCGATCGGGGATTATCAATCGACGGGTTTCAATCGGAGGATGTTGCGATAGGGCAATCAGAGGAGGGACTTGCGATGATGCGATCGGAGTTTTGTGCGATTGGGGTGATCGGAGAATATTGCAATCAATTGCATCGGAGTTATTTGCGATTAGAATGATCGGGGCACTTCAAATAAACATGGCGATTGGAAGGGTTTGCGATTGCAATTAGATAAGGGGGTGCGATTGGTGGGATTCTATTAAACACTTTAACTTTAATATAAATTTAAAGGTATGGAGGGGAAGTGGTTGGAACGGCGGAATTATATATATAACATAAACTTTGTTATAAATTTTATGGGGTTATGGAAAAGGGGAAGTGGTTTATAACAACGGGGGAGTATATATATATATACGAACCTTTGAAATATTTAACATAAGGTTTTCAACGGGAATGGAGGGGAAGTGGTTAACATATAAATTGCATTCTTATTAAATTATTTATAATGCGAATTTATAATCGGAAAGGGGGAAAAGGGGTGTTTTAAAGGGATATAAAACTTTAATAAAACAAAGTTTAAAGGGAAAAATGGGAAATAGGGGGTATATGAGGATATAAGGACTTTTACTTCACTTAAGCATAAATTTCAATCCAGAAGTCAGTTTTGAGAGTGTAGTATACTGTTGGAAAGCTCTTTCTAGGCTCTTTCTGATGGATCTGCTTGGAAGATGATTTGGCACTGAACATGCTATGGAAAACTCTCTGAAGGCAGGGACATCACTTTGTGGAGATAACAGCTTCTGAATTGTGACTTATTACACATGATGATATAAAATTACATAATGAATGATAATAAAGGAAAAATATTATGTTTCACCTCAAAACATGGTTTTGAGGTGAAAATTACATCAAGACAAATAAAATGTCTCTCTGATTCTTCATGGTGCTGTGACTTTGAGCTTATTGACTTCCTCATGACCTTGTTGATATTATTGACATTTGACTCATTAATTTGACCATGGTGAGACCCTAGAAACTAATGAGACCCATCCTATGACCTACTGATATGATTTTGAGAATAAAAGTGACTAATGACTAAAGACCATAGAAAGGAAAATCAGCAAGTACCTTATGAGGGAAAACTGATAAAAAATTACTACCATCAATGAATCCATGACCTAGCGGAATGGTGAAATTTATTCGGTATGAGACACCTAATATGAAAATGCAAAAGAGCAGTTTTGATCACTGATGGCAGTATGACTAGACTGACACTAACATTGGCTCCAATAGGGTTGGTAGCTCCTTGGAGGTGCCAAGAACACCGTAGAACAAGTAGCCTTATCCATTGGGCATGGAGTAAAAAATGTTGAAAACTGACACAAATGCAAACTGTCTCTGACTCTAGACTAAGATTGAAAACTGAAATAAAACCAAACCATACACATATCATCCAAGTTTTATAGCCTTCACCTCTGGCCCCAAAATTGAATGACTTTGCATTTTGAACTTTGATTTTAGAAAAATAAAATGGTATATATAATGATGATGAGATAGATTCTGATCCATGTCTTCAACAATGGTAGTGCTTCAGTAGCCTACCATTTGTTGCTCCTCCAGGACAATCCTGGCCATCCATTTCTGAAAGCAAGAAGGAATTTTGTCCCCTGTATGCTATAATTCTGTAAGGTCCCTTCCATAGGTTGTCAAATTTACCGTGCTTGCCTTTGTCTTCATTTCTTGCATCCCATTTCAACACTACATCATCCAACTGAAACTTTTCTGCTTTAGTCTTCCTGTCATAGATATTTTTAATCTTTTCCTGCAACTGACTCGTTTTCTGTGACACTTCTTCTCTTGTTTGTTGAAGGTGGATCATCTGGTTGATTCTTCGCTGGTTTTCATCATCTTCACTGCCAATTTCTTGTAATAATCTCATAATGGAACCGTAAGAGAAGTAGGAAAGACAGCATCAGTACCATAAACCAGCTCAAAAGGTGACATACCTATTGATTTTTTACTGCTGACTCTGTCTGCCCACAGTGCGTTGATAAGCTTCCGGTGCCAATTTCTTTTGTTTTCCTCCAGCATTTTCTTAATTATATTCATCAGTTACTTGTTGGATGACTCTACCAGGCCGTTTCCTTGTGGATAATACGTTGTTGAATGGCCCAGCATGATGTTGTATTTATCATAGAAATCAATCATTTTCTTTGATCTGAACGTGGCTGCATTATCTGTCACAATTTTACATGGGCAACCAAAACGGGATAAAATGTTTGTTTCCAGGAATTGAATAATTACCGTTTCAGTTGCTTTCCTGGCAGGGATGGCTTCGATCCATTTCGTAAAGTAATCTGTCCCAGTCAATATCCATCGATGCTGTGCTGAGGACGCGGGATGTATTTCTCCTATAAATCGAGCCCCCACTGCTGAAAGGGCGCGTTCACTGAAACAGGTTTCAAAGGAAGTGGAAGCAATTTCTTCTTCCCTTGGAAAATTTGACATTCATGACAATTCATCATTGTTTTATATAAATCAGAAAATAATGTTGGCCAATAATACCTGGCTCTCAATACCTTGTTCGCTGTAGTTTTCCAAAATAGGTGACCACCACAGTCACCTTTATGGAAATCGTGCATTACCTTCTGAACTTCTTCTTCAACCAGGCAATTTAGCAAAACGCCTCCCGGATCCTTCCAAAACAGAGCACTGTTTAAAATACAATACTTTTCATATTTGAGTTTCAAAGATCTACCTTTACTCTTAGACATGCCTGGAGGAGGTGACAGATGCTGAAGAACATACACAATATCTGAATACCAAGGGGACTGCAGAAAAATATCTGAAATAGGAACCAGCAAACCTTCATATTCCTCTTCCGATATTGCTGAAATGAGGTTTATATCTAAAGCACGCAGATTTGATTGGGCCATAAATTTCGCCAAGCCTTGGCCTTTGATCAATTTCGTGGGCTTGATCTCCAGATCATACTCCAACATAGCTGCTATCCATTTGCCACTTCGACCTTCTGGATCAGTTTGCATGAGCACATCCTTGACTGCTGCGTTAGGGACATATGCTATAGTGTGTGAATGTAAAATATAGACCCTAAAATCTTTCAATGCCTTGACAAGAGCCAATGCCTGCTTTTCAATAATATTATATCTTAAAGCAGCATCTCTAATAGTCCTACTGAAAAAGGCAATTGGCTTTTCTACTTCATCTCTCTTTTGCATTAAAACAGCAGCCATAGTATGCTCAGATGCAAACGAAAATATAATAAAATCTTGAGTATAGTCGAGACTGATCAGAACTGGGGCATTAGACAAAGCAAACTTTACCAGATTAAATGATTTGATGGCTTCCTCACTCCACTTAATAGTGATGTATTTCTTCAACATATTGGTCATTTCTCTCAAATGCTCAGCCAGATTAGGTATAAATCTGCGTAAAAAATTAATCTTACCATTGAAGGCCTGAATCTCTTTCTTGTTCCGTGGAAGATCTATGAGCTGAATTGCCTCCACTCTGGCTGGATCTATGTAGATTCCATATTTAGAGATGATGTGCCCGAGCAATTTGCCATCATCCATGGAAAAAAGGCTCTTTTTGGGATTGAGAGAAATCCCAAACTTTCTGCAACGCTGAAAAACCACTCTTAGATGGTGAAAATGCTCATCATCTGAACCTGAAAACACTGTCAAAACATCCAAATAAACAACAAGAAAAACATCTTTTTCATTTGCAAAAGCAATGTCCATTACACGCTGGAAGGTGGCTCCAGCGTTCTTCAGTCCAAAGGGCATCTTGGCATACTGGAAGGTTCCCCAGGGAGTTGTGAAGGTAGTTTTATCTTGGTCCTTCTCATGCACCAAGATCTGATTGTAGCCTGAGTAGCCATCAAGTAGTGACATCCTAGATGCTCCAACTACTCTCTGCAGAATATGGTCCATTTTCGGAAGTGGTTAATTATCCTTTAAGGATGCCTTATTCAAGTTCCGAAAGTCAATACATAGTCTTATTTCTCCAGTCTTTTTACGCACTGGGACCAAATTCGAAATCCCATCAGAAAATCTAATAGGAACTATGATTCCTGCTTTGTACAACCTATTTACCTCCTTTTCAATTGATGGCAGCAGCTTTGGATTGATTCTTCTCAGCTTCTGTCTGAAAGGCTTCTGATCCGGCTTGATAGGAATTGTATGTTGAATTATGTTCTTATCATACACTTTCAAATCTGAATAATCCCATGCAAATACATCAGAAAATTCAGAAAGCAATTTAACATACTTCTCCTTTACCTCAGGGGATAATGCCTTTGACAATTTGACAAACTTGGGTTGATCAGCTGTTCCAATATTCACATCTTCAACTCCTTTCTTTTTGGGCACCAAGCTTGGTTTCTTTGTGACATCATCCTGATCAAAAAGCTCCTCTAGAGGTATGAGACCTCTAGGAATTACATTATCCTTTAACTGCAATATGTCCATCTGGTTTGCGTCCAACTTCTGATCATCAACCTCATACTCACACTCTATGGGAGTATCTTTGAATTTTCCATCACCCTGCAAAAATGCATTAATCTCATTATCATCCCAAAATACTTGCCAATACCTTAAATTGTCGGGAATAGCAGGCCTATGTTTGACATAGATTTCAAACTTATTGCTGGAGTTCATCGGAATCTTCAAGTTACTTGCTGCCTTTGCAAGAGCATCTGCAATACCATTATGAATACGAGGGACACATGTCAAAGTGTAATCTGAGAATGTTTTCAAAATGTCCAAGACTGCATTTCTGTATGCCCTCAATCTTGGATGTTTTGCTTGATATTCTCCCTTCACCTGTTTCATTATCAATTCGGAGTCGCCATATACTGCAATCCTCTTAGCATTTAACTTTCTAAGAATTTTCAAACCAGCAATCAAAGCTTTGTACTCAGCCTCATTGTTTGAACAATCAAAAGCCAATTTATAAGAACAGACCCTTACATTACTTGGCACTTTGTTTGGAGCGGAAAAAGGCCTGCGTACCCAAATTCCAATTCTAGCACCATCATTTCTTACTGCACCATCAAAATCCATGGTCCACAAACCATCTTCATCTTCTTGAAGATGCTGGAAATTTGTTTCTTTCTCTTCTTTACCTTGGTTGATTTCTGGTTGTTCATTGTCCCTTTGCTGCTGGCAGGCAGGAGGTTCAGAAGTGTTTGCTGCTTTGTCCTTTTCCTGTTTGAGGACCTCTCTGAAATTCTCTGAAATCTCAGGTATTTCATCCACTTGTACCAATTGAACATTCTCATCATTTAAACCACCATCAGAATACAAGACAAAAGACTCTAAGTCTGTATGGACAGCATTAATGGGATGATTTACAGGCTTGTCTTTGCTGGTAATCATATATTTCATTTTATTTTCCCTATATAACTTCCTCAACTGGCCAAATACAGGGATAGTGGCATAAGAGAAGTCAAGTTGTATGGTTCCCTTAAGTTTTGAACCCCAAGACCTAGATAGAAGCATTCCAAACCTTGTTGGACATCAGCAACAACTACATCCATCAAGACATTCTTTGCTGGAATCTGATCTAAAGACACTACCAAATCCTTAATTAAACCAATACAGTGGACCCTACTTGAGTCGAAGGAATACAAGTCATGATATTTACGAGTGATTTCAAGGCCTAGTTTCTCCATGACAGCTTTGGGCATCAAATTATGTGAGGCCCCGGAGTCCAACATAGCATTATGCAGAATAAATTCATGTACTCTAAGACTCAAGTAAAAAGGAGGGACTTCATTTTCTTTAGATTCTTCTGTGGCTGGACCGAAAATAACTTCAGGGTAGTCGTCTTCTACATTGACCATATCAGAGACAGAATCTATTTGCAAGACTTTGGACACCTGAGTTTTATACACACTATTATTCACCAACTCTGTGAGGGGCATAGACACTTTTAATTTAGAGATTTCATTTTCTAGATTAAAGGAGGGAGCTTTCTCTACCTCTTTAATGGGCGGGTCTTTCTTCTCTGTTGGCTCCTTTACTGTGTTCTGCTGGTTCTTCTCATTGGCTGTGTTAGCGACTGCAGGTGATTTGCTAGAGGAAGGATCAGCCGGCTCCTTAGCTTTCTTTTGTGCATCGTTTTTCATTTGGAGTTCCTTTCTCTTTTGAATGGGGCTGACTGTAACCTCTCTGTTCCTTAAAGAGTACTGCCTTTTCTGAGACGACAGAGTGTTCATATACCCTCTCAGATAGTCATCAGACTCCTCTTCCAGTACTGTATCATTGGCCAAAATGAAATTTTGGTCTTTTTGAATGTCTGGAGTCGCCATTGTGTATTCTTCGTCTTCTGTAAGGAAAATGGGAGCACCATCAACCGTGAAAAAGTGATTAGCCTCAATCACAGGATCATCATCATCTGAATCTGTCCCTTGCACGTAGTTCTGCTGCAAAGGAGTTTTAATTTGTTGCTGTGGTGGTGCAACTTGGTCCTGTGTTCTCTACTCTCTTTGTTTAATTCTGAATTGCGGCTGCTGCCCTCTGAAATTTTGATTTCTTATTTGAGGCTCTGGTCTGTCTACAATGGTCAACCTATCGACCATTTTTTCTACTGTTTTGATCAGAGTGTCCATTTTACTGTCTGAAGTAGAGGCCTCCTCTTTTATTGTGACTCTTTTCTCAGCTCTGGCTCGTGCTCTTTTAGCCAGAAGATTAGCTTCAACATTAACCGCTATCTTCTACATGTCTTCAAGTGAAGACAGATCTCTTTCACGCAGCTGATATGCCATGTCGGCATCAAATCCATCGGGAAATTTTAATAATGTCAGTCCCTCAGGAGGCTTCAAATTAGCTGGAATAGCATTATATGCAGCATTGAATCTTAAACAATAATCCTGCACGGTTTCACCCACATTTCTTTTAATGTTCTCATATTCAGACATAATTTGAAGTGGGTTCTTTTTTACCTCCCACCGGTCCAGGAACTGACTGTGCAACTCCTGCAAAGTGCGAATTGTGCCTGGCGGTAGGGCTCTAAACCACTTTCTGACTTCGCCTCCGAAACTTTGGACAAACAGCCTTGTCGTTACATCCTCCACTTCTACCTCATGCAAGTCAAAAAATTCATTCATTTTATCAACATGCTGTTGAGCTGTGATGCTTTGAGTGGCATCAAAGATTGGAATTTTACTCTGATAGTCAGCAGGCATATCATTGAGGACTTGGGGTAAGACCAGAGGTGCATACCTGGCAGCCATAACTCTGGGTGGATTTATGACAGGATTTGTAGGATTTGAGGGAGGTGTTAATGGAGGAGATGATAATTGGGAATTGACTGATGGGAATGCTGATGAATTGGGAGGAGGAAATTATGTTTGTGATGATTCTGAAGGCTCAGGGATATTAGTTACAGTGATGGACTGAGGAGAATTCAAAATGTAATCGTCAATGGAGGTATTTGCTCTTTGGAATTCAATATCTACAAGGAATTCAAGATCTAAAACTGTATCATCAATGTCATTTTTAGACTTATTCCTAAATAAAGAAAGCTCAAAACTCTCGTCAAAGGAAAGGTCTTCTACAAAAAACCATTCACTGGGCCAAGTATAGGATCTGAAAACGGGTCTGGGGCTTAATGATCCTTCTTGTCTTCTGACAATTCTTGGGATAAGATTTGGATTTTCAAACACAGGGGGAGGATTTGGATCTGGATTAGCCCTGGTGTATCTTCTTGAAGCCAGTGTGGTCGAATGTCTATTTTACAAAAATCTTATTTTGCAGCCTTGCAAAAATCTGAACATCATCTTTCAAAAGTCTGGAATTATTTGATGTACTGCGGAAAATCTTGCAAGTCAGATGTTATGTTTATAAAACTAAACCGGAGATTGACTGAAGCAGAATTTATCTACTTATGCACTTGCAAAGCAATGTGCAGTTCGAAGGCTACCTGGCATAACTTCAGGCTTCGTCTGTAGTTTATAAAACAAATAACACTTAACAAACAAACAATCTTGAACTAATCCCCAGTGGAGTCGCCAGAGATGTTAGCACCTGAATTGAACCCCAGGCTGCAAAGGCAAAACAGGGTAACAACTAAACCACGCTCAGCCTTGTAGCTAGCCCTACAAGGACAGGAGAGGGCTCTCTCCGTGAAATAATATTCAATGGAACACAATAAATGGACTGATATTAGGCTAGATAAAATGATAGGAATAAAGGTTTAAATAAAATAAATGAATGAATGAATTGCAGGGATGTGTGGGATATAAAGGGACAGTTGAAACCGGGAATTAAATCAGGACACAGGGTATTTCATGGGGCAAGATAGGCAGGAAAATTAGCAATTAAAATTTAATAAGGATGGGATGGAAAGACTGGTGAGGAGCTGAAAAGGGAACAATAAATGGATCCTTTTCAAACAGAAGAAAAAACACAGAGCATGAATGATTTCCCAAGGTAGAGCATATAAAATGGATTCTACCTTTCTGTCTTGAAAGCATTCAAAAGGAAATGTTTATGGATGAATGAAACACACAAAAATTCACATATGAAACAAAGGAGAAAAAAAAATGCTAACTCTCATACCACATGAATCCCACAAATCAGAGCTGCATCTCTTATTAATTCCTGTCAAACTGTACAATGGAGCGCAGAGATGTTCTTCCACAATATTCCCCTACTTTCTGAGTTACAGATTACTCACACTTACAAATGATTTACAATTACAATAAATACACTGAAATGTGGGAACATAGATCCACAGAAATGGGAGTTGTTCTAACTGCTGAAGAACTGAAATACAATCATAGAAAGAAATACAACAATCTGCCCCTGAAAATAAGGGACAGCATTACATTTGACTGCTTGGAGATTTTGTTGTTAGGCTGTATGAACGAAAATAGGTAATCCGATGAACAAATCTCCTATTTTGCTGCTGTTGTAGATATCTTTATTTTATTTTAGGCTCTCGGCCTTTGACTGTTCGCTTTCCATTTGCTGTTTGAATAAAACCAACTTTTTAATAAACATTCCTTTTAAATGAAATTTTGCCTTTAGTGAAGGGAAAATTTATTTTAAATGGGAAAAGGGAAGGGAAATGAGCAGTACCCGCATATAAATCGCAATCGGAATGGACGGGCGGAGGGACATAACATATTAAAATACAAGTGTAATCGCAATCGCAATCGGGGAGCAGGGCAGCGGAGTAACATATTACAAATATGCAATGCGATGGGGAGGAAGGCCTTTGTAATTAACAAAACGGATAATTTTTAACTTTTACAAAGGAAAAAGGGGTATTATAATGAATGGCGGAGGAATTAAATGGTGGGACCAAAGGGTACGAATCACAATCGGAGATCGGAATCGGGAGTAAGACGGAGTGGTGTATATGAAATCGTCGATGCGATTGGGAAAGGGGGAATGGGGTTAACCTTTGTAAAAACGAAAATAGTACAAATTTCAAGTTTACAAAGGGGAAAGCCCTTTATATTATACATGGGCAGATGTATTATGGTGGGCCCGACAGTCAATCGCAATCGCAATATCGGAGGGAATAGGCGAAACACATATGTGAAACACCGATGCCGATGGCCCGATTGACTTTGAGCCGTCGGATCGGCGGGGAGAGATCAACGATTGAGGAGCGATCAAGGATTATCAATCGGTTGGTTTCAATCGAAGGATGTTGCGATCGGGAAATCAGAGGAGGGACTTGCGATGATGCGATCGGAGTTTTGTGCGATTGGGGTGATCGGAGAATATTGCGATCAATCGCATCGGATTTATTTGCGATTGGAATGATCAGGGCACTTCAAATAAACATTGCGATTGGAAGGGTTTGCGATTGCGATTAGATAAGGGGGTGTGATTGGTGGGATTCTATTAAACACTTTAACTTTAATATAAAGTTAAAGGTATGGAGGGGAAGTGGTTGGAACGGCGGAATTATATATATAACATAAACTTTGTTATAAATTTTACGGGGTTATGGAAAAGGGGAAGTGGTTTATAACAACGGGGGAGTATATATATATATATATATACGAACCTTTGAAATATTTAACATAAGGTTTTCAACGGGAATGGAGGGGAAGTGGTTAACATATAAATTGCATTCTTATTAAATTATTTATAGTGCGAATTTATAATCGGAAAGGTGGGAAAGGGGTGTTTTAAAGGGATATAAAACTTTAATAAAACAAAGTTTAAAGGGAAAAATGGGAAATAGGGGGTATATGAGGATATAAGGACTTTTACTTCACTTAAGCATAAATTTCAATCCAGAAGTCAGTTTTGAGAGTGTAGTATACCGTTGGAAATCTCTTTCCGGGCTCTTTCTGATGATCTGCTTGGAAGATGATTTGGTGCTGAACATGCTGCGGAAAAATCTCTGAAGGCAGGGACATCACTTTGTGGAGATAACAGCTTCTGAATTGTGACTTATTACACATGATGATATAAAATTACATAATGAATGATAATAAAGGAAAAATATTACGTTTCACCTCAAAACATGGTTTTGAGGTTAAAATTACATCAAGCCAAATAAAATGTCTCTCTGATTCTTCCTGGTGCTGTGACTTTGAGCTTATTGACTTCCTCATGACCTTGCTGATATTATTGACATTTGACTCATTAATTTGACCATGGTGAGACCCTAGAAACTAATGAGACCCATCCTATGACCTACCGATATGATTTTGAGAATAAAAGTGACTAATGACTAAAGACCACAGAAAGGAAAATCAGCAAGTACCTCATGAGGGAAAACTGATAAAAAATTACTACCATCAATGAATCCATGACCTAACGGAATGGTGAAATTTATTCGGTATGAGACACCTAATATGCAAATGCAAAGAGTAACTTTGATCACTGATGGCAGTATGACTAGATTGACACTAACAGTATCCATAATTATTTATTCACAAGCTGGATTACCCGATTATGGGATGTCACAGGCACAACCAGGTTTTACCTATTTACAACTGGGTCCAAGCTATTCTAGTTTGGGCTATAATATTGGTGGACATACACCTTGGTAGCCACAAGTGAAAATTCCACATCAATAATTCCAACAACAAGTAGCTTACCCAAGTTTTGGTCAATGGAATCCTCAATCTTTTGCTTATCAAAACAACCCCTATCTAGGTTACCAGCAACAAATTCCTTATGCAGGTGCTCAAAGGCCTGTTTGCTAAGCAATTCCATCATACTCTGGCTATGCTCAACCTGACTTAAATCGACAGTTTCCCTTTGTTGCAACTTTATAATTACCTGATTTAAACCAGCTTACCAACGATCCAATCAGCTATGCTCCTTGGTGGCCGGTGATACCACATAAAATGCCCTCGAATATTCCTAAGTTAAATGGAAACCCTGAGGAAGACCCGTTGACACATGTTATGACTTATCATTTGTGGTGTTCATCCAACTCCTTAAATGATGACTCCGTTTCACTACGTCTTTTTCAGCTTACGCTCATTGGTCTTGCAGCGAAATGGTACATTGAGTTACCAAGAGCTTCATTTGAAAATTTCACCGCCTCAGCTACTACCTTTCTGACGCACTTCAAGTTTCCCATACAATATGAAACTGGAACGGAACTCTTGACCAATTTCAAATAGACTAATGCTACTCACATTTCTGATCATATTCATGAGTGGCGTCGTCGTCGTAGAATGGTCAAGACATTTGTTCCTGATCAGCTCCTTGTTGAGTGGTTCATTAAGTCCTTATTTCCATATATCACTGAGGATGTGGCTAAGGGTGGTGCCGTCACTGAAGAGCAAGTCATTTCTCATGCCCAGTACTTAGATTTGATTTATACTCAGTCTGGCACGTTCTATGAGAAAATTCCCAACAGACCGCGATCTAATTTTATTGTTCCTCCTCCATCTAAGGACTCTCATGTCAGCGACGGTATGATCAGTACTGCAAGCACACATCACTCTACTGCATATGATCCTGCACCTTCTTTCAAATTCATGCCATGTCATTTTACAAAGGAAAAAGTGATAAGCAACCCAGAAGTAATAAAAAGGGGAAATCTAATAAAAAGCAAAATTCTACCCTGCAGGAATGAGCATTTGATCGACAAACATTAAATTAGAAACCTCGTTACCCTTGCATAATCTATAATGAGGATAATTTTGTTCGATATTGTCCTCACTGCGTCGAAGTCTCAAAATTTATTAAGACCTCGCATGCATTCGTTGTATTAACAGATCCATTTCCGAATTCAGACACAAATTTGGTTGCTACGGATCCAGCTTATAGTTCCCAAGTGCTTATGCTATCTGTCACGAAGCCAACAACTGATGTTTTGGTGTCAACGTGAAATAAATATTACGGTAGTCAAGCTACTGATAAACCTACTACCTCGACCACGAATCCATTTATGGAATCTATTCCACCAACTGCTATTCTTGAGTTAACAATAAATCCACCGAAAGGTGTCTTCCATAAATCGATATTCAATCCTCGAGCTCGAGCTGCTCAAAATTATAATATAGTTTAAGATTTAGCTCAATACCCTTCCGTTATGTTGACGCTTGAGGTACTTCAAAATTTTCCCTCCCAGAAGCAGGCTTTGTTGTCAGCAATTGGTGGAATCGATCTGACAGATTCCACTCTTGTATTCTTTAATCATACGAGCTATGTGCCACAATTACCATCAGAATTGGCATTCTCCATCCAAGTAAAATTTCTAAATCACCTCATTCATCGTACTATTATTGATGAAGGAGAATCTATTTGCATTATGTCTCTAAACTATTGCAAGTCACTTGGCTTGACACGCCTATCTCAATCGCCTACGACGTTGAAAGCTTTTAATGGTCGTACATATAAGCCTTACGGTATCATCAATAACCTACATGTTGAACTAGGGGGAAAAACAGTAAATGTTGAAGTTGAGGTCGTTGACAGACCCCTTGACTACAACATTTTACTCGGAAGGCCATAGGTATATGCTATGAATGTGATCATCTCTACATATTTTAGAATGATCGCCTTTCCACATAATGGTGTTATCACAGTCATCAATAAACTCTCTTTCTTTGCCTCCAGTTCCTAGATATCTGGAAGCATTCCGTTAGTTCACACACCCCAAATAGCACTTCAAAACATTGGTGTAGGACTCTTAAAGGATTCTTCCCTAATGGGAACCTTTGCATTACCGCCACTTGCAACGTCAGAATAAATTTCAAGCATAGAGACCCGGTACATGATATCTTCCACTCCATCTGCCTTAAAGAAGATTATGGGTGATTCTGAATTTGTTACGTTGGATGAATTTCTGTCGCCCAACCCAATTAAGCTAGCATAGTAATCAATCTACATGGCTTGGGTGGCGAATCTGAAATCATCATTGTTGATCGTTTGGGTCAATCGTTCATTAGATTTTGGTACTCCATCTGATCCTTTTTCATCCACTTTCTTGACTTATGAGAGCATTATGGAATCCATGATGCCAGAAGGAGAACCATGGGAAGAGCATCATCATTGTTCCCATATTCAAGGTTACGAAGAAGATAATATTATTAAATTATATCACCCATCGATCAAAACATTATTTTAGAATTATTTTCCCATTAATGCAATCAAATCCAAGCGAAACTTATCAAATATTGAAGAAACCATTTCTATCGATATTTCAACCAAACCATGTGTTGTAGAAAACATTCATGTTGGCATGTCTTGTTCTCCATTAGAACTCGAAAATTATCGCTCTCTCTTTCGTGAATTATGTGATGTATTTTCTTGGTATTACGAGGAAATTCCAAGCGTAGATACTAGTATCGTTGAACACACCATTAAAATGTACCCTGATGTCAGACCGGTACGTCAACGCCTTTGTCCTATTCATACGAAGAAGGCTACTACCATTAAAGCATAAGTTGAAAAAATTTTGCTTGCTGGTTTCATTTACCCTGTCCTGCTTATTAATTGGGTCTCCAACATTGTTCGTGTCATGAAGAAACAAGGGACAATCAGAGTGTGTGTCGATTATCGGGATGTTAATATTGCTTGTACAAAATAAAACTATCCTACTCCCTTTATCGACCAGATTATTGATGATTGTGGTGGATGTGAAATATTTTCGTTCATGGATGGATTTTCCAATTACAATCAAATCAATATTCGCCCATAGGACCAATATAAGACAGCATTCATCTATCCCTGGGGCACATTCGCTTATCAGAAACTCCCTTTTGGTCTAAAGAACACTGGGGCAACATTTCAAAGAGCAATGGATTATGCTTTCAATGACATCAAGCACATTGTTCAACCTTATCTAGACGATTTACTTGCACATTCAAGAAACCAGATTGATTACCCGATGCATTTGAGAGTTATCTTTCTACGTTGCCGACACTACAAAATACACCTCAATCCACATAAATGTGTGTTTTGTGTTGGTTCTAGTTGTTTTCTACGATTCAGCATCCCAAAATAAGGGATTTGAATCGACCCATTGAAGGTCCAGGCCATTCTTGATTTTCATGCGCCATCAAATTTTCTCCAGTTACAGGAACTTCAAGTAAAGGCTAACTTCCTAAGGAGGTTCATACCCAACTACGCCGAAATGGCCAAAGTATTTACTCGTCTCCTGAAAAAAGGGATTCCCTTCCATTGGGATAAGGTTGTGCAAGCTTCTTTTGATGCTGTCAAGGATACACTTGTCCAAACGTCATTAATGTATCCCCCCAATTAGCAGAGTGATTATTTCTTATATATCGTTGTGGTTGATACGACCATTGCTATGGTATTGCTCCAAGAAGAAGATGGAATAGAACATCCGATATATTATTTGAGTCATAATCTCAATGATACGGAAGTGAAGTATCCATACGTCGAAAAGATCGCCTTGACGGATGTTCAAGTTGTCCAAAGATTTCGCCATTATATCACGTTCCGGAAGACCATTGTCATTTCGGATTGCAACCCCATGACTTACATTATGTCACGTCAATTACTAGGGGGAAATTATTCAAAATAGATCGTCATTTTATAGGAATTTGATTTGGAATTCATCAAATCCAAGTCAAATAAGTCTTTAGTTTTGGCTGAGCTTCTCTACGACCTTCCCTCTGATAGTACTGCTACTACATCGAAACCATCAATTCCTGATGAGTCTCTATTTCTGATCGGATCATCAGATCCTTGGTATGGGGATTTATAATTTATCTCCAAACCCATAATTTTCGGCCAGATACTTCTCGCTCTCAATGGTGACATATTCGATACCAAGCCAAAGATTATATGATCGTCAGCGATACACTTTATCATCGTGGTGTCGATAAGATTTTAAGGAGGTGCCTCACTCATGAGGAGGCTGAGAAGGTTTTAAATGATTTTCATGTTGGGGCTTGTGGTGGACACTTATCTAGATATGCTACCGCGCAGAAGATACTTCGCGCCAGTTACTTTTGGCCAACCATATTTTGCGACTGCATCCTCGCGGTCCGAAGTTGTCACGCATGTTAGATATTTGATCGTAAAATCTACAAACTGCCAGTGTCGATGCATCCTGTTATCGTTGTGGGACCATTTTCAAAATGGGGCATTGAGTTCATAACCTGCAACCCTCGTTTGTCCGGGGGGCATGGTTATATTATTGTTGCATTAGACTACTTTACCAAGTGGACCGAAGAGATGCCTACATTCAACAACAAGGGAAAAACAACTGCATTATTATTTTTCAATCATGTCATCTCACAATTTGGTGTTCCACAAACTATAGTCATAGATCATGGTAAGCATTTTCGCAATCACATGATGAATGAGTTGACTCCCAAATTATGACTATCCCATGATAGTTTTACTCCTTAATATCCACATTCCAATGGACAAGTTGAGGCTATCAACAATATTCTTAAGAAAATTTTTCAACGAATGATAGGAGTTCACAAAAAAAATTGGCATTTGATCCTGTACTCATCTTTGTGGGCATACCAAACCTCGGTGAGAATTGCAATCGGGTTTACCCCCTTTCAATTCGTGTGTGGTCTAGAAGCTATCTTTCCTATCCAATGTGAAATATCATCGTTAAAACTCGTCGTTGACTTGCTACCTGACACCTCTACTGAAGAAGCACGTCTTTTTAACCTCATCCATCTTGATGAAATGCGTGGTTAAGCTGCATTAGCCAACGAAGCGCATAAGAGATGTATAAAGGTGCAATATGACAAACATGTCCAGACTCGCATCTTCTCAAAGGGTGACCTGGTCTTACTTTATGATAAGGAAGTTGATGTAATAGGTATAGGAAAATTTGAGTCGTTATGGCATGGCCCTTATATTGTCAAAAGATTTCTTGCTAAGGGCGCCTACGAGTTGGTAGATTATGATGGAATTCCATTAGCGCAGCCCTGAAATGGGTTGCATCTCAAATGTTACTATGCTTAAACATGAGAGTGGTAAACTGTTGTATTATATTGTTTATATGATTTTGATTTGCATTTACTGTCTTAGTTTGCTTTTTCTAGAGTTTTCTTGAAGTTAGTAATCTGCTTTACATTTCATCGCAGATGTTTGAATTTTTGGAACCATTTGTTGGGTATGCTGATGGTGATAGTCATAGTACACAGAATCTATCCTTTGCAGTGTGGGCCATTTTTGCTCCAAACGGCGAGTTAGTGAGTCTTCAAGGGATTTGTATCGGTCAATATACAAACAATATCGTTGAGTATAGCGCATTGATCAAACTTCTCTCTGATGCCATTTCATTTGGTATTAATCGCATCATCATTAGGTTAGACTCACAAATTGTTGTACTACAACTTAATGGTGTTTATACTGTTAGAAATCCAACACTGCATCGTATATTCCTAAGAGTACGACTTTTGGAAAGATATTTTGATTTCATTCAATATCAACACATTTCTAGAAACTTGAACACATTAACTGATTCCTTAGAAAATTATGTTATAAACAAACATTTGCAACACATGTAAACACATATTTTCAATTCACATCACACAATTGAATAGGATTGCACAATAAACATAGGAAAACACTAAAAACAAATAGATAGATAGTTATAGTTTTTACAAAATTTGTGCCCAAGACACATTGGTCCTCTGACCTCAAAATGTATGCAAAATTTCAAAGTAAACTAGTGATGCACGTGATAACAAGCTACTGATCTAGCTATCCTATGCAATAACCACATCCAATGGTTAGCAACAGCAATAGTATGGCGTTGAAGTCTCATAGGTATCTCTTCGATCTGGAAATCTGAAATCCCGAGAGTCAATCCCTCTATGTGCCTTTGCAGCTCAGCAAGAGTCTCGGTCATATCCAAATCCCGAAGGAATTCTCTCCCGACAGCCCTCTCCGTTGGCTTCTCTGCTCTCTGCTCTAACTGACCCACTGGTCGAACTCGACCTACATCTGCATACATCAAAACATTAATTTAGTCTTGGGAAACATAAAAATACAAAAACATGTATAAACATTAGAAAAATCAAAAAACATGGTCAAAAAATTCTTACCAATTGCACCCCATTGAGCGTCGTCTAGTAGAATCAAGTCTCGATCTCCTCGGAATTTTACCCCTGCATATGCATACTAATCTATGGAGATCATCTGTCGTCAAAACCAGGTGACGAATGTAGTTTAGAATACAATGGTCTATTGACCAGTATGTCTAGCTATCAACTCTACCCATCTCTGCATCTGTGGATATTTAGGGCCAGATATACCCAGTGTAACATGTTGGGGCTGCATCAATGGAATCTGATCTAAAGTAAAGGAGAACAGGATCGAGCCATAGTTGAAATTATTCTTCCTTCCTCCCTTTGCCTTGGTTAGTTTTTATTTCATCTGAAAGAGGACAGATTCAGCTCAGTTAAAAGCTGTTGGTTCCAAGCACTCTAGTGCATACTGCATGTATGATCTGTTTGCCACATGTAGTGTAGCGGAACTGGCAAGATTTGCGATAGTGAATAGGATGGTCCTAAAAGGAAAATCATGTACATCATGGATGTTTATTTTCCCATCCTTACTAGGTTCAATCCCTGGATGGAAGTGCTACAATATGTAATCTCTCACTGACTCTCCTCCAAGAGCAGACCCTAAAAGAGAAATAGGTGAACCTCGCCTCAATAATCCTGTGAGAAAATAAATGTCCTCCACTAATATTGGTACCACTTTGTCCCCAATGTGAAAATATTGTATCATCGGATCCCATGAACAAACAAGGAACTCCAATAGTTTTATTTTTTGCCTCATACTCGATAATCTGAAGTACTTTAGAAACCGTAGTCTCTGAGGGCCCTTACCATACCCGGATCATTTAGGGAAATCATGTTTTGTTCTTCATGTTCTCTTTCCCTCCATGTAATCATCATTTTGATCTGATGAATCCCTGAAACACAATCATAAGACTCATTAGGATCCATTTCATGCAAAAAACTTGGGAAATTTTGGGCACACAGCAAATAACAAAAAATGGAAATTGCACCCAACGCACCCTAGGTCAAGAGACAGTGCATTGCATATGCACCTGAACTCCAATTTCAGTGCATTGTAACGCACCTTTCGACATTCAAGGGTGTGTTTCCCTCGGTTTATAATATATTTAACCTAATGGGCTCAAAACCTTAAAAAATTGCAATGAAATGAAACATAAATGCTACTGAAGGAAATAGAAGGTTCACAGCTCCAACCTGGATCAAACAGTGAGGAAAATCATCCACAGAATCTGTTACAATCAATTTCTGAAGTTCGGGGGAAAAAACTGGTTCAAAGCTTCAATTTTCAAATGGTAACTTTCCAATGGTAAAAACTCTTTTAATTAGTCAATTTGATTCTTTCAAATCATATTTAATGTTGTGACTATGGTTTTTATTCATTTTTGCTATGAAATAGGTATTTTTAATCTGTTTGATGGTGTTCTGAATAGGTTTTACAGCTGATACAACATATTGGTCGTGCACACTTCTTCAAGAATGATTTGACCACAAAGCATACTTTTATCATTATTTTTCGAGCTTTGATAAAAATGAAAAAGGACTTGAAGCGCACTTTTATCTCTTTTTCGAGCTTCGATAACAGCGAAAAAGGAACCCCTGGAGTCTTCTTTTAGATCTTTTCAGACTATGATAGTGTGAAAATATTGTCGAGCACTTGTCTTTTTGAGCTTGTAAAAGTAAATGAAACGACATCTACTCAGTATAAGTTTAACCCTTTTTCGGACTAAGATAGATTATTTATGAAAAAGGAAAACCTTAGTCGAACATGGCTAAGAGGTTCTCTCAGGTATCATTTTACACTTTTTCGGACCTGAGTGACAAATTTACGAGAAAGGACTCATGGAGTTTTCTTTCGTCCTCTTTTTCAAACTCTCTAAACATGAAAAAGGATCGGGTTGTCACTGTTGTTAGGCTCGTTAAAACATAAAATAGCGACGGGCTTGTTGATCATGGAAAGAATCGAGTTTCATTTATTGCTAGACTCGTTAAATTATTAAATAGTGATGCATTCACCCAAAGAGTTGAATTATAGATCAAGCATATGTTACCCTCCTCAAGCTTGTTAAAAAATAAAGAGGTACTGGTCGACAAATGACCGGGGAAATTTTGGGAAAGCGAACATAACACTTTATGGTAGTAGGTCGCTCTTGAACATGACACTTTCACTCCATCATCGTGACTTTTTTGGGTTGGGTAATCTTCTTGACGATTAATTCATACCTATGGTTTATCATACCTTCACTTCGGTTTTGGGTTAATGTTTCCAACTCATCTCAGTGTCACCAATATGCTCAAGAGAAGTCATCTAGTGACTCCTCATCCTTCTGCAATACTCATAAACCTTCATTTTCATGACAATCATCCATGAAAATTTCTATATCAAGTCACATTTTGTCTCTGAAATAAGTAAATCCCATTTCGCGATAAAGTTTCTTCATGTCGACATCAACTCATCATCCAGGAAGTTTACTTAGAAACATTTTCCAGTACCCTGAGGCTTGTTACATCATCGAGAAGTTTCTTGCTTCCGAACCTTTGACCAAAATATTTTGTTTGGCGTTCAACATCAAATGATCTATTCACGCCTTACAAACTGTACTGCAGAACCTTGAGAGCCATTAACATCAATGGTGGTTCTCTCACGTTTGTTAACATCTCACATCATTGGTTGGTAATCAAACGATGTCTTCCCATGTTCGACTACAAATCATATATTCGCATGGCTAGACTTGTACCTGAACGATCGAGTGAATGAGATAAGAAGACCCCGAATCTATTTTCATCCATCTAGGTTGCGATTTTAGGATTGTTGTACACATCATCTGTATGATGACTTTATATACAGATCGTCATCCAAACATGGGCCTATATCTGTAGGCATGTTTATATTGGGCAACATTCTAATGTAGACAACTTTCTAAACTCTGTACATGTTATTAGATAGTTTCTGTGCTGAGCATGGGAATACCTCCCTCAGCAATTCGTGATCAAGATGAAAAATATCATGATGTAATGTATCGTAAGATTGATGCAGGTCACCATCCACTTCAGTTCCGGCTCATCACATCGTAAAGGATCTCATCCAAATATTATTATTATTTTGACTTCATGCTTTAGGGGGTAGTTGTTATAGGTCAATTTGGGCATCATCCCCCATGACCTGGTCAAACTCAACATCATCCCCAAGACCAATGAAATAGGGTCTATCATCCCCTTATATTTCAGTTGCTATATGCCCTAAGAGAAGAACATTTCATTCATGGCTTCTATTGTGAGATTTCCAAGGTTTGAAGTATATGTTATATCACCTACTGACTCACCAACACTCACCTGCAAGGGACTAACTGCATTACAGTTCCAAATCCTCCATGCAAGGGTGCACTGCAATGCACTTCCCGACACTCAAGGATGTGTTGGTCATCTAGGAGCGGAATTCTCTTTGTTCCAGGAATCTCCATATAGCCAATGCCTTCTAGAAGAGTCCATATGTGTCAAACTTCAAATCCAAGTGTCCATATAACACCTCTGAACTTGGAAACATGTTTTTCCTATTATTAGAAAGTCATTCATTGAGAAACTACCATCAGTTTCCCTATACATTGAGCATTCATCCTAGTGCTATGGAAGGAAGATTTTTGGTAAAGTTATGTTGTTGGATTCTCATTTGATAAGAGAGTGAAAGTACTGATACACTGCTGGAATAATGTTGGATGTGATGAGGTTGGAATGAAGCTGGAGCAGGTTGACAACAAATTAATCCATTGGTTGTAATCTTCCCTTCTACTTTTTAATAAATATTGATGTTCAGTTTCCCATACATCTGTCTCTATTTATTTTGCAATCTATTCTTGAATGATGTATGTATTTCAGATCCAACCAATTTGATTTGCGTAAGATAAGTAGATATCTTGTATATTGCATGTTGTTTGTTATTCTCTGTTTGTGTTTGCAAGAATCGATCTAGCGACTTGAGTTGGATTGAGAGCGATGGAAACAGCGACAGAAGGAGAAGGAGAAGCAAAATAATCACAAGTAGGCTACTTTACCATCCTGTATATCTGCTTGTTTTAGAGAAAGTGATAGTTATTCTTTCCTCAGTTGTTCCAAGTGATAGACACCACACTTAGGGAATTTGGTTTATCCGTAGATCACAATTCTGCATAACATTAGGCATCGACCTGTGGGAGGTTCCAACCCTATTTTTTTGCAAGCACCAACACCCTCCCCCCCCCCCACCTAATTTTCCTGTGCCTACTTACTCAGCCTATCAGATCCCTTTTACATCAATTTTCACACTCTAATTAAAGGCCCTTTAATTAAAATATTTCCGAATCCAATTGTTTTGACTCTCACATCTACTTATATTTTCTTTGCAACCACCTATCTTGCTCTAATTTTTTTGTGCACTTCAAGTTCCTTACTATTTCTGTTTTTCCTTTTGTAATTTGGTTCACTTATCCAGTTTATTTTCTATGATTTAGCTTCTAATGCTTAATATTTGTACTTCTTTTAATCCATTGCTCCTTCATATCAGTAATCTTCAAAATGTGCAGCCTCTTTAGATCTCATTCAATCTACTCTCTCATCCTCTGCTAATACACTTAATCATTTTGTTCCATATCTGGCTTTCTTCTTTTTTTGTAACTTAATTCACTCTTTTTCTCCTTATTCAAATCTAGCTGCAGGTTCATCTGTGAGTCAAAAAAAACTTATCCCTTTGTTTTGCATGAGAGCTCAACTCTTCTTACATCGTCTACCTTTCCTTTTCTAGATATGGTACCTTTAATTTTATCCCTCGTGGTCTTTGATGAAATCAGGTACCCTAAACAACGTTAATCTCTCAATATAATTTTGTCGCTTGAACATCAATCTTTAATCTTGTAGCTCCTTGGTGGTTAGCTGGAGGCTTTAGCCTTTGCCTAAAATAACACCCATTACACATCGAAATGACTTATTTCTCTCCATGCACTATCGCAGCTTGATGGTTGATGCCCATTAGGCTCTTGGGCGCTCATTTTCTAGCACTTACAACTGGGGGTTGTGACTTCTACCTTGTCGCTCATTTCTTAGTAACTCGATCAAATCAATGATAGAGAATTCACTTCAAGGCCATGAGAAAAAACTCTTGGTGTGAACCCCGAGGCCCTACCACCTCAACTACCAAATCAATGACACGTCATCTATTTTCCACCTATCTTGCAACATCACCTCTCTACCACCTATCATGCCACATCTTCACTACTTCACTATGATGTGCCACTCATAAAAAGGGCCACATGGCCACCCAAAAGGCCAAATCCACCTACCACGTGTCATCACCTTGTTGAAAAATGTGTAACTAGGTTCATTTTTCATAAGTATGAAATGTATTCTTGGAAATTTTAAATTATAAAATGAAAAGAAACTATTATTGAAGCATGGGTTTCATGCTCAAGTTCTTTATTTTATAGGTAAAGCACATATTAAAGTGCTTCTAGGGTTTTTCCTAGGTATAAGAGTGATTGTCATATATTGAAAACCCTATGGGTCATTGTAACTTGTGAAGATAAATTTATTTTGTCTCTAAAGTGTCAAATAACTCCAAGATCAAGTCGACCTAGAGAGCTACCAAGTCAGCCTACATGAAGAGCCATGTCTCCCTTGGAAAAGGCCTATATAAGGAGAGGAACTTGACCTCCATAAGGTATTCACTCACTTTCACTCATATGCGAAGAAAAGGACAAGAAGAAGTCAAAGGAAGCCTAGTTGCTTGGATTGGGTCTCTCTCTCTCCTACACACAAGTCAAAGCTATGGTTTCTGTGCTAGGGAATTATTGGGTTCGATATTGGAGGAGAGGAAGAAAAAAAGGCAAGCAAAGGGCTTGTAGGGAATCTCTATAGTCCTACATCTCAAGGAAATGCAAGTGAAGGGACGGAGGAGTCTCCAAGTGAAGTTTAACCAGTTGTATTAACTGCAACAGTTTAGAAATTTCGGACTTTCTGGTGAGGTTGAAGAAGTTGCAGCTGGAGTCCGTGTTGGTCTTGATCTTGGAGGGTATTTTTCTAAGTATCTAGGTCATGGTATTCGTCAATTGAAGAATCTATAGAAATAGAAGATATTTATGGGTTTTCCCCTCAAGAGGAGGGGTTTTGGCCCTGGATTACAACCTATATATTATGTTATTATTCTTATTCTTTTGGTAGTTATTTGATGTATTTCACATTGTAATAATACAGAACAAAGATAACACAAGAAATTATCAGGAAAAAGGAATTAACTTTTTCACTGCCCTATTGAATTATCAACATGGTATCAGAGTTAAGGTTATCTAAGGGCATCATGAAGTTCATCAAGAAGATTTCAAGCCATCTCAATAAAGGTATCAATAAAGTATGGAACTTACTATCTTCTTCAAATAAGGTATCATTCAAAGAAAGGAATTAAGGTCTCTTCTCGGCTCTCTCTGGTACTTTCCAAGAAGAATACATTTGGGTAATTGATAGTGGTGCTTCAAGACACATGATTGGTTACTCAAGCTAGTTGAAGACATTATCAAAAGGAAATTCCACTTATTCAGTGGAACTTGGAGACAACAATATCTATCTTGTAAAACGAATTGGATCAACATCCATAAAACTCAAAGATGGAAGCAACATCCACCTCAATAACATTCTATTTGTTCCAAGTTTTCATAAAAATTTACTATATATTTCAAGCTTAGAAGATAAAGGAGATAGAGCAGCATTCAATGATGTAAAGGTTATTGTTTGGGGAAAATACTCAAGTATAGATCAAGCCAAAGTTATAGGCATTCGAGAAGGAAGGCTCCACAGATTAATATCTCCTATATCCCAAGTCCTATTTCACATTGAAATTAACCCATGTGAACTTTGGAATCAAATATTTTCTCATCTCCATTTCAATATCCTCCCATCTAAGTTCCATAGTAGATGGAATTTCTAACCTGGAGGAGGATCATGAAGGTGTTTGTAAAGGATGTGCATTGGGAAATAATATCAAGAGACCATTTGGAAGCAGTGCTTCACAGTCAAAATAACTTGGATCTTATTCACTCTGATGTGTGTGGTCCTATAACTCCAAAATCACTTGGAGGTCATATATATTATGTCACTTTCATATATGATCATTCAAGAAATACCTGGGTTCATTTGATGAAAACAAAATATGAAGTATTCACAAAAATCCAAGAATTAAAAGTTGTAGAGAACCTTACAGAAAGAAAAATCAAGATTCTAAGATCTGATAATGGAGGAGAATATACATCCAAGGAGATCGGAACATTATGTAAGGAGTCTGGGATTAAGAGGGAGCTGATAGTCCCATATAATCCTGAAGAAAATGGTGTTGCGGAAAGAAATAATGGATCCATTGAAGAAAGTGTAAGAGCAATGCTACATGATCAAGATCTACCTAAATTCTTATCGGGGGAAGCAACAAAGATATTGGTATACATTCAGAATAGATATCCTCGTATAAATATAGATAAGAAAACTTCGGAAGTATTCACTAGAAAGAAGCCATCCGTAGATCATCTCTAGATCTTTGGATGTCGTGTATATATCCATATACCAAGGGACAAAAGAAAGAAGTTGGATCCTTCCGGAATGAAGGGAACATTTTTCGTGTATAGTAATTCAACAAAAGCATACAGGATCCACATGAACGATGGACATCACATATAAGTTAGTCACAATGTCATATTTGATGAGAGCATACCGTTTAGAAATAAAATGAAAATTCCATGGACTCTGATAATGAATACCTTCTGGTATTTGAGTAAGAAGTGGACCAGGAAGAAGAGGAAGTACATTATGAAGAAGAAGGTCCCAGTGAACCTGTTCAACCTGTGGTCATTCCAGAAACAAGGGAAATATCTAATTGGTTGAAAATCACACTACTTGATGCAAAAGGTCATGGGGTAGCAGAAGGGGCATTAAGAGAAAGTAAGAAACCCAAAATATATTTTGTCTATGTTGCATACATGAAAAAGTTAATAGAAGCATAACCATCCACTTTTCAAGAAGCTGTAAAGAATTAGGAATGGAATGATGCCATGAATGAAGAATATCAATCTATCATGAAAAATGGAGTTTGGTATATCGTACCTAGACCCAAATACAAATTTGTAGTTACTTCCAAGTGGATATATAAGATCAAACATGTGGTTGATGGAAGTATAAATAAGTATAAATCAAGTTTTGTGGCTATATTTTTCTCCCAACTTGAAGGCATCGATTATGAAGAAACATTTTCTCCCACAACAAGATACACGATGATTCGATCATTATTCTGTCTCGCAGCATCGATGCGATGTGTTATGGCCTAAATCTACCTCAGGCTAAAGGAAGGCAGAGTCTAGGGTAACATCAAACCACGCTTAATCTGGTAGCTAGCCCTACCAGATCGGGAGAGGGCTCTCTCCTTGTCAATCTCAGCGAAAAATGATCAATGAGGCGTGAGATGACTGAATAAAGGCTGATTTTAGGCTAGGTATATATTTAAAAAGGTTGAATTTTATTTTGAAGGTTTTTGTTGGATCAAAGGGAAAGCCAGATTTTGGGTTTGGGAATGAGGCCTAGTTTTTGCAGAGTTCTGAATGGGGCAAGGAAGGCAATTGTTTTGATGCTTGGGATTGAATGAATGGATATTTCAGACTGGTGAGGAGCTGAAGAGGGCAAGAGGCTTTCAAGAATCCTCTTCAAACAGATGAAAACATGGAAAATTAAACAAAACTCAAGGCAGAGCAAAGCAATCTAATGAATTCCACCTTTATAACTTGTTTGTTTAATTTAAGAGGAAATAACAAGGAAAATGGTACACATGAAACATCAATAAACTTACAATCACAGAGAGAAATACACCATCAAAACATAGAGCCACATGGATCCCAAAGAGTGTTGCAAACCCTGGTCTATTCCTTTGCCAAAATGCAGAGATGAAATGTACAATGAAGTGCCAAGCAATCCCAAGTGTCCAACCCTGAAAATGACTGAAAAACTAGAAGATATAGACAAGCATAACTCATCCCCATGCTTCCAGGGGTCGAGCTCACCATTCTAGGAGCTGTTTCAACAAGATCTAAACTAATAACTGGAAAATAGGCAGTGGAACAGCTTGCCTCTATAAGATAGGAAACTGATACATTCAGTTGCAATTCACTTTTTGGTGAATGAATCTACTTGCATGAGTGAAAATGTGCCAAAATTACATCAAAGTCATGAAATTACATCAATTTACATCAAAATTTTCACATTGGAGATGAAAAAGTCAAACTGGCCAAAACTAGGCGAAAATCTGAGTTGCTGAGTGAAAACTAGGCCAAAATTCCCAATGCGCCGCGCCTAAAATCTCTATGCGTCGCGCCACTTTGAGGCTAATTTTGAGGGCCTTCCCGGTGTCCAAATTGAATTCAGGATAGCTCGTTGGAAAGCCCTGCCTGTCTACTTTCCAACCCAAGTGGAATTTTTGGATTTGGTTTCCATTTGCCCCTTCAAAAATGAGTTTTCCCAACACTGCTTCTTGTGTGTCCAAAAAGTGGCAGAAAGGTCAATTTAAGGGTGTTTTTGACCCTTCAGGCAACCCAAAACTTGTCCAAATATTTAGGTAATGGGTAGGCATGCATAAATTTTCATAAAAAATCTATAAATAAAAAATTTTCTTCAAAAGGAGCTGCCAATTGTAAGTGCGCGCCAAGTGGCGCTACGCGTCGGGCAGGAAAATCTGTGTTAAGGCCAAAAAATTCAAAATTGACAAAATGTTTCCCAAATTTCTTGAAATTTGGGGTGAATGTCCACCATCAAGCACTATGCTAGGCCAAAGAAGCTTCGGCCAAAATTTGGAGTCTATCATGCCTTTTGCGACGCTTTAATGCCCTCTTTAACTTTGCCTTCAGGATCTTGATTCACGCCTTGCAAACATGATTTCGCGCCCAATAATGGTTCTTCATGTGCCTTAGCATGTTATTTTCCTTTTTTTCCTTCTCCAACAGCTTCTCCAGATGAATATTGACCCTTTCGAGCCAAGTCTCTCGATCAGCCTCAATCTCCCGCTCAATGGATGTCATCTCGGTTTGGCTTCTTTGGGCAGCTTGCCGATTTTCACAAATCTTTTGCAACTCCATGATTGTTTGCTGATCTTCCAACTGTTTTTTTCGCTACTCAAGGTAGTTGATGACCCATTGGGCTCTTTGCAACTTGACGAACAAAATGTCTATCTCCGCCTTCTGCTCCTGAATAGTCTCTCTCAACTTTGAGCTTGGAGAGCTCAAATCCTCATCAATGAGTATGAAACCTGTATCTTGGCCCCCTGAAGGCCCCTCATCCTACATGGGTCTCTTACCTCTGTCTTGTACCTGTACCTATGCTGCTGATGACGGAAGCGAGACCCCTTCCACCCCAGGTGGAGATAGTACTCGCCGGGCTGCTGCAAATAATCCTCTGGTGCCTCTCTGATAAGTGACATACACTGGCACACTGGTATTCTCTGTCTCTTGACCTCCATGTTGATATGAAGGTTCACTTGCATCATGAACAACCTCTGTAGGAACCTGAGGAGCTGTAAAGAAATCATTAGAAATGAAATCCTCCCATGAAATACCCTGCAAGCTGAGCTGATGCACAACCACAATTTTAATGAGTGCATAGTGATAAATACTTTTGTACTGCTGCTCGGGAGTTTTCCTTTGCACGAGAGTGGTCATTCTCTCGATGTTCCGGCACATGAAATAAGGGAGGTTCATCATCCTCACCCTAGTGAAATGCATCAATAACCTGATATGGTAGGCATATAGGCGTGAAAACCGGCCCTCACAACTGAAATATTTGATAATAAGTTTCATCAGAGGCGCATAAGAATCCTTTAGGAACCAGAAAGGAAACACTCTGCTGAGTTGTTTCACAAAGCTAGGCCTGATATATGGTTCATAATGCACTCTGTCCACCTGCTGTCTTTTGTTCCACTGTTCTCCAACATTTGGTATTCTGGTTGCCAGAGAGATAGTTTCCGTTGTTAAAGTGAATGTCACACCGGCAAGGGTGACCTGACCATCATGTAAATGCAACACAAACAAATGAGCCAACTCCTGATGATAAATGACTCTAGCAATCATTTCACAATATTGAAAACATAAATGTTGTTGAAAACATGCCATGGCAAGTGGACAAGCTTGCAATTCAGCTAATGAGGTGGGCTCCTCTCTCACATGTCTGCCACCTTTATGAGGCCTTCTAGGTGCATGTAACTCAGTGGTCGAATCACTGTCTCGGTCATAGGATGTATCGGTATCTGTCTCCATGATGTCCAAGTTCTATGCAAGGTGTATGTTGGCTTGTAGGAGATGAAAATGAGAATTTGGGTGCTTTTGTTTTAGTGCCAAATGTATGGTAGTGTGGGAGGGACTGTGGGGAAATAGGGCAATGGGGACAATGGACTTTAACCAAGTGGAATTTTCCTTTTGAAAACTTGTGATTTGATAAATTTAGGGACAAGGGACAGCCACTTGATTTTTTGGGGTAACTTGGGATTTGGGGAAATTTTGCAAATGGGATAGGGATAATGGGAGTGAGATGGGTATGAATGGCTTTAGGGATGTAGGGAGATAGGGGAATGGACTGTAGTGATGAGATAACAGTGAGGGGGAGGAAAAACAAGATGGGGAATGGAGTATTTAGCACAAATTTTTTTTTAAAACACCAACCTCAAAACCCTAAGGGAGCAATTCTCAACAAAGTGATAGGGTTTGAGTTTTGGCATTCAAACTCTCATATTCAATCTCAATCAACACCAAACATTTGTTAATGGCAATTACAAGGTCACATGAACTTAATTGGAGCAAAGGAGACCGAATCGATTTGGATTTTTGAAGAAATGGCACAAAATTTTGTGTTCTGGCCCAATGCGCCGCGCCCTTCTGATGCACCGCGCTGGAAAAAACTAACACATAGAAGAGTGACCCTATGCGCCGCACTCAGCCTATGCATCGTGACACTTGCCCAGTGCGCCGCGCAACCAACTTCAACACAGTCCGCCCTCCAAACTTCTTTCTTCATGATTTTTCTTAGCTCACTCGGTCTCTTGGCATGCAAATGAATCTTTGAAACATGAACATATATTTATGCCAAAGATTTTAATTTTTGCTTCTTGAAAACACACTTTGTAATGTTTGAAAACTTTGACACTTTTTCAAAAGAACTTTGTTTTGCTTGTTTTTTACTTTTGGACTGAATGATGAGCTTCTTGTCTGTTTTGCAGGGAATGGAGGGCATGGAGTTTTGGCAAAGGTGACCAGGGCTGCGAATGGAGCACTATTACAACTGAAAAACTTAAAAATTACATTGCATTTATTACATAAGGATAAAATAGACAATTTTTCTTCAAAACAGAGTTTTGAAGAAAAATCATTATCAAGCATTATGATGATGAAATTTTTGCACTGAAACCTTATTTGAAGCTTCCTCATGTGCCTGCTGACAATTATTAGATATTCTGAAGACCAAATTAACGAAACCCTTGACCTGATGAGACTAAAAACCCTAAAATAACTCTTTGCCAACATTGAGACCAAACATGACTGTAAATGATTTTAATGGACAGACCTAGGCCAGCAGGTATAAGACATGAGGAACATGAGCGAAAAGCCCCCTACCGTCAGAGGATCCATGCTCCTAATGGAATGCAGCTGACTTAACTGAGTGAGACACCTAAAATGAAATGCAACAAGAGAAAATTGATCTCTGACGGAGGGATGAAGATACCGACTCTAACAGGATGGAATATTCACTAGATTGATGTCAAGACTATGTTTTTCAAAGGCATAATAGATGAAGAAGTATACATAGAGAAACCCTTGGGATTTGAAGTCAAGGATAGAAAGGCTTATGTTTGCTGATTAAAGAAATCACTATATGGCCTCAAGCAAGCACCAATGGAAAGGTATGCTAGGATGGGTGCATATCTCCAAAGTATGGGCTTCTTGAAGAGTTATGTTGACCTAAACCCTTACATTAAGGTTGTAAGAGGTAAACCTGCAATTATTATTTTGTATGTAGATGATCTTCTATTGACAGGTGTAGAAGGTCGAATTGAAGAATGTAAGAAAAAACAAGTAGAAAAATATGATATGAAGGATCTTGGACTGATGCATTACTATTTGGGACTAGAAGTCTGCAAAGGACCCGATGAAATTTATTTGGGTCTATAAAAGTATGTGATTAAGGTTTTGAAGAGTTTTGTCATGATGGATTGCAAACCTATGACCACTCGGATGATGACTAACTTAAAAAGACTAAAGAGTTCTTAATCAAGCCTGGTGGATCCTTCCAAGTATAGATAACTCATTAGATCACTGATGTACTTGGTGAATACTCAACCAGACATGTGCTTTGCGATAAATGTTCTTAGTCAATCCCAAGTGGATCCAAAACAATATCATTGGATAGCAGAAAAACATATCCAGAGATATCTACAAGGAACCATCAACTACTCTCTAAAGTATTATAGAAGTAATGATGTCCAACTAATTGCATATACAGATTTTGACTGGGGATCAGTGAACAAGATGGAATAAGCACTACAGGAGGATGTTTTAGCTTGGGATCCTCCATGGTCTCATGGATGAGTAGAAAGAAACACATCATTGCTTTGAGTGGTGTTGAGGCTGAATATGTTGCAGCGTGTGAAGTAATCAAAGAGGTGGTCTGCTTAAGGAAGTTGTTATCCGAAGGACCGATGAACCCTACAATGATACTTTGTGAAAATACGAGTTGTATATGTTTATATGAAGATCCATTGTTTCATGGAAATACAAAGCATATAAACAACAAGTATCACTATATTCAAGAGCTAGTACCAAATGGTGTGCTACAACTTCAGTATATCTCCACTAATGAACGGGTAGATGATATATTGAAGAAATCACTTCCAAACAAGAAGCTTGTGTATTTGAGAGACAAGTTGGTTTGGTGGATATATCCTCCCTATTTGAGAAAAAGATATAGACACTACATTATTGTCTTAATTTGAAGAAAGAATGGAGGATTGGCCCATTTGGCATTTGACACTCTTTGAGAATGTGGTAGGGAATTCAAGATAAGAGTATTCATGGACTGATATTCTTTGAGTATTAGCTACCCAAGATAAGAATAGTCCAATAGAAGGTCATACTCGGTGAACACCTGGGTGGAGTATGTACCTTGAGAGACAATTATGATGGTGTCTATAAGTCATTGGTCTCGCCAACATTGTACTCTAATCTTGTGGAGATATAGAGTTGTTAGTCAAGGTCTTGATATGTGACAATGCAAGCTAATATGATGCTAGACAGATGGGTTACCAATCTGAATCTTCTTATGAGATATCTTTAGATTGAGAATGAACATGTACCTCCTATGAATGCATCCCTAGTTAAGAGGGAGCATTGAAAAATGTGTAGCTAGGTTCGGTCTTCATAAATATGAAATGTTGTTGTGAAGACAATCCTCTTTGCAGATAGAGGCGATATCTATAGCCCTAGAGTGGGTCTAGCAATGAATGAGACCAACTAATGAACCTGTTAGTCATCAGTATTTTTCACTATTTTTAGATGACTATAGGATGTTTATATATTTTTGAAAACAAGATTCCTTGAATATCTTGAGTTTCAGAAATCTCATTGCCTTCATTATCCTTATAAAAACTATTTTCACTTTTCCTCAGTTGGTCTTCCCAAAGCCACCCTGTTGTTCCTAAGAGACTCATTATAAGCCTACACTTCTCATTTTCATCCTTCTTTCCTACCTGAGACTTCATTCCCCTGTTTTCCCCTATCAACAAACTCCATCCTCTCTCTAGGGTTTCCTATTGCAGACTCATTCTCATGTCCCTTTGGGAATAATAACCTAGAACAATACTCTGTTTTCACTTGAAAATCTCCAAGCCAAATTTCAGTCAAAATCAGGTCAAAGGACCCTCCCTTTAGGCCATTAGAGTTTCACATTGTTTAAGGTCATTCTTGGATGTTTCAAGCACTACTTTTCCTTTGCTAGAATTTGACTCAGATGTAATAAAATTTCAAGACATGGTTATTCAAGAAGGACCTAGAATTTCCAAGAAAGTTTGTCTTATCAGTTTAGAACCTGCAAATGAGGAAAATGGACAAAGTCTAGCACTTCTGCAGGAGTGTTGGGAGATTTATTAGCAGAAAGTACTGATGAGGTAGACTGTCTACTCCTAAATGAAAACAACTTATAGCAAAGGAAAGGGGAACAACTTGGTCTTGTAGAGGACTAGGGTTATGAACTTGATGGTCTAGTTGAGTGCCAAAATAGTGATCACTTACAGAAAATGACATGGAGGAAGCACACAAGGCCAAGCATCAAAAAATTATATGAGGAAAGATTGATGGAATATGGAAGAAGGTAAGGTGAACTGGACAAAAATGAATAAACTTGAAAGGGCTATACAGAACTTAGAAGACAACACTGATGATTTCTGTGAAGACTGCAAACACTTATGGTTTTGGAAAAGGTGGCCAAAGAAGGTGGAAAAGATGAGTTGAACTTGATGGTGGAAACTACAGAAGATTTTGAAGATTTTTTTATGTGTAATCATCATAAAGTGTTCAAAGTGAACTTGTCATGCCTCATGGATCAAAAGAAAAGTCAACTTCATGACTTCATCAACCTGCAAGGAAAAAGTGTAAAAGAACATCAGTGAAAAAGGGAAAAAGGTTTCAAACATTAGAAAGTGGGTTTTCATAATTAAATCAAATTCCTCTTATATATTAAAACTCATTATACACTTCAAGAGCTTCATTGTTGCCTTTCAAAAGACCAAGAATGCTCATCAAGGAAGAATTTCTGGGTTTTCTAAGCAAAATTGGGTAAAGTTTCCTCGCGTTGTGCGTTTAGCTTGGCATTGCACGCCTGGGACTAGGCACTTCACCCTTGGAATTTTTCCCCCATACATTTTCTGAAGGCTCTATGCGCCTAGGAAGTGGCGTTGTGCGCTTGGAGGAGCGATGTGCTCTTGCCCTACAAGCCCTCTGCTCATTTTACTTGGCGCTGTGCGCTTAGGTTTGGTGTAGCGCCCTCAACACTGGTGTTGTGTGCCTGGACAGAAGGGGTTTCTAAACCCTCTAGTCACTCAAATCACTCCACATAAAATTGCCTTCAAATCTTTTCCAAGGTCTTCCAAGCACTCTTGAGGGGTAAGTACATGACATGAACCCATTTTCAAATCTATTTTGGTTATCATTTAATCAATGGAAATGAAACCCTAATAAAACCCTAGCTACAAATCAGAGATCATAGTTTTTACCCTTGTCTCATCCTCCTAAGAGAAATATCAGCCATAGCAAGGGTAATCACATTGGTTTACAGGGTTTCATTCACCTAGTTTGTCATTCACATTCACTCCCTTCAATCATACTCATTCCCTTCACTTTTCAAAGCTAATCATTTCATCCCCTTCCCCTTATTCATTCCACTTACATCCTAGGGTTTCACAAAACAGAATTTGAAATGTCATAAGAGGAAGACCTTCATCATGAGAAAGAGAGAGAGAGTTTAACAAATTGACTTGGATGACCAAGATGATCATGAGGCCTCAAAGTTGATCATCAAAGAGAAGGATGCCATGAGCAAAGAATTGTAGGACAACATGGCAAAAGCCCAATTTGTCATATCATTCTTAGAACAGGAGAACAAGAAGCTAAAGGACAAGCAAGTTCTCATGGATTTAGAACCACTAAAGTCAAAAATACAAGACATCAAGGGTAAGGAAATGATGGCACCTGATGATTCTGACCATTATGATTCTCAAACCATCAAGTCAAGACCAAAAATAAGAGGTCTTAAGAGAGCTTTAGAGTAGGAAAAACATGAGACAAAGAAAATTATTTTTGAGGAAAAGATTGCTAAGGAGGTTGAAGATGACAGAGAAGTATGGATAGACATAGTTAACCTACACCTTGAGAAGCTCCTCCATAAGGCAAACAAAGACAATGAGATGTTCAGACACATTTCTAACAAGTACATCACTAGAAACAAGGTCTGCAATATCAAGCTCAGGCAGTTGAAGAACAAATTGAAGGAAACCCTAGCCAAGCAAAAGGAGAAGGAAAAACTGAATGTTGGCTTGAACAGTCCTGACCCAGGTTCGGTGTGCAAGGTTTTCCAACAAACCCCTATACTACTGGCCCTTTCGGCAGTGACCCGCTTGCGTAGGTCATAGTCTCACCCGAAGTAGTATGGGTGGGTGCTGGAACCAGGTTTCCGCACCCTGAGAAAGGAAGGGTAAGGCAAGCAGGGCTGCGTTTTGTTCAGATTACCTTGTCTCTGCACAGGGTTAAATATGTATCCAATTGCATCCACATGCACTAGATCTACAATTATATGCTTTTCATAACATCAACACAACGTTACATAACCATAACAGAACAGATCTAGATCCAATTCAATACATAGACTTTCGCAGCATGATATAACCAGAGCAGAACAGATCCAATCATTCAATATACAGACCTTCGCAGTGCAAAGAAAGAAAATACATAACACAGTAATTACCAGCAATTCATTCAATAGTACTCACAGATTCAGATCTAATAATCCTGCATATTCATTCATTCATCAACCTTTCCTTACAATTCCCTTCCCGACCTGCGCACACAGCAGCAGGGTCCGCACACAGCTGGACTAGGATCTCTGCGCACACAGCCAGCAGGAGTTTGTTCCCCAAAAACCCAAACAGATCGCTTACACAACAGATCACATCAATAGCTCATCAAATCCTGCCTCTTACAATCCGAAATGCCTATCTATTTATAACAATCTAGCTTTAACTTTCCTATGGTCCGCAACCCATGGTTTTCGGACCCCTAGTTTACCCTTTAACCCATTACAATGCGTTCGGGGCTTTGACCCGCCCCAAAACCCCTACGATATACTAAATATAACAAAAATAACCAAAATGGACCAGTTTCGTAGCTTGTTAGGAGACCCCGTTCCAACAGTCCCCCAACACAATCTTGTGACTCGTCCCGAGTCACTTTGGTGGCGCGCCTTCAATCTGCGCACAAGGTAGCCATGGTGTGAAGGAGTGGTGGAAGCACTTCCTTGCTTTGGGCCGCAGCGTGTGGTGCAATATTGAGCATCGTCAGAGAAGCAAGCCCATCGAGATCCGGACCAATTCGTTCCAAAAACCGGTGGAGGCGTGCAATGGCGGACTGCGCATCATGTGCAAGCTGGAGTGCAGCATCAGACCATGGTTTCAAATTTTTGCACACAATCTTCTTGGAGTGACGAAGGTCCTCAATCCTGTGTATGGTGGCCAGGCACTACACAGGGGTGGGGGGAGGTAACTTCTGCTTTTTACCTCAGGTTATACTTCCAACGGCTAGATGTCTTTTCCCCCAGAACTTAGGCATATTAGTTACGCTAGGGTTATTGCTTGGTGACAGTTGTCCGCCTTCCCCCAACACAGGATTTCTCCCTAAGGAGATCTTGGTCCAAGGCCACAAGACCTTCCGTACGTGTCTTATTAAGGCTTTAAGGGGGGTTGATGCTGGGGCCAACTGTCTGTCCCTTAGTCGTGCCACCGTTGTAGAGGCGGTCTGGCGCATAGGACCATTATCTGTGGAAGCTATACGTGACATCGGGAACTCGGGTCTTGTGCATGGATCATTTGAACCCTTTCTTATGATAGGTATGTTGTAGATGTTTAGGCCTAGCCCTTCTTCAGTCCTTCCCTTAGGGGTCTTAGAGAGGGATTCCTTTATGATACGAAGACATTGCAGTGTGGAAGCTTCCCCTAACCGGTTCTGCCACACTTCTAGCTCCTGACTGGGATCCTCAATATCTTCCTTGTAGCCTAATATGTTGTCCTGGGGTAATCTGCCCTCGTCTTGAACTGCCAGCTTGTAGATATATTCCCCCTTCGTTGGTGTAGGCTCTGTATATCTTTTAACTTGTGTCCCTTTGCTGCCTATTATCAAGTTTTCCAGTAAAGTTTGCATAGCCCGCAGCGCCTGCGAGTTGCGCAGCAACTTTATGCATATTTGTAAGAAATTTTTAATATCCTCCGCCGGTTCCATATCTCCTTGGTGCGTGGCTGGCGAACACTTAGACCCAAAGAGGTCCCTTCGTGCTTTTATAAATGTTTCCTTGATTTTTCCCAAGTCTAATCCTTCTTGTTTGTCAACTGCCTTGCAGATTAGTGAGTCAGCTTCATCCTTTTCCTTAGCTTCCCCAGTCGCTAATCCACTACGTGTTATTATATTGACTTTCACCACCTGACCTTGGGTCCTACGCTTCTTCTACGCAGAAAAAAAAACTACTTCTCTTGTATCCTAGTTTTTAGGGCTGGGCAGTCTTCCAGTGCATGGTTCCACTGTCTACAATACCTGCAGGACTGTCGCAGGAAGTCTCTTGAAAAATGTCCTACGTTCCCACAGTTATAATAGACCAGATGGCATCTACTCCGACCTGTGCTTCCACTTTGGCTTTTATCCCTCTTTTCATGGGGGAAGTCATCCTTACCCGAGGGGGTTCTTAGTGACATAGGGTCATCTTACCTGTTCGCTCCTTTGGTGCAGCTCTGCTTTTCATGGCCAACTAATCGGCAACGTCGGTACCAGCATTGTTCTGGTGCAAAAAGGGGGGTGCCTTGTGATTTGGCTGCGCAGCTTTCCTTGCGCCAGCGCAGAGGCCCCCTTGAGCTCCATTGTTCTGGGCTATATGCTCCTGGTGCTGCTGTGTGACCTTGTTCTGTACCAGTCCCTCTTCTATCTCTCTGCTGCAGATCCTGGATTTCCCGGTGCATTGCTTCTACTTGTTCCTGGATCTGTTGTACCGCTAGCGTAGCGTCCTCAAGAGGTGTAGCTTCCAATATCATAGCAGCCTCCAAGGCCTTGCCTTGTGAACTAAAAGTTTTGCGATTCATGGGTATACACAGGTGAAGGAGCAGCATGGCAATAAACCACTCCGTATGTTTTCGATCATCATACTCGAACCCTCCTTCCCTAATTGCCTTCTTTAACCATTGATCTTCCTCCCATACTAACTCTGACGTACCTTGTTTGAAGTCTTTTACGTCTGTTACTAGCTGGGAATAAGATTTCGGTTTTCGAAATTGTTGCTCTAGAGCACCCTTAATATCTTGAATGGAGGCAGATCCATGCTGGGCAATGTATCGCATATATCAGTCCAGAGCATTGTCTTCAAATGCTAAAGACAGTTGCGCCCTTTTTGTTGTATCACTTTCCACGTTCTGCGTAGTCCAGACAGAGTCCGCAATGAACCAAAATCGATCCATTTCCTCATCTCCTACCCCTTTGAAGGTAGGTAGTTTCAAATGCGCAGCCATATCACTATCCAGGGACGACATTATAGGTAAATTCTTACCCTTGCGTTCCCTAGGTGGTGATGTAGTTGGTTCCTTCACCGGGCTATAGGAGGCCCTTCCTCCATCAAGGTTGGTCCGATAATACTTACCACTGCGTGACGCGCTCCCTTCTGGATCCGAGGTCATTCAGTCGGTATGGCTACACAGAATGTTCTTCCCGCACAAAAACTTCTTGATCAGTAATGGTAACGTCCTCAGAAACTTACCAAGGAATCCTTTGAAGAATCGTCGCTCAGCCTCAGAGTATGACACAAACTGATCAATGGCAAACTCTGTCACAAAGCCTCCTAGCACACTATCCACCCAGTGATCCACCGTGCGTGTAATAGTATTATTGGTTCTTTCCAGGTGTTCAAGCAGATCTGGATTCCACTGAGTGACTCGCTCGTCCTTCCAGCACTTATGGAATTTTACCAGCCTGGCCAGCCATTCCTGAAGCTCAATTGCAAAGGTTACAAAGAATATTTCGTAGCTTTCAGTAAGAACATACCTATTTTTCCACCTTTCCACCGTTAACTTTTCACTTCGCTTTTCTTTTACTGCAAACTCCTGGATCTGCCTTTCGAACCATTCCTTGATCTCTTTTCTTTCAGGCTTCCAGTATTCTCTTGTCATTACCCGATCCCTTTCTCAGATCCCTTCCGGTCCCGGCAACAGAACCATTTGTTGGCTTGAGGGGTCCTGACCCAGGTTCGGCGTGCAAGGTTTGCCAACAAACTCCTATACTACTGGCCCTTTCGGCAGTGACCCGCTTCGCAGGTGACAGTCTCACTCGAAGTAGTATGGGTGGGTGCTGGAACCAGGTTTCCGCACCCTGAGAAAGGAAGGGTAAGGCAAGCAGGGCTGCATTTTGTTCAGATTACCTTGTCTTTGCGCAGGGTTAAATATGTATCCAATTGCATCCACGTGCACTAGATCTACAATTATATGCTTTTCATAACATCAACACAATGTTACATAACCATAACAGAACATATCTAGATCCAATTCAATACACAGACTTTCGCAGCATGATATAACCAGAGTGGAACAGATCCAATCATTCAATATACAGACCTTCGTAGCTCAAAGATAGAAAATGCATAACACAGTAATTACCAGCAACTCATTCAATAGTACTCACATATTCAGATCTAATAATCCTGCATATTCATTCATTCATCAACCTTTCCTTACAATTCCCTTCCCAACCTGCGCACGTAGCAGCAGTGTCTGCACACAGCTGGACTAGGATCTCCGCGCACACAGCCAGCAGGAGTTCATTCCCCAAAAACCCAAACAGATCGCTTACACAATAGATCGCATCAATAGCTCATCAAATCCTACCTCTTAAAATCCGAAATGCCTCTCTATTTATAACAATCTAGCTTTAACATTCCTATGGTCCGCAACCCATGGTTTTCGGACCCCTAGTTTACCCTTTAACCCATTACAATGCGTTCGGGGCTTTGACCCGCCCCAAAACCCCTGCGCTATACTAGATATAACAAAAATAACCAAAATGGACCAGTTTCGTAGCTTGTTAGGAGACCTCGTTCCAACACTAAATATCCTTGCTGATGTATCCCTCCAAGCATCCAAATCATGATCAGCAAATTGAGTTCCAAATTTTGGCACTTGGAGCAAATTTTTTATTTTTGACAGTTTGGCTTGCAGAAAATTAGGCCAAACGCGCAGCTCCACTAGCTCTACGCTCTTTTTTGGGGCACTAAAATGAAAAAAACTCAACATATTCATATTCCTCATGCCAGGGACATCATCCTCAAAAAATTTCTGACCATTTGGAAGAAAACTGGTCCCTCAAAAGGGCCACAAACCACCAAAAAATCACCTTTCTGCCCTCTTTTCAGCATTAACGCTGTGCATTTAGAATTATTGTGAGAAGTTATTTTTTACCAGGAAAATGGGCATAATTTTGAAAAATAAAAGCAGATCTACAAACTAGACAAGAGAGGCTTTCCAATGAGCTATCTTGGAGCTCATTTGGACACCGGGAAGGCCTCCAAAAGTCAACTGCAAAACAGGCAATTTTCCCAGTCTTAGCACTGCGCGTTTGCTAGTGGCGTTGCGCCCTTGCCAGAAAGTCAACAAAAGACACTAGGAATTATTGTAAAATTTATTGAGTGGCCTTAAGGTCAAATGCTTCCAAAATTAGCTCAGTAGATATGTTAGAAGTTATTATTGCAATGAATGAGTTTTAGATACTTTTGCCTCGAGCCTTGCATGGTCTCAAAGGTCAAAATGCCTTAAATATGTAATAAATGACTTCTCAAACCCTAGCTAGGTTTCACCTCCTCATTTGGCAGATAAATACTGCAATGCCTGAGGTTGGTTGTTGATTGATTATTAAGATGAATATTTACATAGACTTGGAGTTGTGAAGAAATTGGCTTTGGAGCTTTGTGACTGTTTTGGATTGAATGTCAATGAAGCAAGCACATTCATAGGATTCATGAATCTGGTTAGTGGTGATATTGTTCTAATTTAGTAATTATTTCCTTATGTTTTCATGTTGTTTCATCTTTTCTCTTGCAATAGAACAGGAAATTTAGGTTAGGATATGTTGTTAGAGGCACCTTAAGCGTGTCTGCTTTCTGTTGCTCAATGTTTTCCTCTGTTAGGTCTGATTGAAGAATTCTTAATTGCTCTTTGATTCCACTTAGGTTGTTGTTTTGAAAATGATTTAATGGAGCCAAGCCAAAGAAGTTTATGGTGTGCCCTGTCCTTTGGTGTAGCTTGAAACACTGTTGTTAAGGCCTTTCTTTGAAGTTTTCTTACTAGGGTTTAGGCTAAAGAGGTTTATGGTTTGCCCTATCCTTTGGTCTATCTTGAAAAGTCACTTTGAAGGTCTTTTATAGTCTAATTAAATAATTTAGGAGTTCCCTGCTCTTTAATCATCACTTATCTTAAATGTTTTCTTTCTCTGAAGGTAAATAGCTAGAGAATTTAGGAGTTCCCTGCTCTATAGGGTTTGCTGGATTGTTGTCTCAAAGTTTTCTTGATAAAGCTAGGTCAAAGAAGTTTATGGTGCGCCCTTTCCTTTGATTCTTTCTTAATGCATAGCACCCTTAAAGACTCTTCTTGTTATAGTATATGTTACAGGATTCTTAATTTCCCTTTAAACCTACTAAGTTCACAATTTAATGTTCATTTCACACCCACCTAAGCTATTAAGATCCATTTGGCTTTGTTAACTTGCCCTATGAAATACCCTTGATTTGTTGTTGTACTCTTCAGACCTTTCACAGACCCATATCCCAATGGTTTGAATTTCTCTTACTCTATATATTCTACTTAACAAGCAACCCAACCAAACAAAACAAAACAAACAAACCCTATCACTTTAACTAGCCTAAAACCAACATCCTACATCATACAAGTCATATCTTTCATACAAATATAGAGAGAGCCCTCTCTGAGTCCAGGAAGGCTAGGTCCTAGGACTCCAAAGTTGGTTTGATGTTACCCTTGTCTATTTTGTCTTGCCAATCTGACAAATTACAGGGACCTAACATAATGGCGACCATAGTGAAAGACTTGTTGAAAAATATTAGTGTTCTATAAAAAACTCAGAAAATCCAAAGATAATCTCAAGATTGGTATCCAATTGTTGATGGTGGACAACAAACAAATCCTCAAAGCAATTAGCATCATCCATCTGGTGACTCCACTAGTTTTCAGTAGGCCTGCTGACTCCACTGGTTTTCCATAGATTCCACTGGGAAACTTATTTTGTCATTAAACATCAAAAGAACCCAATCAAGAATATTTTATGGATTACGTATTTCCTTATAGATTAGGTTGTGTTTCAAAACCGTTATAAACTCTCAACCTTTCCTAATATATTGGGTCCCAATTATGGCTTCTAGAAAAATCTACGCTGGATCCCATCCTGACCCAAACCCTCTTGCAAAAGTTGACAATCCTGAAAGCATCCTTAGGAAGTCTTCTAGATCTAAAAACTCAATTGTTAGCACACCTATCCACAAAGAAATTTCCCTACTTGAAAAGCTTAAAAACTTGCAGAAATATATGGTTGTTGATGGTGGACAACAACCAGCCTTAAAGTTGTAAATCATCCACCTGGCGACTCCAAATTCAGATCAGTTCTATACAAAGACTCCACTAGAGGAAGAACCTGAAACATGACTGGTCAACTTGGAAAGAGAGGGTATTCAAGCCCAAATTGGATCCAAGAGATCATTGTTTTTATCCGTAACTATGTTCTATCTTACTTTAAGCTTGATCAAGAATACATTGATGAGGTCTACATTGATCATTGGAAAGATATCAAGCCTCAAATTACAGACCATGAACATACTTATACACCTGTGCATACCCCAGATACACTTGTGGAAGACCTAGTGAAACATGAGCCTCATGCTACCTTTCCTGCTCCTGCTGAAACCTCAAATAGTCATAAATCTCCTTTTGCACTACCTATACCCACAAAGGTCCCAGACATATACAAGCCTCTGTTTTTACCTTCTATCCTCCAGGCCCTCCCTGCAAATCTTGCAAATAATCTACCTAGATTTGATGGAGAAAATACAAAGATCACTGCTGAGAAACACATTCAAAGTCTGGAGCATTTCCTTGACCTATTTGAGGTAGGAAAATATGATGTGTGTATCATTACTATCTTCCAGCTGCAAGCATTAGCAATTTTCATCAATTCACTCAAGTTTTCCTAGATAGGTGGGTAGTCAAGGGTATACAGCCAAGGGAGACAGTGCAACACTTTTCAGCCAGGTTCAATAAGGTATATCATTCCATACCTGCTAAGATAAAGCCACCCCCGGGGTGGGCTCTATTGCACTACCCAGATGCCTTTGACCCAAAGATGACATTCCAGATAAGAGAAAGGGACCCTTCAACCCTGGAGGAAATGCAAAGGATGGCAGTTGATGTGGAATCCAACATGTTGAACAGGGAGGCAAAGCTAAGAGCAATAGAGAAGGACAAAGTAGATAAAGAGAAATTGGTATCTTCAGAGATAAAGCTAAATATGTTGACAAACACAGTTAACAAAGCAATGCATATGATTAGTAGGAAAAAAGAGGAAGAGTACAATGTTGAGGTTGGAGCTGACTATTCAAAACAGCCAGTACTATTTTCATGGGAAGAACAAGCTCATTCATTTCAATGCAAAGATAACAATCAAAATGTGCATGCTGAGCAAGATTGCAAAGAAGAAAACACAAGAAGTTGTCAAGGAAGAATAAGTTCCCTTCCTACATCTTGTGCTTCCCTATTATGAGAGCATTGCAAGCAGGTTGCAACTAGAAACAAGGAGGAATGCCTAAAAGGATCAGTCAAGGAATAAATGGATGATACAAATCCTTTTTCAGATCCAGAAGTCCCACCTCTAAGTCACCTTGAAATCACAGAATCTGAAATAGAGGAGGAGTCAACACATTTAGAATCTCTACCCTTATGCTTCGATTCATTTAAGATTGTTAAAGAGAAGTTGAGTCGCGTTCTAATTGACAGTCACAAGAAAAAAGTACTCTCTCATCAGTCAGATGAGAAAATCATTGATGATAAAAAATCAATCTCAGATCCAGATAATCAGCCCTAGAGTCCTTTTGAATATCAAGTAGCAGATGAAATCTCAGAGGCTGAAACAGGCTATCAATCTTTTGCTCTCTTGTATGAAGCTCAAGAAGACATCCAACCTTATGATCTTTCACTAGAGAAACAAAACCACTGTGTTTCAATCCCAGGAAAAGAAGAAGCTATCGGCCATAGACACTCTCCTTTTAATCCCAACTACCATAGATCAGAAAATAAACTTATAGGTCATCATATGGTGGAGAAATCTGCTAATCTAGTGTGCATATTGGATAACATTCCTTCTATGAATAAGTTACCCAAGTATGATCAATATGATGATGATTATGTTCTCAAGACTCAAGCTAACACTACAGAAAAATCGGTAACTATTTTGTGGGACAAAGACAGTCATTTTCAGCAGTTCAAATATAGTGATCAACAAATACAAATTAGCTATGAGAGTGAAGAAGAAAGTGTAGAAAGTTTGGAAAAAAGGGAAGGATCTTTACCTCCTTGTTGTGCTTCATTTAAATTCATCAAATACAACCTTAATACAATCATAAATAAATAAGCAGTCCTTGGGTATTGTTATTAACAACAAAGAAGACATTCAGCCTCATTATCAGTCTTCACAAGAAAAAGAAAACAATTGTTGTCCAATACAAAGAAAACAAAGGCTGCTGCCTCCTTTATCTGAAGAAGAGATCAATCAGATGCTGAACATGCAGCCAGCCTCTAAAATTTTATATAAAGATATTATTCCTATCTGTTCTAGTACTTATTTATGTATTGCAACCTTGCCTCATGAATAAACAAGAGAACAAATTGATACTGGGGTTGTACTTCCTTCTCAAGAAGACTTATTGCCAAAGAGCGCTCCTGCTCATCAAAATGATGGCTTTCGAACAAAACTCAGCCCACTCAATCAGATCATATCAGGTTTGCTAGAGGACAGCATTGCAATATATTATGAGGCTGCCAAGACAGATGATCATGAAGAGGGGGAAGAGATTCTTTCTCAAAATAATCCCAAGCTTAACAAGTTGGAGCAAGTAATGGTCCTGGATACAGCTGATTATTCAAATCCTCAGAGCCATGTATTATTTCAAGATACCTTTGTTGTTTTCTTAGAGGCATCTAAACAAGGAACGTGTTATGCCAGGAATGGTTTGTTGCAGAGTGTGAAGAAGATCTTGAGCATTGTTGTTCAAAAACAAGTGAGATGGGAGTGGCCTTTTTGTTTTTTCAGCATACCTAAAGGGCTAAATGAAAGTCAATCATCTAGTCACTTAATTGATTGGCTGCATTGGAGAAGGGAGTTCACCTTGTCAAAATAGACCTCCAAGTTAGACTAGGATAGATAGGTATTGAAAATAAGTTCAGCACTATGAGCATCTTTTTAGTTTTAGATTGTTTTGACAAAAAGAGAGAAAAATAACAAAAAGAGAAAAGTGGCCAGATAAAAGAAAAGGTAAAGCCCCATACCAAAAAAGAATTTTTCTGAAAGTGTGTGAGTCCAAATGCCATTGCTTTTTGACAAAAAGGTCTTGTTCAATCATACAGCCTGATCATGATTGAATAAATTTTGAATTTTTGCTGATAAGTTAGAAAATGAAGATTTTCCAAACTGTCTAAACTTGGCTTATCAGTAGGAATATATGAAAAGGTATTGGTTCCAAAGTTCAAATATGAACCAAAAAGAAAGAGAGGGATGAATGAAAAATGCCAAATTAGAGCTCTCAGTTTTTAGTTTTACCTTTTGCAAGAATAAAATTTGTGTGCAGCTTGTTCAAAATGCCACAGTTCATGACAAATCAAACTTCTTAATCTTTATTAGGTCATGCTTTCAATTTCCTATTGATAGATTAGAGAATGAAAATCTGTCAAATTTCTTAATCTTGACAGATAAGTAGATTAGGTAGAGAATAAAAGAGCTCATTAGTCTAATCTTAACTCTTGGAAGTTATAAGGGTAGACATAGATAGTTTTATGCTTTCAAAAGAAAAATGATGTCCAGGGTTTCCCAATCCAAATGCACCCAAATGAAGAGAAAATGTTAGGAAAAGTATGATGGGTAGGTAGAGTTGATATTGAAGCAATCATGTTTTTCAAAGTGTAAGATCACAGCTTCAAGGAACAACAGAAATATCAACATTACAAAATGAAGGAAGTTAGCTAGCATCTGAGGCATCTCATCTACAAAATCAGAGATCTGAGGTTATTGACACCTCCTGAAAGGAGCTTCCCTCCCTAAGTGGAGCCACTGTTAGTCATCAGTATTTTTCACTATCTTTAGATGACTATAGGATGTTTATAGATTGTTGAAAACAATATTCCTTGAATATCTTGAGTTTTAGAAATCTCACTGCCTTCATTATCCTTATAAAAACTATTTTCACTTTTCCTCAGTTGGTCTTCCCAAAGCCACCCTGTTGTTCCTAAGAGACTCATCATAAACCTACACTTCTCATTTTCATCCTTCTTTCCTACCCGATACTTCATTGCCCTGTTTTCCCCTATCAACAAACTCCATCCTCCCTCTAGGGTTTCCTATTGCAGACTCATTCTCATGTCCCTTTGGGCATAATAACCTAGAACAATACTATGTTTTCACTTGAAAATATCCAAGCCAAATTTCAGTCAAAATCAGGTCAAAGGACCCTCCCTTCAGGTCATTATGGTTTCACAATGTTTAAGGTCATCCTTGGATGTTTTAGGCACTGCTTTTCCTTTGCTATAATCTGGCTCAGATTTGATAGAATGTCAAGACATGTTTATTCAAGAAGGACTTAAAATTTCCAAAGCAAGTTTGTCTTATCATTTCAAAACCTGCAAATGAGGAAAATGGACAAAGTCTAGCACTTCTGCAAGAGTGTTGGGAGATTTATCAGCAGAAAGTAATGATGTGGTAGACTGTCTACTCCTAAATGAAAACAACTTACAGCAAAGGAAAGGGGAACAACTTAGTCTTATAGAGGACTAGGGTTATGAACTTGATGGTCCAGTTGAGTGCCAAAACAGTGATCACTTGAAGAAAATGAAATGGAGGAAGCACACAAGGCCAAGCATCAAGAAAGTCTATTAGAAAATATTGATGGAATATGGAAGAAGGTAAGGTGAACTGGAAAAAATGAATAAACTTGAAAGGGCTATAGAGAACTTAGAAGACAACACTGATGATTGTTGTGAAGACTGCAAACACTTAGGGTTTTGGAAAAGGTGCCCATAGAAGGTGGAAAAGATGAGTTGAACTTGATGGTGGAAACTACAGAAGATTTTGAAGATGCTGCTATGTGCAATCATCATAAAGTTGTCAAAGTGAACTTGTCATGCCTCATGGATCAAAAGAAAAGTAAACTTCATGACTGCATCAACCTGCAAGGAAAAAGTGTAAAATAACATCAGTGAAAAAGGGAAAAAGGTTTCAAACATTAGAAAGTGGGTTTTCATAATTAAATCAAATTCCTCTTATCTATAAAAGCTCATTATACACTTCAAGAGATTCATTTTTGTGTTTCAAAATACTAAGAATGCTCAGCAAGGAAGAATTTCGGGGTTTTCTAAGCAAAATTGGGTAAATTTTCCTGGCGTTGCGCATTTAGATTGGTGTTGCGCGCTTGGGACTGGGCTTTGCGCTCTTGGCATTTCTCCCCCATACCTTTTCTGAAGGCATTGGGCACCTGGGAAGTGGCGTTGTGTGCTTGGAGGAGCGCTGCGCTCTTGCCCGACAAGCCCTCTGCTCATTTTACTTGGCGTTGCGCGCTTAGGTTTGGTGATGCGCCCTCAGCACTGGCGCTGCGCACCTGGACAAAAGGGATTTCTAAACCCTCCAATCACTAAAATCACTCCACATCAAAGGGGTAAGTACATGACATGAACCCATTTTCAAAGCTATTTTGGTTATCATTTAATCAATGGAAATGAAACCCTAATAAAACCTTAGCTACAAATCAGAGCTCATACTTTTTACTCTTGTCTTATCCTCCTAAGAGAAATATTAGCCATAAAAAGGGTAATCACATTGGTTTAGAGGTTTTCATTCACCTAGTTTGTCATTCACATTCACTCCCTTCACACTCATTCCCTTCACCTTTAAAAGATAATCATTTCATCCCCTTCCCCTCATTCATTCCACTTACATCCTAGGGTTTCACAAAACAGAATTTGAAATATCAGAAGAGGAAGACCTTCATCATGGGTAAGAGAGAGAGAGTTTAACAGATTGACTTGGATTACCAAGATGATCATGAGGCCTCAAATCTGATCATAAAAGAGAAGGATGTCATGATCAAAGAACTACAGGACAACATGGAAAAAGCCCAATTTGTCATATCATTCTTAGAACAGGAGAACAAGCAGCTAAAAGACAAGCAAGTTATCATGGAGTTAGAACCACTAAAGGAAAAAATACAAGACATCAAGGGTAAGGAAATGATGGCACCTGGTGACTCTGACCATTATGATTCTCAAACCATCAAGTCAAGACCAAAAAGAAGAGGTCTTAAGAGAGCTTTAGAGCGGGAAAAACATGAGGCAAAGAAACCTAGTTTTGAGGAAAATATTACTAAGGAAGTTGAAGATGACAGAGAAGTATGGATAGACATAGTTAACCTACACCTTGAGAAGCTCCCCCATAAGGCAACCAAATAAAATGAGATGCTCAGACACATGTCTAATAAGTACATCACTAGAAACAAGGTCTGCAACATCAAGCTCAAGTAGTTGAAGAACAAATTGAAGGAAACCCTAGCCAAGAAAAAGGAGAAGGAAAAATTAAATATCCTTGATGATGTATCCTCCAAGCATCCAAATCATGATCAGTAAAGTGAGTTCCAAATTTTTCCACTTGGAGCAAATTTTTTATTTTTGACAGTTTGGCTTGCAAAAAATTTTGCCAAACACGTAGCGCCACTGGTGCTGCGCCCTTTTTAGGGGCACTAAAATGCAAAAAACTCAACATATTCATGTTCCTAATGCCAAGGAAATCATCCTCAAAAAATTTCAGACCATTTGGAGCAAAACTGGTCCCTCAAAAGGGCCAAAAACCACCAAAAAATCACCTTTCTGCCCTCTTTTCAACACTGGCGCTGCGCGTTTAGCAGTCTTGGGAGAAGTGATTTTTTACTAGGAAAATGGGCATCATTTTGCAAAATAAAGGCAATTCTGGAAATAGGACAGGCTTTCCAATGAGCTATCATGGAGCTCATTTGGACACCAGGAAGCCTCCAAAAGTCAGCTACAAAACAGGCAATTTTCCCAGTCTTGGCATTGCACGTTTGTCAGTGGCACTGTGCCCTGAGCCAGTCTCACTGCGCCCTTGCCAAAAAGTCAACAAAAGACACTAGGAGTTATTTTAAAAGTTATTAAGCGGCATTAAGGTCAAATGCTTCCAAAATTAGCTCAGTAGATATGTTAGAAGTTATTATTGCAATGAATGAGTTTTAGATATTTTTGCCTTTGGCCTTGCATGGTCTCAAAGGTCAAAATGCCTTAAATATGTAATAAATGACTTCTCAAGCCCTAGCTAGGTTTCACCTCCTCATTTGGCAGATAAATACTGCATGTATGCCTGAGGTTGGTTGTTGGTTGATTATTGAGATGAATATTTACATAGACTTGGAGTTGTGAAGAAAATGGCTTTGGAGGTTTGTGACTATTTTGGATTGAATGTCAATGAAGCAATCACATTCATAGGATTCATGAATCTTGTTAATGGTGATGTTGTTCTAATTTATTAATTGCTTCCTTATGTTTTCATATTGTTTCATCTTTTATCTTGCAATAGAACATAAAATTTAGGTTAAGATATGCTGTTAGAGGCACCTTAAGCCTATTTTCTCTCTGGTGCTCAATGTTTTCCTCTGCTAGGTCTGATTGAAGAATTCTTAATTTCTCTTTGATTCCACTTAGGTTGTTGTTTTGAAAATGATTTAATGGAGCCAAGCCAAAGGATTTTATGGTGTGCCCTGTCCTTTGGTGTAGCTCGAAACATTGTTGTTAAGGCCTTTCTTTGAAGTTTGCTTACTAGGGTTTAGGCTAAAGAAGTTTATGGTTTGCCCTGTCCTTTGGTCTATCTTGAATGGTCACTCTGAAGGTCATTTATAGTCTGATTAAAGAATTTAGGAGTTCCCTGCTCTTTAATCATCACTTGTTTGTTATCTTAAATATTTTCTTTCTCTGAAGGTAAATAGCTAGAGAATTTAGGAGTTCCCTGCTCTCTAGGGTTTGCTGGATTGTTGTCTCAAAGTTTGCTTGATAAAGCTAGGTCAAAGAATTTTATGGTGCGCCCTGTCCTTTGATTCTTTCTTAATGCATGGTACTCTTAAAGACTCTTCTTGTTATAGTATATGTTAAAGGATTCTTAATTGCCCTTTAAACCTACTAAGTTCACAATTTAATGTTTATTTCACACCCACCTAAGCTATTAAGATCCATTTGGCTTTGTTAACTTGCCCTATGAAATACCTTTGATTTGATTTTGTACTCTTCAAACCTTTCACAGACCCCATAGCCCATTGGTTTAAATTTCTCTTACTCTATCTGTTCTACTTAACAAGTAACCCAACCAAACAAAACAAAACAAACAAACCCTGTCACTTTAACTAGCCTAAAATCAACATCCTACATCATACAAGTCATATCTTTCATACAAATATAGAGATAGCCCTCTCTGAGTCTAGGAAGGCTAGGTCCTATGACTCCGAAGTTGGTTTGATGCTACCCTTTTCTATTTTGTCTTGCCAATTTGACAAATTACAGGGACCTAACAGAACCCTTTCCTATTTTGTATTCAAAATGGAAGAAGAAGAAGAAGAACCTACCTCTTCCTGATGCTATCGTCCAGTCCTTTAGTGAAGACCTTGATTCTACAATCCTTCAAGCTCGCTCCTCACTACTTGTGTCGTTTGAATACCTATAAGAAATCAAGACACAACAACAAGAAACATGACAAGGTACATAGCATAAATCAAATACAAACTACCTAACAGATCAAGGAGCATTAGGCTACTTCCATAGATACCTAGACAAACATGGAAAGTGAAACATCATAGATATTATTAATTATAGAAAAAATGAAGCATACAACCATGGAATTGATGTTGGAGACCTCCCTTTGGTGATGTACAAGTCGAAACCGAGGCTCTTCAAGAAGTCCTTCTCCCAAGTGGCAATTCAAGCATAATCACAGTATAGGGATGCAAAGGGCCAATGATCAGGCATGACTACCCAGTAGTGGAAGGATGGGATTTAATTTATAGGCATGGAGAAGGATTTAGGGATCCACAAAAGAAGGAGGAAGGCCAACTTCTCAAGGGAAAATCCACTAATGATAAGATCAAGAGCTCTAAATGAGAGAGCTCCAGCATAACTACATTAGACCATATCCAGCCCGTCGTTCTAGAAGCTTCCAGTGCACGAAGCTTCTCCTCCATTTAAGGAAACACTGCCAGAAGAGGTTCAACATGCTTTTTCCTATCAAAAAGTGATCTCGCAGTGCTAATTCAAAGTGTTGCAACATTCCATCAGCATGGGCAGGCAACTAGAAAATATCGCTAACCCATAAATTTAGGTTTTAAGTTGAGCTTCTTCAAAAAATATTCAATGAAACTTCCTTTTGGTATTTAAGGGATATCTCTATGTATTCTCCATGGTGGATAAACTACATAGTTGTCATCTTAGGGAACTTTGGGATTAGGGACAGGAAGTGAACGGGGTGACAAATTATTGTGTAACAGATGCCCCCTAAAGCATGAAGGTAGATTAGGGAGTGATGCATAAAACGCTTTACGAACCAAGGCAAGGACTCGAAATACCGCTAGGAGACCTGAAAATCAAGCATAATACAATATGTGACATCTCTGATATAAACATGCCTAATAACGTATCTCTTAATAGGCATCAAATAACACATGAACCCACTACATGGTTGCAACCATCTGTCTGAAAGATATCATGGAAATGGACCCATGGTATGGTCGAAGCCATCCGCATAGAAAGGATTATGTGTAAAATCATGAATACTCAATAACTCCATGCAACTTGGATAATAACATATGTGATCCAGGTTCTTCATCTCGATCTCAACCCAGCCAATAGTATGAATCCTATCATGTGAATAGATGTCTTGAAGTCGAACATGATAGAAAACCACCTGATTACCGGTCAATGATGAAAATTGTTAACAGGCACGAGAGAAACCATCAATAATGACAATGGCCCTCAAGGTATGAGAGCACAATCTACAAATGTGAATAAATGAGTTAAAGGTGAACACTTGCAAAATCATCCGACTGAAGGCCCTATGATGTGAACCTGTCGTCAAACGCAAAGAACTTGCCATTGAGGCATGCAAGCTCCAAGGTACTGAAAATGAGTTTCTTAATCATCTTCCTAGATAATGAGATGAAGTCGATAGGAAGTGATCCATCGAAGGAGGGCCATAATGAGTACCACATCATCGACACAAAACAAAGGATTTCTCAAGATGATGGGAGTGATTCAGGACTGTTGCAGAGAGGGTCAAATAAGCAGAGGATGTTTGAATTTTATAGAGGAATTCTCTTGAACATATCGGCGATAGGACTCCGAAGTGTGGTAGCATTTGACTCAAAAATGAGATCAAAGGTCATGGTGATGACAAATAATGATTGAATTAGATGCAAATGGATTTCCCAAACCTTGGAAGGCAAGTGACGAAATAAGGATATCCCCAACCAGACACGAAATGCAGACGAGTGTCATGTTAAAGAGCAACATGCTGCCTCAAAACACATATGAAGGTTCACTTTCAATTTCCCCACATTATTGATAAGAAGTACCTCTTTATTTTTGCTATCAAGCTTGAAGAGCATAGCATATGCTTAGCGTATAAGTTCAATCTTTGAATTAATCCATCCTAGTAAGTTTAGCGAGCCCTAGGAAGGAGTAACTCAATCTCATCATAATGACAATTCCTTAATCGTTTAAGTTTTATGAGTCCGACATAGGGGTAACTCAGTGTCTTTTTCATGTTTAGGGAGTTTGGAAAAGAGACGGAAAAGAAAACTACAAAATGTCCCTTTTCGTAAATAGTCTCTCAAATCTGAAAACGTAAAAACAATACTCTAGAGAACCTCTTGATCATGATTGACCAAGATATTCCTTTTTCATAATTAGTCAACCTTAGCCCGAAAAAGGGGTAAATGTATACTGAGATGATGTTAATTCATTTAATTTAACGAGCTAGAAAGGAAAAGTGCTTGACAATATTTTCATATTATGGGAGTCTGAAAAGAGTTGAAAGAGGACTCCTCCTGGAGGAATGAGTGGTATAAAAGGTAGCAACTAGTTTTGGTGATGATGGAACTGCTCAAAACATGCAAATGTCAAGAGGTTGGCTAATAAAACCACTCATCACAGCGGTTCCCTAGGCAAGGGTAAAACAACCAAGTGAGAGTGTATGATCGGCCAAGCAAATGGTGACGATTGAATGAGAAAACCAAGGCTCATCTGGAAAAAAAATAGGTTGATAAAATGGAGATCATGAGAGGTCAAATGGGGATGGTTTCAATTTTTTACACAAGCTTGAAATATCGGAAACTATGCTTGAAATTGGTTCCATTTTTACACAAGCTCGAAACGGAGACAAACTATGCTTGAAAGTGGTTTCATTTTTTAACAAGCTTGAAATAGAGACAAAATATGCTTGGAATAAGTTTGCATGCCCCCAGCATAATGGTGCATTCGAGGTACATGCCCCCTAAGCTTCACCTCATTCACCTACGTATACTACGGGTTACTAACAGGTGGATGGAATGAAGGTTCATTTACGATATCACATGAAATACTCGACTGGGAATTTACGAGATCTAATCAGAGACTCGAATTGAAAGGGGATTTGTTTCATTTTATAATAATATTAACAAACTAATGTGAAACTTTGCTTCGACACCTTGTTTCATTTTTTAACGAGCTTGATACAAGAAAAGGAAATATGCTCATAGGGACCTATTTCATTTTTTAACGAGATTGACATGGTAAAAGAACTATCCTCATGACACCTTGTTTCATTTTTTAATGAGCTTGACACAAGAAGAGGAACTTTGCTTTGGAGACCTTGTTTCATTTTTTAAGGAGATTGACACAAGAAAAGGAAATTTTCTCCGAAGAGCTTGTTTAATTTTTTAAGGAGCTTGACATAAGAAAAGGAGCTCTGCTCTAACACTTTGCTCATGGTCCTGTTGGGAAAAATACTGAGAGGGGGGGGTGAATCAGTATTTAGGACTTACTCAAAACTTTTTACTTTTTCTTACTTTAAAACCCATACGCTACTTTCCTGAAGCCAACTCGCGTATACACGCAGATATCCTTAATAAAACATGCGTATGTCCAGAGATCTTATTATGCAAATAATTCTTCACTTATGTCAGTGCATCATTCATTCATTAGATGTTCAATAAACAGTAAACATGTGCAGTAAGAACAGAATAAATCATCACACATCATCAACACACATGAACACCAGGATTTAAGGTGGAAACCCAAATCGGGAGAAAACCACCGCTGCCGTCGTCTCAGTCTTCAATATTTATTATATAAAGAAAACATGTTACAACCATGTGCGCAGCGCGACTCATACCGGCACCCGAACCACCCTGTAGAAGGCTACAACCTTCTCTCGTTTACCGGCCTCTCACAGAGGAACTACGACCCCTGCTCTCGTTTACCGGCCTCTCCTGGAAGGGAGCTACAACCCCCTGACTGAAGGCTACAACCCTCAACACCTCTATGGACCACGTTTCATCAATTTTCACACTGGATCCAATATCTTCAATAGAACACAACTTGCAGGCCACTTTTCATCATATTTTCAGACTGGACTCACTCCACACATTTAAGCTCAATCATACATCAAACTGATACTTATAACTTCATCAATTCATTCAATGAACCATCAACCAATCAATCAACAACTTGATCTTTCATCAATATAATCAACAGCATAATCATCATTCAAACAACCCAGATCTGTATGAATACATCGATATGAGATAGCGATGAAAAAACGGAAACGGTCCGGACATTTCATACCACAAACGTCAGCCTAGTTTTCATACGCGCTTTCCTTTCACTGATCCTGCGTATATACGCGCTTTCATGCATATAAACCCGCGTATACCTCTACACATACTTCAGAACTGGTTTCACATTCCATACGCGCTTTCGCTGAATTAAAACCACGTATATACGCGCTTTCGCTGCTGCAAACAAGCATATAGATCTTCAAATATTATAGGACATCACAATTCTTCAGAACAGGTATATATCTCAAATTTTACCCTTCACTTCAGAAACATGTTCGCCTCATCTCATTCCAAAAATAGATCTAGAAAATACAAATACATTTAAGATCTAGAGATCCCTCTTCATCATTTTCTTCATAGTTGCATTATGAATTTAGATCTATCATTCAATTGTTACCCATTCCATTCAGATATACTTCAGAGTGAAGTATTCATTCAAACCCAGACATCTTGCCTACATTTGCACAATGATTTTCTTCTCCTTATATAGATTTAGCCTTTGTCAATACCATGAGCCAAAACCACATTACTTCCGATGCTATTCCTGGACGGGATCAACTAGACAATCCAGCGCTTAATACAATGGATCAATACCATGGTAAAGCCCCCTAGTTTTACAAATTTAGAGCGCAATTAGGCATACGTGACTTGGCACGTACTTTTCCGCGTACATACACTACTTCGCCTTAACAAATCCGCGTATGCATAGTGACATACCTTATTTATCATTTCTTTGGCACTTCCTGAAATTCCTTTCTTCTGTTACTTCTGAGCTACTTGTAGAACATCAGATTTACATCATTAATAAACTCATCAAGCATCAAGAAAAAATTCATTAAGTAGGTTTCCATCATCTTCATCAAGTGGGTTGCCATCAAGGAAAACATTCTGAATCATATTGCCAACAATCTCCCCCTTTGGACTTGATGGCAACCACAATGGTGTTTGATCACCACAACAGATAGCATAATGATATTCTTCCCCTATTAAAACATTATTTCCCTATTCAAACACCATGTTACTCTCCCCCTTTGACATCAAGGGAAAAGGGCGGATCAAAACCAACACAGGGTTGTTTTCTCCTCATGTAGATAGAAGAGCGCTATAGATCTGATGTGCACTGAAGTTACCATGCTCCCCCTGAGTTCATGCTGAATCTTCAAACATGTTTTTCAATGAAGTACATGACTCTATGATCATCCTATCACCAAAGACTCAGACTTACATCAAAGATCCAACCAAGTGGATTTACATATGAGACTCAAGTACCCAACCAAGTGGGTTTACACATTTTGACTCGGCTACCCAACCAGTGGGTTTACACACCGACTCAACTATGACAAAGTGGGTTTACAAAATTGAACAAGTCCTTACATGGTAAGATATTACAATTTTACATCATAGGTCTCGACGCAGCCTTTTCATCAAATTACAAATATGACTTTTTATGACTAATACCAGAAGACCTCAAGAGAGAGATCATATTTCAGAACCATCATAATGCCAACAATGCATTATACTCAGCAAGGCTAATGCTCCCCCTGAAAATGTGCATCCAATGCATCCTTTCCATATGACCAAAGCTCCCCCTTTGTTTGTGCATCCTGAACACCTTCAACAGCAAGTCATCAACAACAATTTCTGCATGATCTGTCCTTATCTCTGAATCACAAGACTTCCATCTTATCCATGTGTGAAAACAAAAGATACTCTTCAAAAAAAAGCAATCAGGACTCATCCATAATCTCATCATAATAAACCATGTATCATGTCATCATCATTTAGAATTGAGAAATAATCAGATACGATTACCCGATAATACGGTCATTAGTAGTCACGTTGATGCTCCCCACCTTTTGGGATCACGATCTTCATTGTCGCACTATTTTTCTTATCATAACTGCATACGCGTTTGTCTTCACTGGAACTCGCGTGTATACGCGGCTTTTGTTCACTAAACCCGCGTATGGAAAGTGAAATATAGAAAATTTCACATTCCTTCATCTCCCCCTGAATTTGTACCACCTGTACCTGTTTTCTTCACATCAAATGCACTGTCATAAATACACATACCTAGAATTACCAAAACAATCATGGGAATCACCATACATTGCTCCCCCTGTGACAATACATTACTAATCCCTATAATGTATCTCACATCACTCCTACAGTCATTCAGAGAAGTAAGCTTTAGAAGCAGATGATTGCAGTAGGGTCAATATTCCCTACGTTTCTGACCGGTTCTCCTTCTTTTTCCAAATTTGCTTGAACTTTCTAATTGTGTGCTGGAATTTATCCAATTTCTCATATATGTTCATCCTGCATTCTTTTTCCACATGTCCATACTTGTTACAAGCATAACATCTCATGTGACTAGAGAAGTAAGCATAAGGATCGTAGTGTGTTTCTCTATTCTTCCTTCTATTGCAATCAACTTCTTTATGACCATACTTGTTGCATGAAAAACAATATCCCTTAAAGAAGCCTGAGTACCTTTCTGTGTAGAATCTGTTTTTTTGTGACTGAAGAAATCTGTTTCTGCAATTGGCTGCAACATGCCCATAATTATGACATTTAAAGCATTCAACATTATTGAAGCTTCTATAGTTAGGAGGGAAGGATTTCTTTTGAGAGTTCATGATTGTCGGTTGACCCTTTGCTTCTTTCAACACTTCAGATTTTGTATTGACATCCTTTGAATCTTTAGCACTTCCTTGTGAACTAGATTCTCCTTTAACAGTTTCATTAAAACCAAGACCAAGTTTAATAGAAGGAGACCTTTGACTACTAAGAATATTGTCCAGAATCTTAGTACTATCTTGAAACCTCAAGAGTTTATCCTGTTCTTCTAATTTTCCTTTGAGAACGTTTACCTCAACTTCCAATTTTTGGCATTGCTTCTTCATGCTTTCTTCGACCCTTTTTCCTTCTTCTACTTGATCATTCAGATTCAGAATCTCTTATTTCAACCCATTTTCTTGCTCTTCAACAGTTTGTAAGAGTTCTTCATTCTTCTTATTCGATGCTTTGAGATCTCATTTTAGAGAGATGATTTTTGCTTCAAATTCTTCATTCTTCTTATTTGATTTTTCCAGATCTGCTTTCAGAGAAATGTTTTATGCTTCAAGTCCTGAATTCTTCTTATTTTATTTTTTCGGATCTTCCTTAAGAGAGATGATTTCAGCTTCAAGTCTTTCATTCTTCTTATTTGATTCTTCCAGATCCTTTTTGAGGGAGACGATTTCTGCTTCAAGACCTTTACTTCGATTGGTTACATCATCGTACAACCTTTTCAGTCTAGAGATCATATCTTTGTAGACATATTCTCTCTTATTAAATAATCTTTGTTGATCTTCAACTTGGATCTTGAGAACTGTTTCTTGATCCACAGCATTACTTTCATTATCTTCACCATTGCATGCATAAGACAATAAATCCCAAGGACAACAATCACTACCTGATTCATCTTCATTTCCTTCACCACAAGTTTTTCCATATACCGTTTGGAGTAGCTGTCGTTTTTTCCTCATTGTATTTGGATCTCCTCTCAAGCGTATCAAGTTTCCGTGTATGACCTCGCTTCCGATTCCACTGATTCCTGTGTTTGCTGCCCAAGGGTAACCGAAATATTTAGAGCACAAGACTTACTTAAACTTTTTACATTTTCTTACTTTTAAACCATAATACTTTCCAAGCCAATCATATACACGCGGATATCCTGCAATAAACATGTGTATGTCCGCAGATCTTATTATGCAGATAATTTTTCGGATGCGTTTTCGGGGCATGTATTTGATTCATTCATTAGATGTTCAATAAACAGTAAACATGTGCAGTTAGCAATGGCCAACCAATGTCTCATCAGCTGAGCAAGAAATCACCAGATTTAAGGCGGGAACCATGTGTTCTTGATAAAACCAAAACAAGCGTCATCTCACTTTCAATATTTATTATATAAAGAAACATAAGTATAAACGCATGTACCGGCGCACTGATACCAAGACGCAGCACTCCACCGCGTAAGGCCAACCTCTCTGCTTACCGGGCCTCTCCTCGGAAGGGAGCTACGACCCCCGCTTCTCGTTTACCGCCCTCTCCCGGAAGGAGCTACGACCTCTGCCTGCCATCAGCTCTCCCCGGAAGTGGAGCGGCGGACCCCGGCCTTCGTTTACCAGCCTCCTGGCGGGAGTTACAACTCCGTAATCGGCGTTTACAACCTCGCACCCTCTATGGACCACGTTTCACCACCACCGGATCCACGCACTTACGAGAACACAACTTGCAGGCCACTTTTCATCATATTTTCAGACTGGACCCACTCCACATATTTAAGCTCAACCATACATCAAACTGATACTTATAACTTCATCAATTCATTCAATGAACCATCAACCAATCAATCAACAACTTGATCTTTCATCAATATAATCAGCAGCATAAACATCATTCAAACAACCCAGATCTGTATGAATACATCACTAACAGATAGCAGTAAAACAGCAGAACAGATCAGACATTTCATACCACAAAATTCAACAAACCCTAGTTTTCATACGCGCTTTCCTTTCACTGATCCTGCGTATATACGCGCTTTCATGCATATAAACCCACGTATACCTCTACACATACTTCAGAACTGGTTTCACATTCCATACGCACTTTCTCTGAATTAAATCCGCGTATATACGCGCTTTCTCTATTGCAAACAAGTGTATAGATCTTCAAAGATTATAGGGCAGCATACTTCTTCAGATCAGATATTCAGTTCAGATTTAACCCTTCACTTCAAACAGATGTTCGCCTCATCTCAGATTTAAACATTCCACAAACAGATCTAGAAAATACAAATACATTTCAGATCTAGATATCCCTCTTCATCATTTGCTTCATAGGTGCATTATGAATTCAGATCTATCATTCCACAGTTACCCATTTCATTCAGATATACTTCAGAGTGAAGTATTCACTAGAACCTAAACATCTTGCGCACCCTTTGCACAATGATTTTCTTCTCCTTATATAGATTTAGCCTTTGTCAATACCATGAGCCAAAACCACATCATTTTCGATGGTATTCCTAGACAGGATCAAATAGACAAACCAACGCTCAATACAATGGGTCAATACCATGGTAAATCCCCCTGGTTTTACAAATTTAGAGCGCATTTGAGCATACGCAACTTGGCACGTACTTTTCCGCGTGCATACGCTACTTCTCCTAGACAAACCCGCGTATGCCTCGTGACACACACTTTTCATCATTGGTCTAGCACATACTGGAATTCCTTTCACCATTACATCTGAGCTGCTCTGTAGACACATCAGATTTACATCATTAACCAGTCCATCAAGTCAAGAACAACTTCATCAAGTAGGTTTCCATCATCTTCATCAAGTGGGTTGCCATCAAGGACAACACTCTGCATCATATTGCCAACAGGCCCATAAGAGGTCTTGGCTTCTAAGAGGATCTCATCAGATGGGAGAACAACACTCTGGGAATCAGGGTCCAATGTCCCCAGTACATGACACACAGTATCACTGACCACATCATCAGCAGACGCGGGCATGGAATAGGTTGCCACAAAATTAACTTGTGGCGCGGAAGATACCGCTTGAATGTAAGGACCATTAAGGGATGATGGTTGATTGGGAGCTAGATTAGGACCAATGAACGAAAGGTTATCAATCGTCACAATTCTTCCTTCATGCGGGAAACAAATCACACGAAAGAGAGAAGAGATAAGAGCTCCCATTACATAAGTATAGCCACGCCCAATGAGTAAGTTAAAGTCCAAAGAGCCTTGGAAAACCATCACATCTATATAGACAGTCTTTCCTCCCAAAGTAATAGGCAACTTAGGAAGGATCCCTAATGGTTGAATAGTTCCTCTATTAAACGCCAACATAATCTAGGTAACAAGCACAAGCTGCGGACAGCCTAAAGCTTGCCAAGTAGTTGAGGATAGAATACTAACAGATGCACCTTCATCTATCATGGTGCTAGGTAGATCCACATAATAAGCATGTATTGTGATATCAAATGGTACGTAAGAAGGAAGACGATATCCTACTAGTTGACTCCAATCAAAAGAAGTGACTAGACCACTTAGAGAGGGTGTCGTGGGAACAGGAGAACTACCCCCTTGTGTTACAATAATGAGAGGATCACACTCCTATACTGTGGGAACGGGAGGATTTCCATCCAATTCATGGGAATCTGAAGAAACAAAAAGAACTTGAGTGGTATGAGATTCACTCTCTACGGGAAAAGCACGATCCACTGAAGGTGGAATCAGATCAACCATATTTTTCAGCCAATGGTTGGTCAGGAACGGACTCGTGGGATTCACTTTTAGAGAGAGTGGGATTAACCAAAGATTACTTCTGATAAATCAATTGACCAACTAGTGGAGGATCGGGGGAAAGTTTTGGGTAACCAACATGAAGACAAGGTTGAGAATCTATAAGGTTATCCAAGAATTTGGAGGCTTCATCCATATAAGGAAAAAGGTGAATGGGATGATTTCCCTCACATAACTTACAGGGAAATTTGACTTTCCCCCTTTTTCCATGGACCTTATTATGACTAGTTGAGGTTTTATCACCAGCATGATCTCCAAATGCCACAGGCAAAGGCTAATGTGAGTCGGTTGACCATACTTATAATATCTTTGGAATGTCAGGACAATCCATAAGAAGGTGGTCACCCTTGCATAACTTGTAAGAGAGTTTGACTTTGTGCGGATGAGTGGAAGGTTTTTCAACATCATTTGTGTGAGTAGCAATGGTCGCTTGTTTGCCCCTTTGCTTATTTTGCTTCTTCATCTTTGTCCTCTTATTCATCTTCTTAGTTTGTTGGTTACTAGAATTCAAAATTTCACCAAGCGAAGAGGAAGAACGGGGTGAAGAAACAGGCGAAGAAAGCGAGGGGTCAACCTTAGGATCAACATGAGGTTGACATTGTTCAGGTGGAGATGAACTTGGTTGAGAAGCAGCTTGGACATTTGGAACCATGGGGGTTGAAAATAACCAAATTGGCAAACCAATGGTTAATCCCAGAAGGGACAACGTTGCCATATAGGGAGCACTGACATTTCCAAAAGAAGGAAAAGGACCAGGGTTCCCATCTGAGGGGATTTCTTGATTGGTAAACTCAGGAACTATTGCCCTTAGCCTCAACCTAAGATCTGCTAATGAGTTGTGCATGGGTAGGATGTTTTCGTGGATAGTAAATTTTAGAATTAAACAAAATGATTCAAAAAAGGTAATCTAGGCAAAAGGGATTACCAAGAATCCGTGAACTGTAATATACACCGTGGAGAACCAAGGACTTGACGTACAACATCCAATCTACCCGAATGTTGTGTTTGGTGTATCACGTCTACATGGCGACCGACTCGATTACCTATGGGTTTGCAACCTAGTGAGGTCTCCCAAAATATAATTGACAGTATGAGGGAGCTCAGTCCGTAGTAGCGTTGTCTAATGTGTAACTGTTCAATGAGAGCATCCCCATATACTTACCCTACATGGAGCATAGTCCTATATACTTCCGTACGTGGGACTGGATATCACCCCCGGGATGCAACAATGGTTGTTAGTGATAGGTGCTACTCTTAACGACGTTGGAACACGTCTCTAGCCTAGACCTCTAGATGTTTGTGTTAATTTCAAATGCTCCTTAAGGTTAATTGAGTAAATTTTAAAGTTGATCTTTGATTGTGTTTCAATTTTGGGCTCAATAACGATGTCACTGAACTTTACTACAAATTAAAATGAAAATAAAATAAAAATAGAGAGGAGAGAGGATATATATATATATATAGTATATATATATATATATATATATATATATATATATATATATATATATATATATATATATATTCATTTCGATGAACTCTAACCTAATGAGGGAGAAAGTGAAATTAAGAATGAAACAAGAAATTATTCCCCACATCTAGCTCAAAATTACTGAAATGCAACTCTAAAACGAATTCACTTTCACTATCACAAATGCATTCTTACTGAAAACGAAATCACTTCTTTCTTCACTAAGATGCACTAAACATATTTTGTTTTTCTTTCACTTTGGATGCTAAAATGAAAAATAATGCAATTAATGAACTAATAAAATAAAAAACTAGTGAAATGGACAAAGAATCGAAATGAAAATTCCTTTCACTTTCTCTTTTTCGAATGGAAAACAAATTGTTCCAAAAGTACTTGAATGAAAACGACTTTCACTTTTTCTTTTCAAAACGAAGGAAGAACAAACCAATTTAAAAGTTCTAAATGAAAATAACTTTCACTTTTTCTCTTTCAAAATGGGAAATCAAAACAAATATACACTCTCAAACTTCCAAATCAAACAATCATGGTCTATGTTCGACAGTCAATTAAAGGTGATTTCGATGTACAATAATGCTTCAATGCAAATGAAATCAAATTTGAAAATACAAGGCAAAAGTAATATGAAATAGTGTTTTGAATGATTGCAGCAGAGCCCTCAGACAGAGCCAAGCAATCTTGTGATGACACACACAAACGACAAGGGAAGGACAACTAGCCTTGAAACCCTAGAGGGTGATCAAACTTCACTCAAACACAAACAAGGTCAAAGAGAAAAATTATTCACTCAAGCAAGGCAATCAAGCTAAACATAGTGGTACCATATCATATCAGGCTAGAAAGACACCTCGGAGGCCAAGACACACTAGAAACTGAAGGGAAACCCTATTTTTTTCTAATCTCTGGGATCAGCGTGCCTGTGAAACGCAAACTCGTGCTTAAAGATATATCAACATGAATTTTTTATATAAAACAACACTGTCAGAATTTCTGTAAGGACAGAAAACATGTTGGGTGAGAAATAAAAGGAAAAAATAAAAATAATTTCAATAATCAGACCGGACTTGACACCCTAAAGAAAAAATGAAGCACTATGCAAACCTATAGAGACCCAAATAGACTCAGATATTGACGACCAGTCAAGCTGATCAAAAAACCAAATCGGAAAAGGAGAGACAAAGAGGCTATAGCTACCTAGTGGAGTCACCAATTTTGTTGTGAATACAATCCCCTTTGTGGACAAGGGCGATCTCTCTAGCCCTAGAGTGGGTCTAGCAACGCACAAGACCAACTAATGAACCCTTTCCTAGTTTGTATTCAAAATGGAAGAAGAGGAAGAAGAACCTACCTCTTCCTAATGTTAATGTCCAATCCTTTGGTGAAGACCTCGATTCTACGATGCTTTAGGCTCGCTCCTTGTTGCTTGTGGCATTCGAATACCTATAAGAAATCAAGAGACAACAATAAGAAACGTGACGAGATACATAGCATACATCAAATACAAACTACCTAACATATCAAAGAGTATTAGGCTACCTGCATAGATATCTAGACAAATATGGAAAGTGAAACATCAGATGTATTATTAATTGTAGAAAAAAGGAAGCATACAATCGTGGCCTTGATGTTGGAGACCTTCCTTTGGTGATGTCCAATTCCAAACCGAGGATCTTCAAGAAATCCTTATCCCAAGTGGAAATTCGAGCATAATCACAGTATAGGGATGCAAAGGATTAATGATCAGGTAGACCAACCAGTAGTGGAAGGATGGGATTCAATTTATAGACAGGGAGAGGGAGTTAGGGTTCCATAAAAGAAGGAGGAAGGCCCACTTCTCAAGGGAAAATCACCTAATGATTAGATCAAGAGATCCAAATGAGAGAGCTTGAGCATATCTACATTGGACCATATCTGGCTCGTCGTTTTGGAAGCTTCTAGTGCACGAAGCTTCTCCTCCATTTTATGAAACACTGCCAAAAAGGTTTCAATGTGCTTTTTCCTATCAAAAAACGTGTTTGGAGTGCTAGGTCAAAGTGTTGCAACATGCCATCAACACGGGCAGGAAAATAGCAAATAGCACTGACCCAGTTTTTTAGGTTTTAAGCTGAGCTTTTTTAGAAAACCTTCAAGGTAACTTTTTGTTGGTATTTAAGGGATATCTTAATGTATTCTCCATGGTGGATATACTACACAGTTTTCATCTTAGGGCACTTCAGGATCAAGGACGAGAAGTGAACGGGGTGAAAAATTAGTGTGTAACAAATGTATTCTTGTAAATTGTAAATTATAAAATGAATTATTATTGAAGCATGGGTCTCATGCTCAAGTTCTTTATTTTATAGGTCAAGAACATATTAAAGTGCCTCTAGAGTTTGTCCTAGGTATAAGAGTCATTTCCATATATTGAAATCCCTATGGGCACATTGTAACTTGTAAAGAGAAATTTATTTTGTCTCTAAAGTCTCAAAATACCTCCAAGATCAAGTCAGCCTGGAGAGCTGCCAAGTCGGCTTACATGAAGAGCCATGTTTCCCTTGGAATGGGCATATATAAGAGAGGAAATTGACCTCCATAAGGTATTCACTCACTCTCACTCATATGTGAAAAATAGGACAAGAAGAAGGTCGAAGAAGAGGATGAAGAAGAAGTCAAAGGAAGCTGACTTTCTTGGATTGGGTCTCTTTCTCTCCTATGCACAAGTTGAAGCTAGGGTTTCTGCGCTAGGGAATTCCTGGGTTCGATCTTGGGGGAGAGGAATAAAAGAAGGCAATATAAGGGCTTCTATGGCATATCTATATCCCTACATCTCAAGGAAAGGAAATCAAAGGGAGGGAGGAAGCTCTACGAGGAGATCAAAGTATCTAAGTGAAGTTGCACCAGTTGCAGTAGCTGCAGCAGTTCAGAAATTTCGAACTTTCTGGTGAGGTCGAAGAAGTTGCAGCTGGAGGTCATGTTGATATTAATCCTGGAGGGTATGTGTCTAAGTATCTAGATCATGGTATTCGTCAATTGAAGAATCTATAAGAAGATAAAATATTTATGGGTTTTCCCTTCAAAAGGAGGGGTTTTGGCCTTGGCTTGCAGCCTATATACTATTTCATTGTTCTTATTGTTTTGGTAATTTTTTGGTGTATTGCACATTGTAATAATAAGGAACAAAGATAAGAAGTAAAAAGATAACACAAATAGTTATCAAGAAAAAATAATTAACTTATTCATTGCCCTATTGAATTCTCAACAAACTTGAGGCTACCACATCATCGATCGAGCCATGTCACTGCCACCTGGTGCCATGTGCGTTTCCATGTCACCATCTGAATATTGAATCAAGTGAGTTTCATTCATTAAAGATTTTGCATGTAGGAAGCCCGATGTTGATCAAGGGTATCAGATCAAGTCATCTTCATATCATAATGTATGTTGAATTGCATGTTAACCTTTGTGCTTGTTGGTATTCGATATCCAATCTCAACCATTGGTTTTGTTGGTGATAACGAATCATGGTTGTTGATTTTTCATTCAATTTCTGCGCCATTTAGTTGGCCACTTGTGTGCCACATCATTGATCTACCACCTAGATTCTCAAGAAACCTACCAGGACTTGCCCCCTATCACTTTGTTTCTTAAGCTCATCTTTGTGCAAGTAGAATTAAGACTTCACTGGTAGTTTTCTAAGTGCTTAGGCATTGGCTATTGGCCCCCTAGTGACCAAGTGTTGTTCCCAGTGCTTATTGGGTCAACGACCATAAAAAATTAACATATTTCTCTTCAAATTTTTCCTTCCACTTATTGATTGGTGTCGATCCAACGAGGTGGGACCCTCATAAAACCTTGAGCTTTTAGAACCATGACTGAGCTTCAACAATTCAAACTTTAATTTTTCCTCATCCCTTGGGGGTTGAGTTAAGTGACATATATTGTTGGAAATATATTTGAGAGTGTTATCCAACCAAGCGTGTTTCATGTGCTTTTAAGCAAGTTACCTACAAAAAAATTCCCTCGAAGATAGGCTACTAGGCTAAACAGTTGGAAATCGAACAAACACAACACACATCAATAATAGCATAAGGCTTATGCATGAAGGCTCAACAAGCTCCCCCTCGAACTTGATATTACTTGACAACAATGACTAGACTTAACATCAATGATAACAAATTGCCAACATATTCAACAAAGCTTTGCATACATATATACCCATTTGATTCGATATACATTGGGATGATCATGAACTCTTAATTTGAGCTCATTGACTATACATTTTACAATGAGTTTAAATTGTGAATCAAAATCCAATTTTGGACTTGGATCTTAAACTAGAAGAGTTTAGTCATCTCCTTCTCTTCCTTGTGACAAAGTTTATTTAGATTTTCCACCCTTTGCACTACAATACAAACAATATTTTTATACATATTTGGGTTGTTTTCTACTTGGTTTCCCTAATCCATTACTAGCAATTTCTTCTTATCGTCATCCTTCTCATGGTTCTTTGGAATAAGCTTTCGATGTAACTTCCAACACTTCTCTCCAGTGTCGCCATTAATATTATAATGGTTATAGTGGTTTATTGGATCCTTATAATTATGTGTCATGATTGTTGTCTTATTGTACTTTCCCTTCCACTTCTTGTTCCCCTCCTCAAAAGCTTCTCGGTGGTATTTCTATTTGGAACCATTTGGTTGTATTTTTATATCGCCTATATTCTATAGGTACTATTCTTACACACAAGCCTCATCGATTATCCTAAGTTTAAAGAGCATCACTTAATTTTATAAATTATTGTGTATATCACCAACTAGGCTCTTGCAAGATATACACAACCTACTCACCACTTTTTGAACTTGGTGATGTGCATAAGGAGGTGAATGTGATTAACCTTCATCACTAGGAAAAGAAGGAGATGAACAAGTTCTTCCACATTAGGCATAGGTCAAGAAGACAAAGATTTATACCCTATTTGACTCAGTTTCATAGGCTTATCTCATAACAACGAATTTAGTTTACAAACTTGGATTAGAGGTTCAAGATTTTCCTAGCCCATATGCACTGGAACAGGTAAATAAGGATGTAGAAATTAATGTAGGATAAAGTTGTTATTAATTTTTATTGTATTGATGAAGTAGGATTTGACGTGGTTATGATTTATGGACAAAGAATTGTGTTCGAGAGTCCCTACATGTATATGCATGATGCAATATTCATGCAAAGATCCAACCAATATCGCTTCATCACAAACGAGAAATCTTTCATAATTAACGTGCACAAATGCAATTCCAAGATTTTAGTTGTAAGTGCCAACCAAGCCAAAAAATTGATAAGTTTTGGCACGAAACATATTTTATTGTTTTTAAGAGAAAATAAATCTAGTGAGGATTTAATAAGGGAAAATCCATCCTTGGAGGGGTGTACTAAAGAGAAAAGACAACAACTAGAAAGGTTGTAAGGCATTTTGGTGTTAGAAGACAGTGGCCAAATTATTGAGGTACGTGTACTGGACCATAATGTAAGAAGATGTATTGAGGTTCATTAGATTATGTATGATTTGTTGTATTAGCAAAACCAATAACAAGAAATAGCGTCCATACCATCCCTTACCTATACTTGCCCATGCTTGGAAAATAAATTCCATATACTTTGTGGGAGGTTTACCAACAACTAGGAAGGGACATGACTACCTATTCGTGGTAGTTGAAAAGTTTAGCAAGATGTGAATTCTCATGCCTTGTAAAAAGAACATCAAAGGACAAGAAGCAACAAACTCGTTCTTTGAAAAGGTTTGGGTGCACTTGGGATACCAACTGGCATGATTTCAGACAAGGACACTAGATTTCTCAGTGCATTTTGGAATATAGTGTGGGAGAAGAAGCACATGATGTTGATGAAGTTTACAACATTCCATCCATAAACATATGGGAAAACAGAAGTAATCAATAGGACTTTGGTGCAACTTTTGAGGGGTTACAACCATAGGTGTTAAAAGACATGGAAAGAAAATCTAGTATATATACAACATTCTTATAACATAGCAGTCTACACTTCTACTGGTCAGTGTGAAAATTTCACAATTCAAATCCTATTGCAACTAATGGAATTTATTTTTCTAATTGTTAATTAATTTAAAAATTTACTTGCTACAACAAATATCAAATAAATCACACTACAATCTACACAAATAAATTTGTGGAAATAACAACGTTGGAAAATGAGAAAATACTAGCACAAGCACACATAAAAATTGACACCGTTATTTTTGGAAAACTATCCTCAAGAAAACCCAACTTGGGAAAATCAGTGCAACAACTGAAGGTTTTATGTAATATTCCTAAATTAGAACACAGCTAATTGGAATATTAATTTTTTATTTTGCTCTTAGATAGAGGAATAATAGGGTATGGAGACCCATAAATCTCCTTAGTGGGAATAAAAGACACTCCTAGTGTGAATGGAGGTCATCTAAAAGCTGGATTGAAGACCCTTAGGTGTGAAAAGGGGTTGGAGCATGAAGACTGGGTCAACTTTGACCAAATCAAAACAACATTGTTATGGAGGAGTGGCATTTATGGTGGGACAACGCAGTTTTGGAGGGAGATTGATTGCATCGAGGTGGTGACCTAATTGAGTGAGGCCAAGGGTGGGAAGGCTCATAAATTATATAAGGAAGAGGATGGAAACCAATGGGTTTATGTTTTAGATTATTATTTTGTATATGGTCTGTTTAGACATATAGCTTTCTTCAGCTATTTAGCTAAGACTGCAGTGTTGTTTAGCACAGGGTGTTCCTAATCGGGAATCCCACCTCTTTCCTTGAGAGGCATCTTGGGAGAGTATTGCACTACATGTTCCAACATCCAGCATCAGGCCAAGCTACAGCTTTCTTCTATAGCGCAGTATCTGTTCAGATTTGTGTTGTGTTGCAAGGTGCAGCAGTGGAGGGTTGAGAAACCTAACTTCTGAGCTTGTTTTCTAGTGGAGGGAGCACCCCTTCATCCGGGAGGCTTGTGAGGGAGATTATTGAGCCTCATTTCATCATCCAGAAGTAGTCTAAGACATTTCTATCAGTTACAACATAGTTTTATGAATAAACTGCATTATTTCAGTGTGCAGTTGCAGCAGAGGGTTTGGAGCCCTAGTTGGGGGAGATAGATCTTCAGTGGGGGATCAGCCTCTTATTTTTAGAATCTATAGGAGGATCTTTCCATACATTTCCATATCAAATCATCAACCTCCTATCATCTATCTAGTTGCAGAGATTATTCAGCCCTAGGGCCATATTTTTATTTCTGCATTTTTGTATATTTCAGGAAACCCTTCCCGGGTTGTCTTGGAAATGAGTTTGGGAGCTTAGATCTTCACTCCAAACATTGTTTGAGCTATATAATAGAAGATCTACATTGATCTATCTTTATGAAGTATTTTATGCCCTAAAACTGTGTTTTCATGGCTCATGGCACTTGTATGGCAGTGTTTCTACATGTATTGACATATTTGCTTAGAGGAGGCTTGTTTTGTATTGCTTGAGTGACTAGATCCTCAAGATCTTGTGCCTATTATTTGTTGATATGTTTAATAAGATGGTTGTACATTTGTCTCATATCATGGTGTGTTGATTAATTCACTTTTCTTTCCATTATTGTGTTCATATATTGTTGCTTCCCCATTTGGGAATATTACAGTGGTATTAGAGCATAATCTTGGCTCAGCCTGTGGATCTCATCCATTGTACCATCAAGAGATTAAGAAGAAGGAGAAAGAGATCAGGATGATGGAGAGGATGAGTTTTATCTCATCTCTTTTCAGATTTCAGAAGTACCTCACCAAGGAGGTCAAGCAAAGAAAAATGGAGAAAAGAAGTGAAACCACATTAGGGTTTCACGATGAGGAAGGTCCATGTACTTCCTATCAGCAAAAAGAAGTTTTAGTATTGCATAGAGCTCCAAATAAACATGCTATGCCCTTTTCTTTTGAAGAAGAAGACAAGAGGCATGGAGATGGAGGACACTTAGATCATGAGATTCTAAGTGAGTATCTTACAGAATATAAGTCTCAACCTAGAGCTTTCAAGGAGAATCTAACTCTTCCATAGTTCATTCAGCTCAAAGAAGAAAGGAGACCTTGCAGCAATAGAAGGATAAAGGGAAATAGATTTCTATTTTCTACCTTTGATGGGTCATCCTCATGCACGGCAAGAGCTTGGGGAAAGAAGTTGGATGCATTTTTCCTGCTACATCCAGTAGTAGAGAAAGAAGATGTTGAGATTGCAGCGCTGCACCTTGAGGGTGAAGCAAACATTTGGTGGTTCAGCCATTTGAGTCATGCAAAAGTGACTGCATATGCAGATTTTACTCAAAGGTTGATCAAGAATTTTGACAAAAAGAAATCAGAGGAGAAGGAGCCTTCACCACCACTTGCTGCAGGAGCACTTGCATCAGGAGGAAGAACACTTGCACCTTTGCAAAGTGGTCTTGATCTCTTGACATATAGAGTTCCATGCACTATTCTGGAGATGCATGAGGAGGAAGAGACTTGTACCAGCACTGGTGTAGCCATAAAGGAGCAATCATCGTCATTAGTAGTTGGGGTAGCCATCACACCAGAGGAAGGAACCCTTGTAGCAGTACAAGATGTTCCCAAGCTTTACCAAGGTATGCATATGTTTCCACTTTCTGTTATTTCAACACATCATATGGAGGATTCTAGGAATATGCCTTTGCATAACCTAGGGTCAAAGTACATTGATGATTTGGAGCAGTAGACTATCACTGCACTGAGAAGCCTTGATTTGTTCGAGGAGATATACATTCATCCTCATGTATCATTGTTGAGCTGCACACAACTCTTGGGGTTTGAGTGTAGATTCTTGGAGGATGGAATGAGTATTGCCCTGGACAATGCAATGCAGAACTATGTGTTCAGCAGTGAGCATAATCTTGAGATGGCATATGCACCATCATGGAGATCAGTAGCGCTGTCATTGAGTAGCAGTGATGGGTTGGGGGCCCAACCATTATTAGAGCATTCCAATGACCTTTCTACATGCATAGCAGAGGATAGGCAGATAATTGATGGGTGGCATCTTATGAGGGATGACATCTTCCATTATTATGATGGGTACTTCTTGATGAGCACTTCACATTTTGATGAGAATTTTTTGCCTACCACTTATTTGGATCCTTATGGGGTCAACTTGGTCATTAATGAGTGGTCTTCATTTGGAGATCTCCAGGAGATTGCATTTCAACATCCCATGAAATGCAAAGAAAGAAATCTGATTTGGGAGGATGGTATTCTCCATTGGAGAAATGCCAATTTTGAGCATGATGATAGACACTCACCATTGGATGGATGGGTGATGTTGATGAGAAAGAGGTTGGAAAGCCCCTTGCAGATCTATGACACAGGGCAGCAGGAGGCAAGGCTACGTTGGCTACTCTTGAAATATTTTGGTCATCATGTGACACATTCTATTTCAAAGAGTATGTTGGTCGTTGGGATTTGGCATGGCACTTGCATCATATGGAAGCAGGGAGTTTGGGTGCATTATGTTGATATGGCATTCTTCATGTCAATCATCATGTTTTCACCTCATGATTTGTATGATGGAGGTGTGAGGAGGCAGCAAGAGCTATTGTTGCTTTGGCTACTCTTGGGAGAGTATGGGCTGAATCTCTCCCATACTTTGCAGGATGTTTCAAGAGAAATGGGTAGCACAATCAAAGTGAAAAGAGGTTACCCTTCAGCATTGGAGGATCAAGAGGTACTTCCACTCAGGAAGGAGACTCCCACACATAGCAGCATGATGGTGGATGACTTTGGCATATGGCATGTCAAAGGATGGAGGCATGAAGTGGCAAGAGCCTTATCACCAAGGCCAACATCGTTGTCACTTGGGAGCTTGGGTATATTGATGGAGTGTTCCCAGGATTACTTCACATATGATGCACTTGATGGACAAATAGGAGATGAGAGTGATGGAGTAGTGGATGGAAACATCTATTACCATGGTATGATCTTCTTGACTTGGATCTCCAAGTATCAGAAGAAGGTTTTGCATGCAGTTCATGGTTCATTCCTTTTCGTGGAGATATCTCATACCACTATGGAGGGCTCATTCATGGATCTTATCATCAACCTACTCTCAGTACATGGTAAGAATTATGTTTTTGCATCTATTTATTATCTAACATAGTATTTGCATTCTCTTACCATCTCTATACAGTGCATTACTCCACAAGAGGGCAAGCCTCTATTTGGGCTTCATGGGGCCAACAACTATGATGGAGATAGCCATTTATTGTATGGTTTTGGGCAAGTGTTGCACTATTTCCTATATGCTCAGTTGATATACAATGCCATTTACTATTTACTAGTAGACGTGATGACATGTACAACTAGCAATTTGTCAGGAGACAGTTTGCCATATTATTCTTTGAAACAATAACTAGAAAAATTGCATTGTGACTACTTGGGAGATTTTTGGTACCTTCCATCACTATGTAAAACCTTCAGTACCTCTCTCATTTGGACTCCATATGATAATAATTTCATATTCACTTTATATGGATGGTAGGGGCAAGCACTAAAGAGTGGATCTTTGAAGATCCAACTACTTTTTTACTTCACGAAGGCAACATTATTGCAACCCAAATTCAGCTGCAGCTCTACACTTATCATAAGTGGAGAGAGAGATAGCATGGGGTAGGCCATTGGATCTATCAAATTCAACAATGCAGCCCACCTTATTTATAGGAGCTTAAGGTGGAGGAGATATTTCATGAGTTGCCATGTTGGAGGGTGACTCGTTTTGTATGGATGATAGCTTGGGGATGGAGGCTTCACATGGGAATGATGGTTCCTAATATATTTCATATTCCATGCCTCAAGAAGGCCTCTAGACCACATATAGTTGCTTACATGGATATTCCACTTGTTCATGATGAGAGCCATTTGGATTTTTCACCAAATGCATACTTCTACATTTGGGAGGAGCAATTTGAAGACTTATTGATGAGACAACATCTTGTTCATTGGAGGAACTTATCATATGAGGATGATACAGGAGGAAGAGGAGAGGCTCTTCAGTTCTATCCTTGCAATTTCTTGAGGACAAGCAACATTTGGGAGGGGAGGACTGTAATATTCCTAAATTAGCACACAGCAAATTGGAATATTAATTTTTTATTTTGCTCTTAGACAGAGGAATAAGAGGGTATGGAGACCCATAAATCTCCTTAGTAGGAATAAAATACACTCCTAGTGTGAATGGAGGTCATCTAAAAGCTGGATTGAAGACCCTTAGGTGTGAAAAGGGGCTGGAGCACGAAGACTGGGTCAACTTTGACCAAATCAAACAACGTTGTTATGGAGGAGTGGCATTTATGGTTGGACAGCGCAGTTTTGGAGGGAGATTGATTGCATGGAGGTGGTGACCTAATTGAGTGGGGCCAAGGGTGAGAAGGTTCATAACTTATATATGGAAGAGGATGGCAGGCATATGGGTTTATGTTTTATATTATTATTTTGTATATGGTCTGTTTAGACATATAGCTTTCTTCAACTATTTAGCTAAGACTGCAGTGTTGTTTAGCATAAGGTGTTCCTGATCGGGAATCCCACCTCTTTCCTTGAGAGGCATCTTGGGAGAGTATTGCACTACATTTTCCAACATCCGGCATCAGGCCAAGCTACAGCTTTCTTCTATAGCGCACTATATGTTCAGATTTGCGTTGTGTTGCAAGGTGCAGCAATAGAGGGTTGAGAAACCCAACTTCTGAGCTTTTTTTATAGTGGAGGGAGCACCCCTTCATCCGGGAGGCTTGTGAGGGAGATTATTGAGCCTCATTTCATCATCCATCAGCAGGCTAAGGCATTTCTATCAGTTACAGCGTAGTTTTCTGAAGAAACTACATTATTTCAGTGTGCAGTTGTAGCAGAGGGTTTGGAGCCCTGGTTGGGGGAGATAGATCTTCAGTGAGGGGATAAGCCTCTTATTTGGAGAATATATAGGAGGATATTTCCTTACATTTCCAGATCACATCAGCAACCTCCTATCAACTATCCAGTTGCAGATATTATTTAACCCTAGGGATATATTTGTATTTCTGCATTTTTGTATATTTCAAGAAACCCTTCCCGGGTTGTCTTGGAAACGAGTTTGGGAGCTTAGATCTTCACTCCCAACATTGTTTGAGCTATATAACAACAGATCTACATTGATCTATATTTATGCAACAGTTTATGCGCTAAAACTGCGTTGTGATGGCTCATGGCACTTGTATGGTAGTGTTTCTACATGTATTGACATATTTGCTTAGAGGATGCTTGTTTTGTATTGCTTGACTGACTAGATCCTCAAGATCTTGTGCCTATTATTTGCTGATACGTTTAATAAGATGGTTGTACATTTGTCTCATATCATGGTGTGTTGATTAATTCACTGTTCTTTCCATTATTGTGTTCATATATTACTGCTTCCCCATTTGGGAATATTACATTTTATATTATTAAGAAGCAGTGAAATCTGAGTACAATCTATTGATTCCCAACTGGAAATCCAAACAACAAGTATATAATTTAAATAATTAGAGAGAAAAATCTCTCACCCCACAAACAATCCTGACATTGGCTCCTCCAGAAAAATTACTCGTCCAAACCCCAGCATAGGCCCTTTGCGCAATCCTTGTGCTGCCTCTCACACTTGTGGCTCTAATCTTCCTCTGAGAAAGTTATTTAGCCTGTCTCTGCTGATGGAAGTGACTCTCTAGCCCTCTGGAAGTTAAATCAAATTCCTCCCCGGCTAAAGAGAACTACTTTGCTTCAGCTACTGCGCAGTCCCTGCACTACTTCTATTTGGATTACTTTTGTCACTTGTTGTTGCCTCTCTGGATCTAGAAACATTCTTGCAGATCATTGTCTCTTCCCTTCACTGACTTTACTTCGATCTATGGATCTCTGGCAACTACTATTGCTCTCTCGAAATCGATCTGCCAAGGAAATCAAACTACTGGTGCGTTTCTCCAAGTGCCCATCGACTTCTTTTAATACTATGTTGGGACTCCAACGACCAAGATGAAATCTTAATCAAGGGCTAGGATCATCTTGAAGTCGATCTGTTTGAGTTTCTAAACTATTCTCACCTTGAATTAATTGATTCTGATTAATTAACCATATTCCCTAATTTTAGACTTAAGAAATATTTAAAAATCGGTTCATGATCTAATTAATTAATCTCCATGTGGAATTTCCATAGAAAATTTTTGGGTTTTGGATATCTCATTTATTTTATCCTCTCCACCAAATTTCGTAGTTGAAACACATCCTATGCTACAAAAACTAACACTCCCTCTTAGCGAGGAATGCGTTATTGTGTTACACACCCTACTACAACATTTTGTCTCTGTATCATCCCTCTGTCATGTTGTTCATGTCTGGCCATATTGCCCACCAACAACTGCGCAACTCTAATGTTGCATCTGTGTTGCTGCTAACACTGCATGTTGTTTCAAACCCTGCATCTGCACTGCAAATCCCTCTCATTCGTTGTTGCTACAACTAAGAAGCATATGAAATACTGAATCAAATATGTTCATTACGATGCATCTGTCTCCTGTGTCCTAAATGCTACCAGCTACTGCATTATCCACTAAGGACTCTGCACTATTATCGACTCTATAATGTGCCACTCTGAACTGCCTCCAACTCTGCACTACGCTCTCCAACATCTGACCAGAACTAATCTGCAACTATCACTTTGGCATCTAATTTCATCATTCAACACTAATCCTTCATGCTACTGAATATTGTGGGCCCCCGTATCTAGGTAATGATCCATGAGTTGGATTCCTCAATGGACCCTGCCCAAGTCTGCAACTCTTTAGGGCTACAACGCCAGGTCAACCCACCTCACTCTTGGATATATAGCGACAAACATAGAGAACTTTGATCTACTCATACTATTGTTGAAACTATTGTAATAATGAGTCTGGTCTCACCAGATCCTAAAGCGCTAGCTTCCATGGGGTTGCTCCCTCTTAATCTACACTTCCTCTAAGTCTTGATATCCCTATGGGAAATCTCTCTGCTCCCTTCTCGAATCTTGAATTGTCCTCCTACACTGGAATTGGAGCGTGTAGCTCTGTGTTGGGAATCATTTGTCTAGAATTTCAAGTGCATATTGCAACTGGACAATTCATACTACCCATGTCACTGAATTTATCTTTGCAACCATGTCACGTATACTGACTGCAATAGATCTACAACTGTCATTTAAATGACTAGCTACATCTGCTAACATTTAATCTTCTATTGTGGCATTTTGGGCTCCTGTAGCAAAGGTGATGGTATCACTACAATAATCTAGAACTGATATGGTTGATCTCCTTGTTGCAACTAAGTTGGACCCTGCCCATTTGGCATGCTGGAGTCTCATACTCCTCATCCTCCTGGATCTGGTGCCCAAGTATCTCCTTTCAAGCTTAATCCATGGCTGGGACCCTTCCTTTCTTTGCAACTTGCACTTCCTCCATAACTTATTTTCAGCAACTGGAAGTCGAATTTTTTCTCAAACCTGCATTCTAGATAACTTGCAGAACCTCCTCTGGCAATATCGTACAATCATCCTTGCAAAGCTGCCAAATCTGTGAGACTCAAAATTGGAGAAAATAAACCCAAAAATATCCCTCTTTCTTGCTTCTTGCCTGATGGATATACTACTCACCCTCCTTTCTAGAGTGAGAAGGTATGCTCACAACTACTTCCAATATGCAACTGGAAAAATTATCTAAATCATGAGATCCCTTGAGAGAAAAATTCCCTCTGTTGTATGTGTTTTTCTCTTCCACCCGACGTTGGTTCTAGTGCTATAAAAGCCTCTACATCCAACCAAGGATTATGCTCAGTGAAAATTTGAGTTGGAGTTGCTCCCTCTTATTGTTGGAATCACTAACCCAAGCAACCTGTCTTTTCTGCAACCCTATAATTGAAAATCAAATTTATGCCTCAGTAATTCAGCCTGCCTGTCTAGGTACTACGTTACCTCTAGGAATTTTGGCTTGCTACTCCCTCTGGGTGGCGAAATTCTTCCTTCGCTTCTAAACTTCCTAGCTGATCACTTACGCTATGATACCATGTGAAAAATTCACAACTGAAATTCTATTGCATCGACTGGAATTTATTTTTCTAATTTTTAATTAATTTAACAATTTATTTGCTATAACAAATATCAAATAAATCACACTGCAATCTACACAAATAAAACTGCAAAAATAATAGCATTGGAAACTGTGAAAATACTAGCACACACACACACACACACACAAAAATTGACATCGTTTTTTTTGGACAATTATCCCAAGAAAAACCCAACTTGGGAACACCGGTGCAGCAACTAAAGGTTTTATATTTTTAAGAAACAGTGAAATCTGAGTAAAATCTATGGATGGCCAACTGGAAATCAAAACAACAAGTATCTGACAAAATAATTTGATAGAAAATTCTCTCACCCCACAAGCAATCCCAGCACTGGCTCCCCAAAAAAATTGTCCATCCAAACCACAACGTAGGCCCTCTGTGCAGTCCTTGTGTTGCCTCTCATACGTGTGGCTCGAATCTTCCTCTAAGGAAGTCGTATAGCCTGTATTTGCTACCGGAAGTGACTCTCCATCCCTCTAGAATACTTTCCCGACCTTTGGAATCTGAATCAACTTCTCCCCAGCTAAAGCGAATTTCTCTACTTCAGCGATTGCGCAATCCCTGCGCTGCTTTTGCGTGGATTAATTTTGTCACTTGCTGCTACCTCACCAAATCTGGAAAATTTCCTTCGGATTATGTCTCTGCCCCTTATTCACTCTTCTTCGATCTATGGCTCTCTGAAACCTTCTACTACTCTCTGGAAATCGATCTGCCAAGGAAATCGAACTACTGGTGTGTTTCTCCAAGTTCCCATCGACTTCTTATAATCCTATATTGGGACTCCAACTACTAAGATTAAATCTTAATAAAGGGCTAGGATCATCTTGAAGTCAATCTGTGTGAGTTTCTAGACTATTCTCACTTTGACTTAATTAATTTTGATTAATTAACCATATTCCCTAAGTTTAGACTTAGGAAATATTTAAAAATCGGTTGATGATCTAATTAAGTCATTTCTAGGTGGAATTTCCAAAGACGATTTTTGGGTTTTGGAGGTCTCATGTATTCTAGCCTCCCCACCAAGTTTCGTGGCTCGAACACATTCGATGCTACAAAAACTAATAATCAGTCCCCATTTTCAAACTTTTTTTGGATATTTTCCACCTTCACCTTTGGATGTCATATATAGACAAGAAGGACAAGTGAGGGGCATCCCATATGTGATGGATTAAGAGTAGAAAAAAAAATGTTGATAAAATTAGGCAAATACATTTGCAAGTACAAGAGATGTTGAAGAAGTCATAGCAAAAGTACAAGGCCACGCATGATTAACACAGAACAAAGAACCATTCATAGTGGGAGATAGAGTATGGTTGTAGTTGAACAAGGGGATGCTACAAGATCCTAGTAATAAAATTAGGCTTTGTGACATGGTCCTTTAGAGATAAAGGAAAAGGTGGGATATATTGCTTACAAAATCATTATACCCCCATGCATGTGCATTTACTCAGTGGTGAATGAAAAAAATCTCAAATTCTATGAGCCTTCCATGTTGGATGAAGAAGAGGAGTAGGTCTTACATTCCATAGAGGACTTAGGACCAAATTCTCATGTAGAGTTGAAAGGAGATACAATTTTGCAAGAGAGTTATAGAACTACAATATAGGGTAAACATCACCATTAACATATTGGGTTGAAGGAACAATTTCCACACAAGGATAAATGGTACTCTTAAGGAGAAGGTAGAGGGAAAATTTCCTCATTTCATTAAATAAAGTTTTTGGGGACCAAAAGCCTCCCAAATTGGGGAGGTATGATCCAATTGGATTATTATATTATTTGTCATCTATCTTGGTGATTTTAGAGTGGAAAATATGGTGGAACCAATTTGTAGTAGGATCATTTTTACAAGTGATCCTAGTTTGGAAAATTGGGGGTAAAAAACTTCCAAATCCATTTTGAGGCCTCAAATGACAAACTTTTGTGGTACTAGACCTATTATGGAAAATATTCCATTTTCTACACATTGATACCTTTACAATGACACAAGTATCACCTAAATGGGAGATAGTATGAGAAAGCTTTGCATCTTGTGAGTTGACTAATTATGTTGACCACCATGGTTTGAAAGGATGTCACGTTAGTCATTGTTACTCATGCAAAAAAGGTTAGTCCCGTGAGAACTATGAATAAAAATGCATAAGGGTCAATTTGTAACTCTATTTAAACGTTGAAGGAGACAAATTTGACCCCTAGTTTGTTATTAGGTTGTGTTCAAATTAAGTCACTGGGAGGAGGAGAGGTTCCATTCATTTCAAATGTATCTTGTTCGACCATAGATTATAACAACTTGGGAGTGGGAGTGAGAGAGCATGATAGAGAGGGTTGGTGTCTGTATTATCCTATATGGCCATAGGTCTTGTGTAACTCCATAAATATTGGTGTTTGTAGTAACCTATCAGGCCATAGGTCTCGTGTAACTCCATAAAGAGTGGTGTTGTAGTAGCCTATCAAGCCATAGGTCTCTTGTAACTCCACAAAGAGTGCCTTCTCCTTTTGTACTTGCATTATTTTCATTACAAAGAAGAAGAGAGAAAAGAAACCTCATCTTCCAGGTGGGTTTTCTCCCATAAGGGTTTCCCATAACATATTTTGTGTTCATTTTGGTTGGTGTGTTTTATTGTTCTCTATTTTTTATTATTATTTTTATTACATGCATAAGAAAAAACAATAATTAATAAATTTGAAATCTAAGGAAATCATTCCTCACAATATAGATTTCAATTTAGTTTTATTAGATCTATTATGACAAACTATCCACTGAAATATCAACGACAAATTACAAATCATTCTTTGGCTCTCTTTCTATCTCATTTTGGCTCTTCATTATCTCTTGATTTGTCGTCCGATCCAACTTCTGAGTTAAAGCCACCAACCTCCTAGAAAGATCCAAGCGTATTCATTATAGCTACCATAAGGAAGGCCATATTGTGAGAGATATCAGTGGCTTGGCCTTATAGCTTCACAAATATCTCTTGTGCCTCATCCCAAGTGTTGTTACGATTGGCTCAACTGCCTTTGATAGGGTTTTGTGACTTCTTTCCTAAGCTATTTCCTAAATCTTGTAATTTTCCGCAAAAAACCCAAAGAACCTAGCTCTCTTACCAATATGATCTATAAATTGCATCGATATTCCACTATAAATTATCTTATACTATTTTGAAATATTTTATTAATGTAATTTATTATCTTGGAAGTAACTAAAATCCAAGATGAAAGAACAAACAAATGAGCACACCATCAACACAAGATGTGACCTTGAAAACCTAAAAAGGATGAAAAACTAGCTAGAAGGTGCGGCCTATACTCTGCTCTCTTTTCCTTAGTTAAGGAATGCATGTAAAAATAAATGAGCATTCAATATAGAGTTTCCTTGGATAATGTGACCTAAAAAATTACTACAAAATGTCTCTTTTTTGTGCTTCGACAACCCACTTATGTATGCTTTGTTCAATTATGGATCAATAACAATACTAAAATTATGGAACTCCTTCTCTTCCTACTGACCCAATATTTAAGATAGTCAGATAGCCATCTAAGGTCAAGTGTGGGGTCTCTTGCACACCTAAATCCTTAATTAGTATTAGGGTTTTGGACTTGCTAGAATCTTCTTGAAAATTCACACATGACTAGCCTCACATGTATGATAAATGGGGTTGACATGGAATCTACTTGGTACCATGTTGGTCAACAAGGTAGGTTAAGTTGTGGGAAGGAAAAAAATTTTATATGAACTTTGATTGAGGTTATCCTCACACTATTGGAAAAATTTTAGTGTGTAGAACAACGTCCTAGAGTATTAAACCATGTCGACAGAATTTTGTTCTCAAAAAGTGTCATTTGATGCCTCAAACTAGCTCTAAAAGGATGTGAACCCCAAATCACCAAATTGGGACCAACCCATAAAATAGGCCCTACGAGCCAAGTTCTCCAATTTTTCCACCTATAAAGTACAAATATAAATTAAAATTTATATGATAATCAATTCTAGATCAACACCCTTTGGTGAATAGTAGTTCAATGAAAACTATGGAGTAGAGACTCACTAAGGTTGAAGCCATAATGGACTCAATAAGGACAGTAATGGCTAGAGTGGTAGAAGTTTTCTTAGATAAGTAAGATTTTCCAGTTCTAAGTGGAAAAATGGAGACAATGGAGGACTCAATCAAAGGAGCTAGTGAACCATTTAACTTATTTGGAAAGGCCTTTTAGTAAACCAATATGAGACAGTTTAGGAGAACCAACCTTGGTACATGGGGCCAAGGAAGAGGCTAGAACCTCCTTAGGTGTACTTACGCAAGATGTTTATTGAGATGACCAAAAAATAAAAATATTGTTGGATGAGGGCAATGGCAGAGCTAGTTCAAATGTGCCTCTTTTGATGTAATTTACATAGAAGTGTGGTGGTCATCTAAATTCTTCATGTGACTTAGTGGATTTTAAATGAGTATTTAGTAAAATTGTTGGTGGTTTCCTCAAAAACCACCTAGAATTTTCTTCTTATTAGCCTATAGTAGGAATTTTTAATCCCCAAGGAGAAGGTAGTAAAGCCTAGTGCACTTATGGTTCTCATTGGGAATGACTTAAAATTTCAAGAAAATGGTAGAGATATTTTTCATTGTTTAGTAGACTTGTATAAAGTGACTGGGGAAGCGAATTTTCATGGATTGGAAATAATGGTTTGATTAGATACCCAATAAATTTAATACTCAATAGAATTCAATTTACAAAAGCATGGCAACTTTGTCAAAGATAATAATGTAGTAGTAGCTTTTGATGGTGCAACACTTGGACATTTTGATGATATTCTTAATGAATATTGGGTTGTAGAAACAATAGGTAGTTGCAATAGTGTTGTACATAGATTGGAGTTGAAGTAGAAGACAACATCATCAACAAAGACATCCATGAGGCATTATTGGTAGAAGTTGGGTGAAGACACTTCATTCAAAGGAAGAATTGGATAGTCAATTGTTGCATGGAAATCCTGGTGTTCATACTATGGAGCAATTGAAGAAGTCAATTATGAATGGATGCATGGGTTTGGGTAACATACTTTAGGGACAACAACTTCCTAAGCATTTTTCAGAGGATGGAAATGACTTTTAGTGGGGTAGGTTGTAAGGCCCCGACCTTGAATCGCTTCGAGCACCTTCATTGAATGATCGCCTTAGTAACCATTAAATAACATTTATGGACAATATGAAAGGTTGATGGTTAGAAGAGTTGATTTTTAGGTGCCCTTGCATAATTACAAGAATGGTCCATGATGGACAATATTATCATATAAATATTGATTATCTTGGTTGCTTGGGCTACATGCAGACCCAAGAAGTTGGGTAATACACATTTGGGGGTTGTGACTATGATAGAGTACCTTAGGAAACTGGCATCCATGGAGTGAAATTGTGGAAACACATCTAATGGTCACATATCCATTAGATGCACCTGGATGCATTTAGGTGTAGTTGGACACACTTGGGTGCAATTGGACATAGCTTGGCACACTTACTTGGTGTGGAAAATTAATGGATACGACACCAAAGAAGCAAGTTGATGAATGACACTTGGGGCCATCTTATAGTGAAGGGGCATGCAATTGCAAACAAGTCTCACATAAAAGGAGGACACCTCATAAGTTTGAAGGAAATAAGAAATTGATCATTATACGAGAGTGTTAAAGGAGCTTTGCAATTGTGCTAAGTTAAAGGTCGAGAAAATTTGGGAAAATTGCACTAGCTAATTGATAAGAAGAAGATATGCTCTGTAGGAGATAGGCTCGAGGTTTCTTCCAAGGATGTATTGTGAAAATATATTGGGAAATGGGTAGAAGATGATATTTCCTTAGAATCATTATACATCTGTAATAGAGTTACAGGCAGGAGGCAACAATTCCCTTGTTGTATATATGCAGCATATTTCATATAATAAATTTAAGTCCCTTGCCTTGGGTGTTGTTTATACATGTGTGTCGTTGACCCTTTATGCTTATTGGATGTTATCGTTCCTTGATTTCCCTTAGCTTGACAAAGTATTGAATATTGGATAAGTATTAAAGTGTTGATGGGATGTTTTAGATGGCACAATTAGATATGCACCTATTATTGATTGAAGTTGGTTGAGCAGGACTTAGTTTCATTTGACAATTGCATCTTAAGGTTTGACAATTTGCATCAAAAGAGAATATGTTTTTCTTCAAATCAAAAGGGGCTTTTGGAAAGGTACTTGGGCTTGTAGAAAATCCATCTGCATCCTTCCCTTTTCACTATCAAAAGTTGTCAACGGCCTATGCTGTGATGTAGAGGTCTTCTTCCAAAACTGACTGTAGACATTGGCCTTTATAACTTCATTATTTTGTTTAATCTCTAAGAATTTAGAGAAAATATTTTGATCAATCCGTTCATTGGTTCCTATTGACTAAATAATCTCCATGGGCTCTTGTGAAGCTGAATAAGAGGATGGGGTATTAGGAATATTTCCCTATGCTGCTGTAGAAACTTCTGCATCACCCAACTCATTGATCTCTGGTTCTTTTTTACTTTCCTTAGTTGAAATGGTGAAATATATCTTCTTCTTCTTTTGCCGGATAATGAATTCGTTGGCAATGCTTGCAGAATATTATGGTTCTTCTCTAGGCCTCTTCTCATGTTTTCTTTGAGAAATGGGAGTTTGCAAAGTGGAAGTAGAAAGAATCTGTTACTTTGCTTCTTGCAATGTGTTTTCTGCCCATTGATCCTAGTTCATGAATTTCTCAATCTCTAGCCTACGAGTGTGGTTGTAAGGCATTGTCTTCGGTTCCACCCTCAGGTTGAAATAATGATAGATGGATTATATGACCAAGTGAAACTTGGCTAAAAGTACATCCTCTTGAGGATTGCATCTGCTTCAATTCCTATTGTCCTAGTGTTGCATATGAAAGAGCCCTCTTTAGTCTTAATCTTAAACTAAGATTTTCTTTTACCTGAAACAAAATGTAGTTCATCCATGTTAATCATTTGCCTAATATATTTTAGAGAGAAAATTCTCATTGGAACATATTTGGGCAGCTTGTAAGGTGCCAATTCATAACCATATACTCTAATCTCTGTATAATTATGGTAAAGATACCAGTATCCTATTTTAACTTGATCACTCTGATGAAGTGTCCTTTTGATGTCTGAGCCAATCCTAGGCTCATTCTGACTGCTTAAAAAATGGGCAACTAGATGAATGAAGGATTCAATGAAGTCTACAAATGAAAATTTAGTTGAAATAGACCTAACCAATTGAGTCCACTGATGAATGATTGATTAACACCCTGATTATCATGTTTATGCAATGTAATTGGTAACAGATCCCCCTATTGAAAAAGAAACATATGGACTAGTACATAAGTGTACTTGAACATGCCTTGAGTAGTCAAATTCATCATCTATTCATGCATATTATCAGCCAGGAACTTACTGTAAATATACATGAATGTTGGCTGACTTTCTTTGGATAAAATGGAAAAGTAACCCAAAATTGACTCATCTATTGTTTTGTCATGTTGATAGCCTAACAAATAGGAAAATAAGGAAATAATGTGCCTGGTTGCTTCAAGGAACATATTGGATGGGTAAGGAGGGTTCTTTTTTGGAAGTTCAACATCATCTAGAAGAAAGGTTTCAAAAATCTGGGCACCCTAAGGGAAATTCATTTTATGGTATAATTCCATGAGGTTAGATTGGGAAAAATGGTTGAGGGAATCATTGTGTGGGATTAGCAGCATCTAGTTTATGGTCTCGGGTGTAATAGAAATCAGAATGTCTCCATTCTGAGCTACTACACTCCTTTCAAGGGAATCATACCTAGCTTACACTTGGTGACAAGATCAGGGAACTCACGGGTTTAAGGAAAGGTGAACAGAGGCAATAAAGTCTCCCAGAGCTTGACTTCATCTTGTTTGTCTAAATATTTGTGTTTTAACCAGAGATGAAATTCATAGAGCTCAAATTCATATTTTGTGTCTGTAATATTGAAAAACTGGTCAGTTAATCGGACATGATCGAGATATATGGTGGCAGACACATTTGGAGTTTCTTCATTGACTAGTTTTCGACCCTTTCCTTTGGGGGCCATTTCTTTCTACAGAGGAAAAGAGAAGAAGTATTTCTCTGCTAAATTGATAGAAGATGAAGGCAATATCTGCATATAACTGATAGGCCTTTGAATAACTCTGTTGACAAGGATGATAGATGGTGGAGCGGTCAACTGAAATTGTATCTATGAAAACCTGCAATTCAACAGAATGACAAATGAATAAAAGGGTGGTGCAAGGAATGACATATGTTTATTTATACATGCTTGGATTACCGTTAGGAGGGATGACTGTTGGGGAACAAGCCATGGAGGTTTAATGGATAACGGTAATGGAGGGGATGATAATGAAAGTAGCAGATAACGGTAAAGAAGCAGTTGTAACAGCATGGTAGAATGCGACGATAAGGGAGCAGGCGTAACGGGATAGTTACGGGTGGCAGGAGGTGATTGAGCGTTAATAAATGGTCATTGGCGGAAATTCAAATAAATGTTAACGAGAATTCAAATGACCATTGGGAGGATAGGCGGATTTTGGAGGGGGTAGGCGAAGGTAAGCGGTATTGAGCGAGGGGGTGCGAAACAATGACGGAGCGACACGTTGAAAGGGGCCCGCCGAAAGGAAAACGCTTTTTGAACCCCCCCCCCCCCCCCCCACTTGCCGTTAACGAGAAACGGAGAAAGGGGGTGCGAAATGCCTTCCCCGTCGTTGATCTGGGTGGGGAAGATGAAAACCGTTGAGATCTGCTCCTGGATTAACACAAAGCGACAAAATAACTTTGTCGTGTTGCGAACTTAGAATAAATTTAACTTGCGCTTTATTACAACAATAATTAACTACTCAATGAAGCAATTAATACTAATAAAACATAATTTAATTGTAATGCTTTTTGACTCATTTAAATAAGTCGTCATTTATTTTCCTAAGTATAATGTTCAACCAAGTTTAAACAAATTTGGTGAACTTTTATTCCCTAATCTAAAATGCATAAATTTAAATATTTTGATCATGTTTAAGCAGAATTATAAAAACAAATTATTTTTGGGTTGTGGCATCCTAACAAACTGCACACAACTGATTTCTTTTTTCTTATTTGAAACTAAGCAATTTTATTTCTTTTATTGCTTCAATCTATGCCTAGCATTTTCAAATCTTTTTTCCTTTATTCTTTAAAGAATTTAATCCTATCATTTTTTGATATGATTATTTTATTTTGACACGAGTCCTAACATTTTTTGGATTTTCATCAATTCATATCCAAACCTAACATTTTTTAATTTTTCCATTTTTCTTCTACAATGTTTAACTTATCAAAACAAGAAATGTTACAACATCGGCTCCAACTAGGGACTGCTTCCTCCTGTAGGATGCAAAGAGCTAGCAGATCCAAGTGCCTTCTCCTCGAACTAATGGAGTCTTTGTTGAGAAAACAAACATACTTGAAGATAAAACAAGTCGGTAGATATACAATAGTGAATGTATGAATCACTCTTTTGCATCTTCAGTATTGAATGTAGTGCTTCAGAGATCTTCCATTGAGTGGCAATGAAGAAAATTGTCCTTCCAAGTTCTACAAGATGAAAGTATTATTACCCTTGACTCTTGTAATATTAGAAGGTCCAAACCAGAGGTTGTCAAATTTTCCATGTTTCCCTCTATCTTCCCTCCTAGCATCCCATCTTAACACCAAATTTCCTTCCCTGAAATCTCTTTCTCTAACTTTTCTATCAAAGGGACTTTTCATTTTGTTCTCGTATTTCCTAACCTTGTACTAGATTTCATCCCAATTTTCATTAAGTTCAACGATCTCATTGATTCTTCTAGAAAAATCATTAGGTTCTTCATTTATTGCTTGCAAAAATTTTGAAACAAGGAAAGCTATATTTGTAGGAAAAATTGCTTCTTTACCATAAACTGATTGAAATGGAGATTTGCCTGTAGGTATTTTTGGAGATATCCTGTTAGCCAAAACTGCATAAATGAGATAATTGTCCCAGCTATTTTTATGGTCTACCAATGCCTTCTTGATCACTTTGACCAAACTTTTGTTTGAGGACTCCGCTAGTCCATTTTCCTGTGGGTAGTAAGGAGTAGAATGATGGAACAAAATTTGATATTTTTGACAAAATTCAATCATTTTTCACACTGCTAAATGTTGTTGCATTATCTGTTACTATCTGCTGAGGAAATCCAAACCTAGATAGAATGTTTTATTCAATAAACTTGATAACTACAGTATATGTGGAATTTCTAACTGGAATGGCCTCTACCCATTTGGTAAAGTAATATGTTGTAGTTAATATCCATCTCTATTGGTTGCTTGATGTTGGATGAATTTCTCCTATGAAATCCAATCCCCACTGTAAGAAAGGTGTTGAAACTAGTATTGGAACCAAAGGAAGTAATGCTAGAGGAAGTGATCCCATATTTATTGACCTGGTATATCTATATTAATCAATCTTCTGAAAAATTCATCTACTTCAGTATATCTCTCAAAAGTAGGATTATTAATAACGAAATGTTTGATTTCATGTATGATTATTAAATCAAACTCTAAAGCCTCTAGAAAATCCTTTCGTGTCATATGACCTTTAATCCCTGCAAATTTGGCTTTGTCAATTGAAATTGTGTAAAGCTTCTTGCAGTAATCCTCCAAGTTGATTAACCTTTCATTTGGCACTACTAGTCCTGGCAATCCTCTTTGATTTAGCAAGTTAAAATTGATGTGAAATCTTTGGACAACACTGTACACTGTCCAAAGTTTGACACTTGGTTTCCAATTGATTCAACAGATTCTTCTTCTACATAACTTTCTTGTTTTCCAAAATGGTTTATGTTCTATCTGTGATATGAATATGTTCCAATTCTCCTCTGCTCTTTGAATTTAACGCCTTAATCATATCTTAACTGGTTTTTTCTGAAGTGTTGCCTTTTCCTGCTCAATGATTGTTTTGCACTTAGTGGTTAGTTCTCCTTGTTCAAAAATAATCTGTATGAAGGGCCATACTTCAGTCATAGCCTGACTTATTTCAGTCCATAGGCCTTCCTTGGCTTGGGCCAAGGTGTCTACCATCAATAACTCACTCTCTAACTTCTGAACTTTCTATGTTAACCTGTGAGATTTATGTATTTCTTCTATGTAAAGAGTATCATTATTTATCTTCTGAGCTCCTAGATTCCTGAATTTCTCCAGAAGCTTTTCATTCTCCTGCTTTTGTAGAGACAAACCTTGCATAATTTTACTTGGGTCACCTGCTACTGATGTAGACTTTGTTGTTGTTGATGAAGAACTCAGATATGTGCCTGCAACTGCAATAGGTACAACTCAAATTGGAATCATAGCCAACTGAGTTGATTGTTCGTTCTCCTTAAGAAGACCTTCAATCTGTTCCTCCATCTTCTTGACTTGAATGTTATACTCAATGATAAGTTTGAGGATTTATTCTCTATTCTGTTCACTTTCCTCTATCTCCTTGGTTTGGGGATCTTTTGTAGAAGGAAATTTGAGTTGGTTTTGAAGAGCTGCAATTTCTGCATTCTTCTTCTTAAGGGTTTTTTCTACAACTTTGACATCCTTAGGATCATACCCAAAATTTATTACTATATCTTGTAATGATTTTAGCCTATTAGATTTTTCTAGAGAGGAAAGTTTCTCAATCTTCAACTGTGACTGTACATTTGACAGAGTTGTTCTCAATTTGGACAATGCCATAGAAGTGTTAGTCGTGGTAGAGAAAATCCTTTCTCCTGACTATCTGTACATGTCCATTTGGTCAATGCGATGAATCTTACTTGCATCAAAAGAGAATATGGTTTTATTGTAATGAGAAGGGACTTTGGGAAAAGGGTCTTGGGCCTGTAGAAAATTCATCTGCATCCTTCCCTTTTCACTGTCAAAAGATGTCAATGATCTATTTTTTGATGTACAGGTCTGCTCCCACAATTGACTGTAGAAATTTGGCCTTTAGAGCTTCATTCTTCTATTTAATATCTAGGAATTTAGAGAAAATATTTTGATCACCATGTTCATTGGTTCCTACTGACTGACTAATCTCCATGGGCTCTTGCGAAGCTAAAGAAGAGGATGGAGTATTAGGATTATTTCCATTGCTTCTGTAGAAACTTCTACATCACCCAAATCAATGATCTCTAGTTCTTTTTTACATTGCTCAGTTGATATGGTGAAATTTGTCTTCTTCTTCTTTTGCTGGATAATGAATTCTTTGGCAATGCTTGCAGAAGATGATGGTTCTTCTCTAGGACTCTTCTCATGCTTGCTTTGACAGATGGGAGTTTTCAAAGTGGAAGTAGAAAGAATATGCTTCCGTGCTTCTTGAAATGTGTTTTCTACCCATTGATCGTGGTTCATGAATTTCTCAATCGCTGGCCTAGGAGTGTGGTTGTAAGGCATTATCATCAGCTCCACCCTAGGGTTTGAAATAATTCTAAATGGATCATATGACCAAGTGAAACTTGGTTGAAATTTCATCCTTTTGAGTATTGCATCTACTTCAATTCCTATTTTCTTGGTGTTGCATATGAAAGAGCCCACCTTAGTCTTGATCTTAAAATGATATTTTCTTTTACCTGAAACAAAATGCAGTTTGTCCATGTTAATCGTTTTCCTAATATATTCCAGGGAGAAAAGTCTCATTGAAACATATTTGGGCAACTTGTAAGGTGCCAATTCACAGCCATATACTCTGATCTCTGTATAATTCTGGTAAAGATACTAGTCTCCTGTTTTAACTTGATTACTCAGATAAAGTATCCTTTTGATGTCTTAGCCAATCCTAGGCTCATTTTGACTGCTTTGCATCTAGGAAACTGGATGAAAGAAGGAGTCAATAAAATATACAAATGAAAATTCAGTTGAAATGCACCTAACCAATTGAGTCCAATGAATGAATGATTGATTAACACCCTTATCATCATGTTTATGCAATGTAATTGGTAACAAATCCCCCTATTGAAAAAGAAACATATGAACCAATACATAAGTGTACTTGAACATGCCTTGAGTAGTCAAATTCATCATTTGTTCATGGATATTATCAGCCAGGAACTGACTGTAATTATACATGAATGTTGGTTGACTGTCTTTGGAGAAAATGGAAAAGTAACCCATAATCGACTCATATATTGTTATGTCATTTTGATAGCCTAACAAACAGGAAATTAAGGAAATAATGTGCCTAGTTGATTCAGGGAACATATTGGATGGGTAAGGAGGGTTATTTTTTGGAATTTCAACATCATCTGGAATAAAGGTTTCAAAAATCTGGGCTCCCTGAGGGAAAGTCAGTTTATGGTATAACTCCATGAGGGCAGCTTGCGAAAAATGGTTGAGGGAATCATTGTGTGGGATTAGCAAAATCTGGTTTATGGTCTCAGGTGTAAAAGAAATCAGAATGTCTCCATTCTGAGCTACTACAATCCTTTTAATGGGATCATACCTAACTTGACACCATGTGACTAGATTAGGGAACTCATGGGTTTGAGGAAAGGTGAACATAGGCAATAAAATCTCCCAGATCTTGACTTCATATTCTTTGTCTAAATATTTATGTTTTAACCATAGATGAAATTCATAGAGATCGAATTCACATTTTGTGTCTGTAATCTTGAAAAATTGGTCAGTTAATCGGACATGATCGAGATATATGGTGGCAGACACATTTGGATTTTCTTCATTGACTATTTTTTGACCCTTTCCTTTGGGGGCCATTTCTTTCTACAGAGGAAAAGAGAAGAATTATTTCTCTGCTAAACTGATAGAGGACGAAGACAGTCTCTGCAACTAACGGATAGGCCTTTGAATAACTTTGTTGACAAGGACGATAGATGGTGGAGCGGTAAACTGAAATTGTATCTATGAAAACCTGCAATTCGACAGAATGACAAATGAATAAAAGGGTGGTGCAAGGAATGACATATGTTTATTTATACATGCTTTAATTATGGTTATGAGGGGTGACTGTTGGGGAACAATCCATGGAGGTTTAATGGATAACGGTAATGGAGGGGATGATAATGAAAGCAACAGATAAAGGTAAAGGAGCGGTCCTAACAACATGGTAGAATGCAATGGTAAGGGAGCGGGTGTAACGGGATAACGAGAAAGGTGATATTGAGCATCAAGAAAATGGTCATCGTTAAAGTTAACAGCACGTTAAGAGAAGTCAAACGACCATTGGGAGATAAAGGACGTGAGGTGATAGTAACTTAAAGGTATTGTTTAGGAAAGTAAACATGGGGAGAGATAATATTTGCAAGGGGTCTGTTTGAAGCAGAGGCCAAACTGCACGTACCCCCCGCCCACTCCCTGCCATTGAGAAAACAGATAGAGCAGGGCAAATGCCTTCCAACACGATCTAGGTGGGGAAGATGAAAATCGTTGAGATCTGCTCCTGGATTAATGCAAAGCGAAAAAATAACTTTGTCGCATTGCGACTTTAGAATAAATTTAACTTGCGTTTTATTACAACAATAATTAACCGCTTAATGAAGCAATTAATACTAATAAAACATAATTTAATTGTAATGCTTTTTGGCGCATTTAAACAAGTCGTCTTTATTTTCCTAAGTATAATGTTCAACCAAGTTTAAACAAATTTGGTGAACTTTTATTCCCTAATCTAAAATGCATAAATTTAAATATTTTGATCATGTTTAAGCAGTATGATAAAAACAAATTATTTTTGGGTTGTGGCATCCTAACAAGCTGCACACAACTAATTTCTTTTTTCTTATTTGAAACTAAGCAATTTTTTTTTTTTTTATTGCTTCTATCTATGCCTAGCATTTTCAAATCTTTTTTCCTTTATTCTTTAAAGCATTTAATCCTATCATTTTTTTATATGATTATTTTATTTTGACACGATTCCTAACATTTTTTGGATTTTCATCAATTCATATCCAAACCTAACATTTTTTAATTTTCCCATTTTTATTCTACAATGTTTAACTTATCAAAACAAGAAATGTTACAACATCAGCTCCAAGTAGGGACTGCTTCCTCCTGTAGGATGCAGAGAACTAGCAGATCTAAGTGCCTTCTCCTTGGGCTAATGGATTCTTTGTTGAGAAAACAAACATACTTGAAGATAAAACAAACCGGTAGATATTGAATGTATGAATCACTCTTTTGCATCTTCAGTACTGAATGTAGTGCTTCAAATATCTTCCATTGAATGGAAATGAAGAAAATTGTCCTTCCAAGTTCTAGCAGAAGAAATTATTATTACCCTTGATTCTTGTAATACTAGAAGGTCCAAACTAAAGGTTTTCAAATTTTCCATGTTTTCCTTTATCTTCCCTCCTAGCATCCCATCTTAACACCAAATTTCCTTCCCTGAAATCTCTTTCTCTAGCTTTTCTATCAAACAGAATTTTCATTTTGTTCTCGTATATCCTAACCTTGTACTGGATTTCATCCCAATTTTCATTAAGTTCAATGATCTCATTGATTCTTCTAGAAAAATCATCAGATTCTTCATTTACTGCTTGCAAAAGTTTCAAAACAGGGAGATCTATATTTGTAGGAAAAATTGCTTCTTTACCATAAACCAACTGAAATGGAGATTTGTCTGGAGATCTTTTTCGAGATATCTTGTTAGCCAAAACTGCATAAATGAGATAATTGTCCCAGCTATTTTTATCATCTTCTAATGCCTTCTTGATCACTTTGACCAAAATTTTGTTTGAGGACTCTACTAATCCATTTCCCTATGGGTATTAAGGAGTAGAATGATGCAACAGAATTTGATATTTTTGACAAAATTCAATCATTTTCACACTGCTAAATGTTGTTGCATTATCTGTTATTATCTGTTGAGGAAATATAAACCTAGATAGAATGTTTTCTTCAATAAACTTGATAACTATAGTATCTGTGGCATTTCTAACTTGAATGGCCTCTACCCACTTGGTAAAGTAATATGTTGCAGTTAATATCCATTTGTGTTAGTTGCTTGATGCTGGATGAATTTCCCCTATGAAATCCAATCCCCGTTGTAAGAAAGGTGCTGAAACTAGTACTGGAACCAAAGGAAGTGCTGCTAAATTTTTCTTTCCAACAAACATTTGACATTGAGTACAACTCCTAACCTTTGCTCGTACTTGTGCAAACATGGTAGGCCAATAGAATCCTCCTCTAAATATTTTATATGTTGTAGCTCTCTAAGCATAGTGTCCTCCACATATACCTGCATGAAATTGTTCAATAATCCCTTCTGTTTCACTTTCTGTCAAGCAAAGCAAAAGAATATTGAGGGGATCCTTCCAGTATAATTTTGCATTGATGATACAATACTTTACGGCCTTTAACTTTAGTGTCTTACATTGGTTTTTTGAAAATTGAGAAGGACACCCAAAGTTTATAAGAAAATGTACAATATCAAAGTACCATTTTGACAACAAGAATTTCTCATCAATATAAACAAGAACTGATTGAATTGAAGATGAAGGTTCTTGTTTATTCTTCCCTTATGAGTCTTGGGAAGGTTATTGTGGATTCTCCCCTTCTGCATTTAGAGAAGGTTCTTGTGGATTCCCCCCTTGTGATTTTAGAGAAGGTTCTTGAGGATTCTTCTATGTTGAAATTTCAAAAATAGAATTTATCCCCAAAACTTTACAATTGGATTCAGCGAAAATTTTAGCTAAACCTTGACCTTTTATCAATTTTTTAGTTTCCAACTTCCTCTTCTCCCATCAGTGTCAGGTTGAGTTAAGATAGTTTCACAACATTGTTGGGAACATAAGCAGTAATGGTTGAGTGAAGGACATAAATTTTGAAAGACTTTAAAGCTTGGGCTAAGGAATAAGCTTGTTTTTCAATGATATCATACTTAAGTTTTGTGCCTCTCATGACTTTACTGAAAAATGTTATAGGTTGGTCATCTCTATCTTCATTATTTTCCAAAAGGACAACAACTAAAATGGTTTCAGAGGCAAAGAAAAACATGTTAAAAGGTTCATAATAATTAGGGATGGCTAAAGTTGGGGCTTCATAAATGGCCTTTTGAATATGGTCAAAATCATATCTAGCTGGTATTGTCCACTTAACTTCATGATTCTTCTTTAACATGTCAGTGATATCCTTAGCTATTTCAGCATAGTTAGGAATGAATCTCCTCAAGAAGTAATCTTTCCAAGAAAAGCTTGGATCTCCTTTTTGTTCCTTGGTAATGAAAGTGCTTGGATAGCTGAAACTCTTTTGGGATCAATTACCACTCCTTCCTTAGAAATGTTGTGGCCGAGAAATTTCCCTTCCCTGATAGCAAACAAATACTTCTCGAGATTGAGTGATATCCTTAATTTTCTGCACCTGTTAAAAATTTCATCAAGAATTTTAAATGTTTTTTATCTAAGCTAGAAAACACAGTAAGGTCATCAAGATATATAACAACAAATTTGTTTGTCTTACCCACAAAAGCTAAATCCATAGCTCTTTGAAATGTTGCTCCAACAATTGTTAATCCAAAAGGCATCCTAGCATACATAAATGTACCCCAAGGAGTAGTGAAGGCAGACCTCTTTCTATCCTATGGGCTCACCATTATCTGGTTGTATCCATGGAAACCATCAAGCATTGAAAGTCTATTTGCACCTGAAACTTTTTGAAGCAACTGATCCATTCTGTGTAATGGGTAGTTGTCTTTTAAGGATGACTTGTTTAAGTTCCTGAAATCTGCACAGAGTCTGAATTCCCCATTCTTCTTTCTAACGGGAACTAAATTAGCTACCCAGACTTATTATCTTAATGAAACTATAATTTGAGCATCAAGTAAATTCTTAAGTTCTTTCCCTATGGCAAAGAGCAAGACTGGATTGATTCTCCTTAATTTTTTCTGATAGGGTTTTGCTTCAGGTTTTAAAGGAATTTTATGCTCGATGAGGGTTGTATCATAGTTTTTTAATTCAGCATAATACCAAGCAAAAACATCCTTGTAAGCTTTAAGAAGATTCAAATATTCAATTTTTACTTCCTAAGGTAGAGATGCAGAGACTTTAATGTTCTTGATTTCTTCAGGTTTTCCAATATTATATTCTTCAATATCCTCTTCAGGTGAATTTGATAGTGGATTCTTGGGAACATCATTTTGGTCAAATATTTTTTCTAGAGGGGGTAGACCTTTGGGAATAAAGTTGTTAAACAACTGAATGATATTTTGGTCAACCATTTTCGAATTTATATCATAAGTTTGATTTTATTTATTGAGTTCATTTATATCTCACTGATCTTTGTCAATTTTCAAAACATAAAACTCATCAATAAACTGTAGAAAAGATTTTAACTGTTCATCATCCTCAAATATTTCCCATTATTTAAGATTGTCAAGGATAGATGGCCTATATTTGACTTGAATTTGATATTGCAATTGCATTTGATCTGAAATTTTGAATGAACTAGCTTAAACAACTAGGGATTCTGCATGAATATTCTCATTTCTAGGGATAGTTGTAATATTAAATGCATGAAAGAAGTTTTCCACTGAATCCCAGACATAATTTCTGTAATATCTAAGTCTAGGATGCTTTGTTTGACAAATATTCCTAACTTGTTTGACTATGAGTTCAGGGTCACTGAATACACTTAGATTCTACACTTTAAGACTTCTAGCTAACTCTAATCCTAGAAGAAAGGCTTCATACTCTGCTACATTATTAGTAACATCAAAATAAAGTTTACAGGATTGAGTTATGTTTTCTTTTTCTGGTGAAATTAGAACAACACGAACTCCAGCTCCTTCTTTTGAACAAGATCCATCAACATACAGTTTCCAAATATCAGTTTTGACAGTTTTTGGGTTTTCTTGATCTTCTTTGCAAATAGTATGAATGAATCTGACCTCCCTATATAACCTAATGTTTTCACCCACATATACAATAATTGTAGCAAAATACATGTCCATTTTAAGGCTTCCTCCTAGCTTGGCACAATAAGACCTTGATAAAAGCATTCCAAATTTAGGAGGGATATCAGTGACCACAATGTCCAAAACTACACCTTTTACAGGAATTTGGGCTAAAATTACCACCAAGCCTTTAATGAGTCCTATCCATGGTACCCTTTTGGAACCAAAGGTATATAGGCCATGGTAAGATCAAATCATTTCCAAATTAAGTTGATCCATAATAACCTTCGACATAAGATTATGTGAGGCTCCAGAATCTAACATGCAATTATATAATAAGGAATCATGTGCTTTCAAAGTAACATAGAAAGGTGGCATTGTTTCATCAATAACGTATGAGCTTGAACCAAATACTACTGAGGGTTTTTCATCTTGTAGAATAATTACATCGCCTTCAACATCCACACTTGAATTTTGAATCCATTTTGTAACTTGATTTCTGTATCCAGGGCTCTTTGAAAGTTCTGATAATGGGATGGGAATCTTGACTCTCTATAATTCCTTTTCAACATTGAAAGTAGCTAAAATAGTTTTATCAATTGAAGTGGTATCAATTCGCTGATTTAAAGGTTGAATTGTTGTTGTTTAGGTTTCAAGAGATTTTATTTTAGGTTCAATTATTACAGGATTTTTGGGAGGCCTTCCAGGCCCTCCTCTTGGTCTTAAATCATACCTCCTATTTAGTTCTGCAACTAATAATTCATATAAGGCTTGATATTTAGACACTTGAGAATTTTCTTGGTCCTCTTGGGAAGTTTGATTTTGAGGAAGAGGGACAATGGCCTTTTGAATGGATGTATTGTCAAGATTGTTGATATCTTCAGTGATCATGAGGGTACTATCATCAGGATGTTGATCATCAGTGAATGTGGGAGGTGGAATTTATTGATAATTACTAGGTCTTTGAAGAATTTGAAGCTAAGGGGCTTTCTCAAATTGAGGTTGAGTTTGAGTTTGAGGTCTAACAATGGTTTTTTGAATTGTTCTTGGTTGAGTTTCAATTTTAGAAATCATATTAGAAAGGTTCCTAAGTAATGAAGTTATCTCATCTATCTTTTTATCTTTGTTTTTAGAATTGGAGCTTTCATTTTCCTCTGAGCCTTTTTAGCTTTGGAATTAAGTTTACCTGGAGCAGATCTATTAGCTTCAACTTCAATGTCATTGGTTTGCATGTCTTCAAAAGTATGAGATGTTCTTTCTCTAAGCATGACTGCAAAATCATCTTCAAAAGCGTCGAAAAACCTAGTCTTTGTTGCTGTTACTGGTGGTTTACAATCAGCAAGCATTTTATGATAGAGTTTATTAAATCTTTTTATGAAATCAGCCACTAGTTCACCATAGTTTCTTTTAAGTTCTTCAAATTCTGTCAGAAATAGACATGATCCTTTTGAACACCCCATTGATTCTTAAATATGGTGGTTAATTCATCCCAACTTTGAATAGAGTTTGCCCTCAATTGCATAAACCAAATCCTAACATTTCCTCTAAGGATTGAACAAAAAATCTCATATTCGATATTCATATTAAGCCAAGAAATTCTGCATATGAATGTCCTGAAGATTCTACAGATAAACAAGTTTCCCCATTAAACCTTGGAAGGTAAGTCAGTATCCACTGAAAATGAGCCATACATGAAAGTTGTGTGTTATATTCAGAAATGAGGCACTGGCAGACAGATAAAGTTCAAGATCCATTCCATCTCACACTATTTAACTTTATGCAAGACACTGAATCTATTCCACTTGTTAATCTTTTGCAGAAAAATTAATTGCACACACATGTGAAGTATAAACAAAAATAATCAATCGCACATAACATAGTTTTTAACCGGGAAAGCCTGAAGCTGAAAACCCTAACTATATATTATGTAACATGGAGATCATATGACAATCTCATACAAGCATACAAAGCTTATCACAAACCCTCAGTACAGTACAATTTTCATACACTAATCAGGCCTAATCTTGCAAATCCATGCACCGATCTCGCCCCCATACCGCTCTCCACTGCTAATCTTTGTCAAGAATAGCTCAATGAATTCAATTACTTCCATCTCGATCGCGTAATCTCATTTATAAATTCAGAATGTGTGTGATGCAATCAATGTATCATTATAGTCACACAGATAGTCTATTGTCTTCATTTTCTTCATCTATCTCTCCACCGGTCTCCATCAAACCATGCACCGTAGTTTTCAATCGATGTACGTGTCCGTTCATTGATTAATGAGTTATTATTTGTGAATTAATTAACTAATTAATTCACTACACTCTCACTAGTGTATCAATCAGTTAGACTAGATACAACTAGCTCAATTGAGTCTAACTGAGTTAAACTGAATACAACTCCATAACTACTTCTTCCAATTGTGTCATAACTCTGCCACTTGAGTTCTAACTGAGTCCCTCATGCATTAGCTTTAGTAAACCCTTAGGAATTGCGTAATTCCTTCTGTCAGCTAATGTGTCACATCTATGCATTGAACTGAAGTTCTCCAAGAGAATAAGTTGTTGTTTAGAGTCTGATTATTATTAAGAGCTAATAATAATCAACATGCATCTATTTTTAGATTGACGATCTATAAATAGACTTCACCCAATATTCTAAAAATAAAATTTCATCTATTTTTCCAACTTGATCAACCATCCGCAAATAGCATCCTGCAACTTCTGAAATATGATCATCATGTCTAAAAATAGACTTGCGCCAAAAATAGCCTGCGGGCCCACTTAGTGAAGGCGAATATTTTCACTAAGCTCATCATCTTGTTGAATCTCAACATATATTGCTTGAACAATAGGCTGAAAAGCAGCCATACCTTGTGATGAAGATGAAGAGGAATCTGTAGTGGTAGAAGTAGAAGATGATGAGGTAGAAGTTGAAGATGGAGGTGAATATGGAGAGGTAAAATAAGGTGGAGGAAGAAGTAAAGTTGAAGATCTTCTTAAATATTTCAAAGGTGTATGAATGATCAATTTTTAGACCTCTGTTTCTCCTTCTTTAGGTTCAAATAAAGGATTTTAATATAAGGAAAATATATCTTTTGGTTGAGCAGAAGTAAATGGAAAAGAATAAGAGGTTGGAGAAATGAAATCAGTAGGTTTGAATTCAGGTAAGTGAAAATCCAAATCCTGTTCTGATTTGGGAGATTCAGAAGGTACTTCAGGGATTTGATATGATTATAATGAATGAAACAAAAGAGCAGATAGGAAATCAACTCCTTTACAAATCAATTCATGTATTCTAGGTGGTAGATCTTTTGATTTTAAAGGAATTAGTCCAAATCTAAAAGGATCAAGGACTGAAGTATCCTCTGGTTGAGGTGGTATAGAAGAAGAAGGAGTTTGAAGTATTCTTCTTAAATAGGCTTGTATTGCCAGTCTCTCTCGATCTGACAAAGGTAAAACAATCTCAGAATCAGAGTGAGACCTGGTATGTCTGGAAGGAGCCAGTTTTGGGTTCTGTGAAGTGGCCAGGTGAAATATTTTAACCTTACTAGTCCTTTATTCACCCTTAAAGGAATATGTATATTGTTGTCCCAGGGAAAATGGATCAAATTTCGTCTCCCCGACAATGCCGCCAATCTGATGTTGTCCCCTGAGATAATTTTAGGTTAATTAATTATGCCAGAGCATCTAAAATATTTGTTGTTTTAAAAGGAATTTTTGGATGACCAGTGTATTGACAAAATAACAGGCAATTGTTTTAAACTTTGATAGTATTGAGTATTAAGAAAAGGGTTGTTTATTTAGTTCAAAACAAGGATTTGATTTTCAATATCGTGAAGGCAGAAACTTTAAGAAAATATGATCAGCTAAACATTCAAATAGAATCCTTAGTTTATCATAAGAAATAAGGCTCACAAACAATGTTTACAGCTTAACAAAATATATTTAACATTATGAAGATTACTAACAATTATAGAGGGATTTATATAGATAGATAGTCTAATAAATCAATCTCTAAAATAGATTATAACTTTAGAGGATTTAAGATAGACTCAGATGCAATTTTCTCTTACGTACGTATCTTTATAAAACTTAAATATATCCAGAAAGCAGAATGAAATGAATACTAGAAAAACTTACAAGGAGACAAACTATTTGAAACAAATCCAGAATCCTTTTATTAATCATCAATGATCAAGAACTCATACAATTATGCTTTACAAGTGCTCATCCAAGGGTGCAACCCTTAATAAATCGAATGGAGAGTTATTTATACTAAATTCTATCTATTAGAAGCATCTAAACATATTACAAAAATAGTATCAAAATATAGGAATACAAAAATTGTTGAGTTGAGTTGTCACTGTCTTCAAGGAAGTGGTTATGATGTGGCCCCAAAATGTGTTGCTTTGCTGGCATGCTATTGGAGATGAAATTTACTCGATAGCTTCACATAAGTGATCCCATATTTATTGACTTGGTATATCTAGATTAATCAATCTTCTGAAAACTTCATCTACTTCAGTATATCTCTCAAAATTAGGCTTATTGATAAAGAAATGTTTGATTTCATGTATGATTATTAAATCAAACTCTAAAGCCTCTAGAAAATCCTTTCGTGTCATATGACTTTTAAGCCCTGCAAATTTGGCTTTATCAATTGCAATTGTGTAAAGATTCTTGTAGTAATCCTCCAAGTTGATTAACCTGACATTTGGCACTACTAATCCTGGCAATCCTCTTTGATTTAGCAGGTTAAACTTGATGTGAAATCTTTGGACAACACTGTCCAAAGTTTGACACTTGGTTAAAAACTAATTCAACAGATTCTTCTTCTACAGAACTTTCTTGTTTTCCAAAGTGGTTTTTATTCTATCTGTGGTATGAATATGTTCCAATTATGCTCTGCTCTTTGAATTCAACACCTTAATCATATCTTAACTGGTTTTTTCTTAAGTGTTACCTTTTCCTACTCAATGATTGTTTTGCACTTAATGGTTAGTTCTCTGTGTTAAAAAATAATCTGTATGAAGGGCCATACTGCAGTCATAGCCTGACTTATTTCAGTCCAGATACTTTCCTTGGCTTGGGCCAAGGTGTATTCCATCAATAACTCACTCCCTAACTTCTGAACTTTCTATGTTAACCTGTGAGATTTATGTATTTCTTCCATGTAAAGAGTATCATTCTTTATCTTCTAAGCTCCTAGATTCCTGAATTTCTCCAGAAGCTTTTCATTCTCTTGCTTTTGTAGAGACAAATCTTGCATAAGTTTACTTGGGTCACCTACCGTTAATGTAGACTTTTTTGTTGTTGATGAACAACTCAAATTTGTGCTTGCAACTGCAATAGGTAGAACTCAAATTGGAATCATAGCCAACTGAGTTGATTGTTCGTTCTCCTTAAGCAGGCCTTCAAACTGTTCCTCCATCTTATTGATTTGAATGTTCTGCTCAATGATAAGTTTGAGGATTTCTTCTCTATTCTGTTCACTTTCCTCTATCACCTTGGTTTGGGGATATTTTGTAGAAGGCATTTTAAGTTGCTTTTGAAGAGCTGCAATTTCTACATTCTTCTTCTTAAGAATTTATTCTATAGCTTTGACATCCTTAGGATCATACCCAAAATTTATTACTATATCTTCTAATAATTTTAGCTTATTATCTTTGGCCAAAGAGGAAAGTTTCTCAATCTTAAACTGTGACTATACATTTGACAAAGTTGTTCTCAATTTGGACAATGCCATGGCAGTGTTATTCATGGTAGAGAAAAGCCTTTCTCCTGACTGTCTGTGCATGTCCATTTGGTCAATGGGATGAATCTTATTTGCATCAAAAAAGAATATGGTTTTATTGTAATGAGAAGGGGCTTTGGGAAAAGGGTCTTGGGCCTGTAGAAATCCATCTGCATCCTTTCCTTTTCACTGTCAAAAGATGTCAACAACCTATTTTGTGATGTAGAGGTCTGCTTCCACAACTAACTGTAGACATTGGCCTTTAGAGCTTCATTCTTCCATTTAATATCTAAGAATTTAGAGAAAATATTTTGATCACCATGTTCACTGGTTCCTATTGACTGAATAATCTCCATGGGATAGTGTGAAGTTGAAGAAGAGGATGGAGTATTAGGATTATTTCCCTTTCTTCTGTAGAAACTTCTACATCACCCAAATCAATGATCTCTAGTTCTTTTTTACGTTGCTCAGTTGAAATGGTGAAATTTGTCTTCTTCTTCTTTTGTTGGATAATGAATTCTTTGGCAATGCTTGCAGATGATGATGTTCTTCTCTAGGACTCTTCTCATGTTTGCTTTGAGAGATGGGAGTTTGCAAAGTGGAATTATAAATAATCTGCTCACGTGCTTCTTGCAATGTGTTTTCTGCCCATTGATCGTGGTTCGCGAATTTCTCAATCTCTAGCCTAGGAGTGTGGTTGTAAGGCGTTATCTTCAGCACCACCCTAAGGTTTGAAATAATGCTAAATGGATCATATGACCAAGTGAAACTTGGCTGGAAGTTCATCCTCTTGAGGATTGCATCTGCTTCAATTCCTGTTGTCCTGGTGTTGCATATGAAAGAGCCCACCTTAGTCTTGATCTTAAAATGATATTTTCTTTTACCTGAAACAAAATGCAATCCCTCCATGTTAATCATTTGCCTAATATATTCTAGAGAGAAAAGTCTCATTGGAACATATTTGGGCAACTTGTAAGGTGCCAATTCACAGCCATATACTCTGATCTCTATATAATTCTGGTAAAGATACCAGTCTCCTGTTTTAACTTGATCACTTAGATGAAGTATCCTTTTGATGTCTAAGCCAATCCTAAGCTCATTTTGACTGCTTTACATCTGGGCAACTAGATGAAAGAAGGAGTCAATGAAATCTACAAATAAAAATTCAGTTGAAATGGACCTAACTAATAGAGTCCAATGAATGACTGATTGATTAACACCCTTATCATCCTGTTTATGCAATGTAATTGGTAACAGATCCCCCTGTTGAAAAAAAAACATATGAACCAATACAGAAGTGTACTTGAACATGCCTTGAGTAGTCAAATTCATCATTTGTTCATACATATTATCAGCCAAGAACTGACTATAATTATACATGAATGTTGGTTGACTGTCTTTGGAAAAAATGGAAAAGTAACCCAGAATTGACTCTTCTATTGTTCTGTCATTTTGATAGCCTAACAAATAGGAAATTAAGGAAATAATGTGCCTAGTTTATTCAGGGAACATATTGGATGGGCAAGGAGGGTTATTTTTCGGAAATTCAACATCATATGGAAGAAAGGTTTCAAAAATCTGGGCTCCTTGAGGGAAATTCAATTTATGGTATAATTCCATGAGGGTAGCTTGGGAAAAATGGCTGAGGGAATCATTGTGTGGGATTAGCAGCATCTGGTTTGTGGTCTCAGGTGTAATAGAAATCAAAATTTCTCCATTCTGAGCTACTACAATCCTTTTAATGGGATCATACCTAGCTTGACACCAGGTGACTAGATCAGGGAACTCATGGGTTTGAGGAAAGGTGAACAGAGGCAATAAAGTCTCCTAGAGCTTGACTTCATCTTGTTTGTCTAAATATTTCTGTTTTAATCAGAGAAGCAATTCATAGAGCTCGAATTCGCATTTTGTATCTATAATCTTGAAAAAATGGTCAGCTAATGGGACATGGTCGAGATCTATGGTGGCAGACACATTTGGAGTTTCTTCAATAACTAGTTTTCGATCCTTTCCTTTGGGTGCCATTTCTTTCTGCAGAGGAAAAGAGAAGAATTATTTCTCTGCTAAACTGATAGGAGATGAAGGTAGTCTCTCCAAATAACTGATAGGCCTCTCAATAACTCTATTGACAAGGGCGATAGATGGCGAAGCAGTAAACTGAAATTGTATCTATGAAAACCTGCAATTCGACAGAATGACAAACGAATCAAAGGGTGGTGCAAGGAATGACATATGTTTATCTATACACACTTGGATTACCATTATGTGGGATGACTATTGGGGAATAAGTAGTGGAGGTTTAATGGATAATGGTAATGGAGGGGATGATAGTGAAAGCAATGGATAACGGTAAATGAGCTGTTGTAACGGCATGGTAGAATGCAATGGTAAGGGAGTAGGCGTAACGTGATAGTTACAGGTGGCGGGAGGTGATTGGGCGTCAGGATATGGTTGTTGGCGGAAATTCAAATAAACGTTAACATGAAGTCAAACGACCGTTGGGAGAATAGGCAGATTTAGGAGGGGGTAGGCGACGATAAGCAGTATTGAGAGGGGGGGTACGAAATAATGAGGGAACGACACGCTGCAAGTAGCCTGTCGAAAGGGGTGTGAAATTCCTTCCCCATCGTTAATCTGGACGGGGAAGATGAGAACGTTGAGATCTGCTCTAGGATTAACGCAAAGCGACTAAAGAACTTTGTCGCGTTGTGACTTTAGAATAAAGTTAACATGCATTTTATTACAACAATAATTAACCGCTTAATCAAGCAATTAATACAAATAAAACATAATTTAATTTTAATGCTTTTTGGCACATTTAAACAAGGTGCCATTTATTTTCCTAAGTCTAATGTTCAACCAAGTTCAAACAAATTTGGTGAACTTTTATTCCCTAATCTAAAATGAATAAATTTAAATATTTTGATCATGTTTAAGCAGTATGATAAAAACAACTTATTTTTGGGTTGTGGCATCCTAACAAACTGCACACAACTTATTTATTTTTTCTTATTTGAAACTAAGCAATTTCTTTTATTGCTTCTATCTATGCCTAGCATTTTCAAATATTTTTCCTTTCTTCTTTAAAGCATCTAATCCTATCATTTTTTGATATGATTATTTTATTTTGATATGAGCCCTAACATTTTTGGATTTTCATCTATTCATATCCAAACCTAACATTTTTTAATTTTTCCATTTTTCTTCCACAATGTCTAACTTATCAAAACAAGAAATGTTACAACAAACAGTAAAACTCATATTGGATCTTGGAGAGGCATATCCTTCTCATTTTTTGGCCAAATTGAGCTAAAAAAAAATCCACTTAGGGTTTTTTGGATATTTTGGATCCAATGGTAACCTTTAATTTCTAATTTGAGCACATATAAGAAGTCTTTTTGTAGATTGGAGACCAAGTGTGTATGGATCAATAAGGGTTTGGAAGTAGTTATGGAATGTGTTTGAGCATGGAGAAGACGTTGTAGGGATTTTCTCACCTTCAAAAGTCTACTGCAACAGCTATTACTTGCAAGTTTTAGCTTAGGTTTACTTTTCTCATTATGTTATGTTGAGGGAAGTTTTGTTTATGTACTTCAATGTGGAATTGAGGTGCTCACATGCTCATTTTAGCTCATTTCAATTGGAGTATGGAACCTTTGTAGGAGATGCTTCGTGTTGTTGTTGTGTGTGATAGTTTTTTGCAGGAGAACATTACCTTGCAGGGGTAATAGCCACATGTCTCCATTAGCAAACTTTTAGGTACTCCCTTTTCTATTGAATATATGAGTGGCCTAGCTATGTTGGCAGGCACGAAGATGTATCCTAGGAGGGGTGAACTCTGTCAACAAATATTTTTTTATTCTCTTCATTATTCCTGTATGAGTTATGTGTTATTAACTTACTTATGTTATGTTTATATGTGAAGACTAACTCACGACTTGAAGAGACACTAGAAAAAACTTGTTTGTTTCAATACCCATTTTTACTTGCAAAGCGTCAAAATGATCCTATTTTTATTTTGTTTGATTTTGGAGAAGAGGAAGAGACACCTATTCTATTATCATATTAAGTTGGTATCAAAGTACCATTTGACCAAGTTTTAAGAATGGGCAGCAAAAAGAGTCTCCAACAATTAGAGGAGTCTTAGAATTAGGCTCTTTGTATGGAGAACATAGATTTGAGAAGGATGCTAGAGATGGTTGAAGAGGAGAAGTGACACATGCGACTTCAATTGCAGCATGTGCTAGAAGAACAAGTTGCTAAATTTTCTACTCTTGTGCCAGCAAAAGAAACCTCCAAAATGAAGCCAATATGTAATCATGTTTCAAGTAGTGGTTACTTACCATATGTGGAAAATGATGCATGTGCATTTTGCAAGCATCTTCTAGAAGCACACCATATGCCAGTGGATAAGAATGGGTGGCTAGAGTCATCTACAATATCGTTGTCATCGTCATCAAAAGATGACGAGATGAATGGAAATTTTAAGGAGATAATAAGAATTTCAAGTACCATTCCTCTAGTTTATGTGCATAACACCTATTTTGCAGCGTTTGAGAAACATACCAAAGGCATGGGCATGAAGCTTCTTTCCAAGATGGGTTATGAAGATGGAGGCCTCGACATAAATGGCCAAGGTATTACCAATCCAATAATGGTTGAGGAGAGACCAAAGTATTAGGGATTAGGTGATGGTCAAAGGGAGTTTGGAGAATGCTCTAAACGGCTTGAGGTACATCAACCATATGAGGATGAGATGTCATTACCTTGCGACAATGTTCATTTATCTCCCAAGCGAGATGAATGCTTGAAGGGACCTTACATGGCATCGTCCACTCCACTTCGTCAAAGCTGCAACCCTATAGACAAATATAATTTTCATGGGTGTTTTCCAATGCATGGTAATTTTGAATATTTGTGGAATAAGTACCCTTGTACTTTCTGTGATGCATTTGACCATTGCATGGTTGTATGTGAGAAATGTATTATAATGGTTAAAAGAATGTATCAGATTCTAGGCATCAAGCATAATGATTCTCCTTCACATGAGAGGACTTCTTTGTCATCAAACAAGATAAATTTCTTCTGTACTCATTGCAAGATGCATGTGTATGGCATTGAACAATGTTGGACGTTACATCCATGGCTTCTTTCAAAGAAAGGAAAGGAGATTGTGCAACATAATGCAAGGGAAGCAATAGGAGGCAAAGATGACTCACAACAATCCTAAGCAACCTTCAAGGCAAAGATGACAAAAACATAACCCATAAGCCTAGGAGAGGCAAAGTTTGGGTAGACTTATTGTAAAGTTGCTTTATAAATTTTGTAATTACTTGTTGTTGTTTACCTATTTAGGTACATTTGTAAAGTGAACAACCATTGTCACTATGTTCAACAAGAAGGTGTTTTTCATTGATGTATGTATTGCCTTGTTTATAAGTCCACATGTTTAAGGAATTTTGTGAATGTACAAGATTTTCGTTCAAAGTTGTCTACAAGTTTGTCATGTGTTCATTGATGCAAGTATTCAATATGAAACCTGTGTGAATGGAATCTTTGTTTTCAATATTATACAATATGACTATGTTTTGTAGGCAAAGCCAATTATATCATTGAAAATTTTGCAATAGTGTACTTTTTATGTACAAGCTCAGTTTGAAGACGTTAAAGCAAGTTCATGTCTCTTCTAATTTCCAAGAGGGATTCAAGTTTGTCTTCAACAGTTTAACTTCAAGATGAAATGTTTTTTAGTCATGAAAAGATGAGATTAAAGAGAATGTTCAATTTCCACCCATCAATATTGTGTTCCTACATCAGCAATAAGAATGTTGGCTCAATTCTTAATAGGACATTAGGTCTTTATGAAGAAGATGGGCGAAGTGCCTTGATTGGGGTTTAAAGGGCACCAATTGAAAATTAAGCATTTCGCATTGAGTTTTTGGGTGTTTTCTGAGTTTCAGCCTCATTATATTGACCATGGAAGTAAACTTTTGGAGTCCAAAAGTTCCTAGTGGGGAGGTGTGGTGAGGAGATCTATTTTTAGCTCAAAAATTAAAGTGATGATAAAGTCTTGAAATCAACGTCAAGTCGAAGTTCTCATCTTTCTGAATCCAACGACGTTCGTTTCACCTCAATCCGACACTGTATGCTCAAGTTATCGCATGCTCACCGTTTGGCCCAACATCTAAAAATTTGAGCATGTTTGTTGACTGGGTTGATTGTATGGTGAGTCAGCAGGGTGACTATGCAAGGTATTAGCCAATGACAGGCTGCCAAGTATCATCCCCTAGTTTTTTCAAATTTGACTGCATTTGATTGGTTTGTGTTGGTTTGAAGTGGATCAATGATTTGGTGCCACGTGGCACCCTGACAATGGCTAAAATTTTGGTATGGGTTCGGCTAAGGCCTGAGAGGTTCGAACACGGGACCTCATTCCCACAACTTCAGCACTATTGTAATAGGGATGATGGTGGTTCTTAATAGCAATAGAACTACATTTTTATTTAAGTTTTCTATTGGCGTCTTTCAGAGGAAGGGTATGGGCTACCATCCCCGACCCCCAATCGCGTTAATCCACATGACCCTCGGCAGATTGGGAGGTGCTAACCGTGCATTGGAAAGGGGAGCTAACCCTTAGCCCAAACTCGGTCATACCCCTTACACATGACCCTTGGTGGAAGTGGAAGGTGCCAAAGGTGGAGGGCGTAATATTTAGCACCAACCCGGGTCACCACTTTACCATATGATCCTGTGCGGGAAGGCTTTAATCGCTAAGGTAGAGGTGCTTACGAGGGGGACTCAACCCTAGGTCCTTTGATGACCAATATTACCACAAGCACAGAGATACAGGGCTCGATGAGAAGGGCGGGCGGTTAGCCCGACCCTTAGACCCGTGGTGCCCATATGACCATTCGCCCAAATATTTGGGCGCTAGGTCAGTGGGGGCGGGTATTAAGGCCCATCCCACGACCCTATTTGGCCATATGGCCATATTTTTCGGACTTAAGGGTTATTGGAGAATTTATTCATATTACAAAATGCACCGGAAGAAGGCGAATTTGTCACTCGGTTAGCAAAAAACAGGGTAAATTTGTAGGACAGTTAACAGTGAAACTCATATGGGAGCTTGGAGAGCCATATCTTTCTTGGGTTTTAGCCAAATTGAGCTCATAAAGAGTCCACTTAGGGGTTTTTGGATGTTCTAGATCCAATGGTCACCTCTAATTTCTAATTTGAGTACATATAAGGATACCTTTAGTTAGAAATATTTAATTCCTACTTGTCTATGGTTGTAATTCCCTATTTGAGGAGTTTGTTCCTACATAATAGGATGTAGCTAGAACTATATTCTTTCCTAGTTTAGTGTGTGGTTGAGAGAATATCTCAACCACATTACTGTACGTCTAAGATAGATTTCCTATCTTGAGACTATTTTATGTATAAATATGTGTGTAATTTCTTTGATTCATAATATAGAATTTATATAGAGTTTACACAGTGTGATATTTTATCTTGGTATCAGAGCCTGGGCCTCGGCCCCTCGTGGGCTGAGGGAAATAGGAAATAAGAGAGTTTTGTATTTTAGTTTAGTTTTTGGGTTGTCCATCCGAGAAAGAGTGCTGCCTACGTGAGGAGCGTTGTGTGAGGAGCGACTGAAGGTTTCATGAGCAAGATTTTATGGAAAATTCCAGTAAGCAGTGATATCAATCTCTACATACATATTTTGTTGGCTGCCCTCTGTGTGAAGCGTGAACAATAGAATAAAGTTGTGCTTTCTTGAGCGATTTCTTTCAGCGCGACCCATCAGCACGAGAAGGTGGAGATCGCACTCTGTAGTTTGATCGTGGATCTGTTGTTCTTTTTTGCCGCAGGGACAAATGTGTTGAAGGTCGAAGGAACGCTGTGGTTGTCGGTGTTATGAAGGAATTCAGATTCACGCAGCGGAGAAGTGATCTGCGGATCGGTTGCACATACAGCAGTCATATCCCCGTAGAAGAGGCACATAATTTTTTTCATGATGCGAGCCAGATCCTCGTTGAAAATAATTTGCATTTGAATTCCTTCACATTTTGTTTGCTATCGGTTGAAGCGGTTTTTTCAGCGGTTACTTGCGGGTTTGGAGTGCCTTTGAATTACGCAGAACTGAAACTTGCGTGGCGTTAGATGGTGCAGCGAGGATCTGGATCTGGGCCATTTAGCTGAAGATGGTGGCGGAATCTGTTGGCCTTGGTGGATTCTGGGGGCAATATGATTTTGGCCTTTCATAGTGTATTTCCCGGTGGAAATATACTATTCCATACCGCGTACTGATCAAAGATGATCACAGGTTGAAGGCTTGGTGAACGCACGAGAAAAGTGCCCAGGTGAGATCTCCACAAATCGCCCATACCTCAGAATCGGTGCCTCTGCCATTAAAATACATCAAAAGAAGATCGGTGGGCATGGGGGCTGGTGTGGACATGGAGAGCGTAGCAACGACCTTTGGGGTGTCCGTGCCTGTTCTCTGCTTTCTGATACTTTATATGAGGCCATTGATTTAGATGAAGATGTGCCAAATTCCACGATCACCACTGGCGGGGTCTCGTTTACCGTCACAGCCTCGCATGTTTCCTCTTATGAAGCTTGGATCCGGGCTTCTCGTTTGGATCGGTGTGTCTGATGGATCGGTGTGTCCGAGATCCTGCATGGAGGATCGAACTCATTGTTGAAGCAGCAAATCGAGCCATAAGGTGTTTTTTCTTGTTGCATGGAGCCAAGAGCGTGGATATACCCGTAGAGTGAAGTCGTGTGACCCGTGAACGCATGGGTGATTGAGCTAGATACGATCCCGTCTGCTTAGTGGATCATTCTACGACTGAGTGCTTGGAAAAGAACCGATGGATTATTGCCTACAGTGTTTGCCATGGTGTTGAAGGATTCTGCAAGTCAAGAGTTGCTTGCAGCAATGGAGCAAGAGAGGAGCTTTAGATTAAGCCGGTCTCTGAACACTCCGATGTTTGCTCGAAATTATGTTGAATCCGCTCGACTTCCGGATTGATGGAATCCGGAAGTCATTCGACGGTGGAGATGATACTTCTGTAGGTAATTTTTTGACAGATTTTGCCTTTCTCCTTATTGTTGTTGGTAGTATTCATTCGACAACACCTGCAAGGTTTCCTTGTTACATTTTTGGATCGCTGCAGTGATGATCAAATCAAATGATGTTCTGCGCAATAAAACAACATTGAAGGGCGAAAGGAAGGTTTCAGTCCTCATCGGCATTGTATTGTTTTTTCTTGTTGTGTTACATGTGGTTGGAGTTTATTGGTGGTATGTCTGTTTTTTATGTGCTGGTTTTTGCGACTGGCTCCAGAATTGAAGAAAGACTCTACGTCTTTATAATGGTGGCAATTGCAGAAAGAGCTGTGCCGAGGTGAGGTGTAAGCATCTCATATTGAAGAGAAAGACAGCTGGAGTGAATTTTTCATATTGAAGTTTTATTTTGGTGAATTTGATGGCAATGTTGCCATTTCAAAGAAGGAAGAATGGTTGCTGTTATGGGAAATAGATATTCTTGGGCAGAGATAGAGAAATTAAAATCTGAAGAGTTTATGCTACTATCCAAATTTTTAATTCTCTGATGATGTTTTTAAATTTGTAATGTATTGATTAACTATCATGACAATGAAACTGGTTGTAATTTAAGTGACATTGGTGTGACCAACTATTGTCACAATTCTGAGTGTGTGTTGGAACTGGTCATTCCAACACTAAACAAATTTGCAGGATATGATGAAGACATGACAGTGAAAACGACATCAAAGGATTGGAGCTACATTAGAGATTGGAGGATGATCGAGTTCGTGTGATGGAAACAAATATGCATGTTCAATTGAAAGGAGATTATATTGACAGTGGATCTTCGTTGTTGCAGATTGTTAGTGAGCATGAGGAGGCATGCTTAAAACAATTACCTTGCCTTGATACTATGAGCAGGGGAAGTGGCATTATGTTGTGATGCTGGGGGAATTGGATACTGAAACGCGACGGAGGATTGGACCGTGGAGTCTTGGATTACTGTTCTTGAAGGGAAAATTGTGTTCTCTTCGTGTGGCTGTGAGTGCCTGTGTCTGGATCATCAGTGTTTGAATGCACTGCATTGAGTCCAGTTGAAAAGTCGTCAATCCGGTTTCTTTATCAGTGGACCCCTCACAGGTATCGTTGGAGAAAAATGGTTACTGGTATGCTTGGGAAATAATCATTTTTGGGCAGAGAGGGAAATTAATGTGAAGAGTTTTTTTATTTAGTTTCTTGGAATCATGTTTAAAGATTATTGAGCCTAGCTAACTCAATGTAGGTAAAGTTATTTTGTTAGAATTTGCAACTCTGACGAATGACAAGTTAAGCATGGAGTTCCAAGAAGTTATTTGACAAAGACAAGGATGCCCAGGATGTAGGAAAAGATGAGGTAATGAAGCAGCAACAACGTTTATGATGGACAACAAAGTAGATGTTTATTTGAGTTAGTGTGGTTTGTGGAATAGACTCCCTAGCATGTTATAAGCAAGTCTATATGGTTGTTGTAATGCTCATTATATGTACCCAGAAACTCCAAAATGTTGAAGTATGGAATGTAAGCCTTGTAAAGGCATTTGAAAGATTGTGGTGATCTTAAAACCACTTTGTAATGGTTTATGGTCAGCCCGAAACCATCTTTTGTCACTGTAAAGTGATGGTTTGTGGTGAGCCATAAACCACATATATCGCCTTTGTGGCTGGTTGGTGGTGAGCCAGAAACCACATATATCACCTTTGTGGCTGGTTGGTGGTGAGCCAGAAACCACATATAGAGCCTTAGTGGCTAGATCGCCTTTGTGGCTGGTTGGTGGTGAGCCAGAAACCACATATAGAGCCTTAGTGGCTAGATCGCCTTTGTGGCTACGTGTACACGAGAGCTTTGTGCTCGTAGGAGCAGGTGGACTGCAGTAACACCTAGCTCACGGTCTCAGATATTGGTGTGTCTGAGCACAAGAGGGTTGGCGCACTTTTCTATCTAACAGTTGCATCGAAAGGCGCAATCAGCGCAACTGTTAGCGATTGTTATTTGGACATGGATATTTGGCTTAGAAAGGCACTGATCTCTCTTTGTTTTGGAGGTTCTGCACATGCAATTCACCCGATGGTGGTGGATTTGTAGGTACATATATGCAGTGATAATGGTCGACAGAATCATGTATGCGAAGGACATCCTACAGGACTAGCGGTTGTAGCGGTTGGTACCCATGCATTCCGGTGGATGGTTGCTCTTTTATATGGACGTCGACATATTCTTTATTATGTTTGACCACAACTAGACTTTGTGAATTAACATCATGACAAGTAGTCATTAAGGGGGGGGAGTTATAAATATTTAATTCCTACTTGTCTATGGTTGTAATTCCCTATTTGAGGAGTTTGTTCCTACATAATAGGATGTAGCTAGAACTATATTATTTCCTAGTTTAGTGTGTGGTTGAGAGAATATCTCAACCACATTACTGTACGTCCAAGATAGATTTCCTATCTTGAGACTATTTTATGTATAAATATGTGTGTAATTTCTTTGATTCATAATATAGAATTTATATAGAGTTTGCACAGTGTGATATTTTATCTCCTTTTGCAGGTTGGAGACCAAGGGTGAATGGATCAATCAATGTTTGGAAGCAGTTCTAGAAGGTGTTTGAGAATGGAGAAGGCCTTGTAGGGGTTTTCTCACCTTCATAAGTCTACTGCAATAATTTTTACTTTTAGGGTTCAACTCAGGGTTACTTTTCTCATTATTTTATGTTGAGGGAAGTTTTGTTTATGCGCTTCAATGTGGAATTGAGGTGTTCACGTTCTCATTTTAGTTCATTTCAGTTGGAGTATGGAATCTTTGTAGGAGATGCTTTGCGTTGCTGCTGTATGTGAGAGTTCTTTGTAGGATAATATTATATTGTAGGGGTAATCGCCACATGTTTCCATCAACAAACATTTATGTACTCCCTTTTCTACTGAATATATGTGTGGCCTAACTATGTCAGCAGGCCCAGAGATGTAGGCCACGAGGGGTGAACTCCGTCAACAAATATTTTTTTATGCTCTTCATTATGCCTCTATGAGTTATGTAATATTATGTTGCTTATGTTAAGTTTAAATGTGAAGACTAACTCATGACTTGAAGAGACACTGAAAAACCAAAAAAAAAACAAAAAAACAAAAAAACAAAAAAAAACAAAAAAAACAAAACAAAAAAAAACAAAAAACAAAAAACAAAACAAAACAAAACAAAACAAAACAAAAACAAAAAAAACAAAAACAAAACAAAACAAAACAAAAACAAACAAAACAAAACAAACAAAAACAAAACAAAACAAAACAAACAAACAAACAAAAACAAAACAAAACAAAACCCAAAAAAAACAAAACAAAACAACTTGTTTGTTTCAAGACCCAATTTTACTTGCAAAGCATCAAAACAGTCCTATTTTATTTTGTTTGATTATGGGGACGAGAAAGAGACACCTACAAAAAAAGAAACAAAACAAAACAAAAAAACCAAAACAACTTGTTTGTTTCAAGACCCATTTTTACTTGCAAAGCATCAAAACAGTCCTATTTTATTTTGTTTGATCATGGAGACAAGAAAGAGACACCTATTCCATCTTCAGATCATAAAGAGCCAATTAATAAAGCAATTTTAAATATTATTAATTAATATATTATTTATATTAGAAAATACTTATTTTTTAAAACCTTAAAGCATTGAAAGACATAATTTTTCCTTTTATTGATAAAATTAATTATAATTTGAGAAAGAAAAAAAACCCAAAACATGATATCAGCTAGAAATAAGTGCAAATTTGCTTTTAAAATTTTATATTAATAGGAAAATAAATTTTCATTTTATATAAACATTGCATAGAATATAAAATAATTTATATTACATAATAAATAAATAAAATGAAGAAAATAAATAATATTCGGCGTCAACAAGAAGGTGAAATGGTCTACAAGGAGAACCATCTTACACAAGAAAACAAACAACTTACCACCCACTCGTCACTAGAGGGGCATGAATCAAAATGTTCATAGGACGCATGGAACACATATATATATATATATATATATATATATATATATATATATATATATATATATATATATAGTTGTTGAAAGATTGTGGCATGACATTAGCCCTAGAAATGACACTCACTTACTTTCTCTATTGTTGTATTGGTATTGGCTCATTCCAATCGTGTTTTTGAAAGATTGATGAGGGTGGCGTGCGCTTAATGGAAAAGGAATCTATTTTCCCTAGGTCCATTTTCTCTTTCGAATGTCATCGCCCCAGTTGTTTCATTAGGTTGGTCGAAAGAAACCATCTTCACAGGTCTTCTAATTGACTCCTTGTGGTTTTCCATCGAATAAATCCTTAGTCGTAGGGCTATAAATTTTACCATTTTAATGATTGCTTTTTTTCTAACTAGGTCTTTGGTTTCATTATTTGAGACTAGGGTTTTTCTCGACAAGGACCATGGGCGATATTTCAAAAGTTGGGAATGAATATGTTGTTGCACCCAAGTTTCCAATACTAGGAAAGAGGAATGTGTTAATAATGAGTGAGCTTCCATATGTGAACAATGTTCCGTATCTCATAAATCTCATAGGAAGCAAGTTATTTTTGTAATTTTTGTTCTTATCATTATGCTTGGGATATATGTACCGAGAGACTGGAGTTCTACATTGTGAATGTAAAATAGGAAATAAGACTTGCCATGGTATAAAAGGTACATATTTAGCAATTTGTTTCCTTTTAGTTGAGAAATGAGAAACGAAACGAAAAATGGGCTTAGAAGTGAAACCAAAGTAATCAAGTGAACTATTAATGTTTTTAACAAATGATTCAATTTTATAAAATTAGAAAGACAATCATATTTTATAATTGTAACAAAATTCAAATTTGATCGGCCTCACGAGTGGCATGATTCATTTTTGTAACATAAATTTTGCGAAAATGCAAATATCAAAAGGTTCACTTTTTACTCCATAAAAGATAAATCGGTTCACAACTATACTAATATTCAGATTCCATTCTTGACCTAGATCAGTAGCAATATTATGAGTATGGCCTTCTAACATCTCTTCTGCATTCATCTGCAATATCTCTAAAGGCAGTTAGGTGAATGCTCTTCACAAAGTGGATAAAGTGAGTGCATCAACAGTAGTGAGGTGCTCTACAACTCAGTATGGGCGAGATTCTGTCAAGTAATGTTACTTTACATGACAACACAAAAAATAAACAAAAAAAAAATAACTATGTACATACATATGTATCTAATGACATCTAAAAGAATTAAATCAATTTATTCCATCTTAAACTTAAATTTATCAAGCACCCAAAAGGATCGAATTTTTTAGGGTGTAAATTTTTTTATCAGACAAATTAAATCATAACAAAAAAAAACAAAAACAAAAAAACAAAAAAAAACAAAAAACAAAAAACAAAAACAAAACAAAACAAAACAAAAAAAACAAAACAACTTGTTTGTTTCAAGACCCATTTTTACTTGCAAAGCATCAAAACAGTCCTATTTTATTTTGTTTGATTATGGAGACGAGAAAGAGACACCTACAAAAAAAAAAAAAAAAAAAAAAAAAAACAACAACTTGTTTGTTTCAAGACCCATTTTTACTTGCAAAGCATCAAAACAGTCCTATTTTATTTTGTTTGATTATGGAGATGAGAAAGAGACACCTATTCCATCTTCAGATCATAAAGAGCCAATTAATAAAGCAATTTTAAATATTATTAATTAATATATTATTTATATTAGAAAATACTTATTTTTTTAAACCTTAAAGCATTGAAAGACATAATTTTTCCTTTTATTGATAAAATTAATTATAATTTGAGAAAGAAAAAAAAACCCAAAACATGATATAAGCTAGAAATAAGTGCAAATTTGCTTTTAAAAATTTATATTAATAGGAAAATAAATTTTCATTTTATATAAACATTGCATAAAATATAAAATAAATAATATTCGGCGTCAACAAGAAGATGAAATGGTCTACAAGGAGAACCATCTTACACAAGAAAACAAACAACTTACCACCCACTCGTCACTAGAGGGGCATGAATCAAAATGTTCATAGGACACATGGAACATATATATATATATATATATATATATATATATATAGTTGTTGAAAGATTGTGGTATGACATTATCCCTAGAAATGACACTCACTTACTTTCTCTGTTGTTGTATTGGTATTGGCTCATTCCAAATCGTGTTTTTGAAAGATTGATGAGGGTGGCGTGCGCTTAATGGAAAAGGAATCTATTTTCCCTAGGTCCATTTTCTCTTTCGAATGTCATCGCCCCAGTTGTTTCATTACTTTGGTCGAAAGAAACCATCTTCACAGGTCTTCTAATTGACTCCTTGTGGTTTTCCATCGAATAAATCCTTAGTCGTAGGGCTATAAATTTTACCATTTTAATGATTTCTTTTTTTCTAACTAGGTCTTTGGTTTCGTTATTTGAGACTAGGGTTTTTCTCGACAAGGACCATGGGCGATATTTCAGAAGTTGGGAATGAATATGTTGTTGCACCCAAGTTTCCAATGCTAGGAAAGAGGAATGTGTTAATAATGAGTGAGCTTCCATATGTGAACAATGTTCCGTATCTCATAAATCTCATAGGAAGCAAGTTATTTTTGTAATTTTTGTTCTTATCATTATGCTTGGGATATATGTACCGAGAGACTGGAGTTCTGCATTGTGAATGTAAAATAGGAAATAAGACTTGTCATGGTATAAAAGGTACATATTTAGCAATTTGTTTCCTTTTAGTTGAGAAATGAGAAACGAAACGAAAAATGGGCTTAGAAGTGAAACCAAAGTAATCAAGTGAACTATTAATGTTTTTAACAAATGATTCAATTTTATAAAATTAGAAGGACAATCATATTTTATAATTGTAACAAAATTCAAATTTGGTCGGCCTCACGAGTGGCAGATTCATTTTTGTAACTTAAATTTTGCGAAAATGCAAATATAAAAGGTTCACTTTTTACTCCATAAAAGATAAATCGGTTCACAACTATACTAATATTCAGATTCCATTCTTGACCTAGATCAGTAGCAATATTATGAGTATGGCCTTCTAACATCTCTTCTGCATTCATCTGCAATATCTCTAAAGACAGTTAGGTGAATGCTCTTCACAAAGTGGATAAAGTGAGTGCATCAACAGTAGTGAGGTGCTCTACAACTCAGTATGGGCGAGATTCTGTCAAGTAATGTTACTTTACATGACAACACAAAAAATAAACAAATAACAAATAACTATGTACATACATATGTATCTAATGACATCTAAAAGAATTAAATCAATTTATTCCATCTTAAACTTAAATTTATCAAGCACCCAAAAGGATCGAATTTTTTAGGGTGTAAATTTTTTTATCAAACAAATTAAATCATAACATTGAATTAAATGATACAAAAAATTTCACCTTAGGAAATTTGATTCTTCTTGGTACTTGATCCAGATTTAAGATGGATTTGGTTAATTTTCGGTTTCCACTACATCAATTAGGCAAAAAAGAAAATTCTCAGTCAATTGCAGGATGTTCTTAGTTCAATATTTCTATAGTTTGCAGCTTTACTTAGTGTTAATATGAATATGGAAATTGCTTTATAAGCATCGTATATATCATTTATAGTAGAACTGATTAAATGTAACACACGTTATAGATTTATTTTGCGGGGTGGCTGCACAAGCTTTGGTTTACAACTTTACATGGTATTGTGTATGGTTGAATTTGCTATTCTTTTTATTTGTTTGCCTGCTAGTTTTATGTTTCCACTGCATTAATTAGCCAGAAAAGAAATTCCCAGTCAATTGCAGGATGTTCTTAGTTCAATATTTATATAGTTTGCAACTTTACTTAATGTTAATATGAATATGGAAAATGTTTTTCTATGCAATGTTTAGTCACATTATGTGTTTGTTTTGAATACTCTGCCATAGTCACAGTAGATTTCTGTTTTGTATCATTTTTCATAGCAAAAGAGAGTATTACTTGTCAAATATGAAAGACCACTTTCATATGAATTGAACTCGACACCATGTCCACCAGATCAAAATGGAGATTCATCGGTAAAAGTTCATGAAAACTCTCCAATAACAAATACATAAAGCATTCAAAATGTTACAAGTCAAGAGAGGATTTTCATGTAACATCCCCTTCCCACATCTACCCAAATAACCAGCCAACCGGGGTAAACATGCGACAAGAGGCTACTAATATGAGATTCAACCTCCTAGATGACATTAAGGAAGTGGAACTGACAGAAACCTGACACACGTACCTTGCACAACATCAACAACACCTACAAGAGATAACCCAACCTCCCAGACCCCTGAACCCTGAGGGGGAACTGGTTTTTGACCATTTTGATCCTTAGTTGCAGGCATGTAAGGGCAAGGGAGTGGCTACAAGCCTATAGTCGTGAGCATGCCAAGGAAAGGTCACGAGCAGGGCCCCAAAACATCAATTTTGTTCCTGCAACTCTGGGATTTGTGCCACCTTTTTATCCCCAAAGGCCAGGTCACTGCCCAAAATTTCATGAAACTATAAGGGATTATGAATAACATTAAAACAAAGATATGGAAGCAATCACATCATCAGGAACTCATCTGGACCCCTCCCATCCAGGACAGGAATTTCGTCAAACACGTCACAAACATTGCATCTATAGGTATAAACAACATATTTAAACATGTGGGTCTCTTACTTATATGAGAATAGCTAAGAAGCATTACTCCCCTACATCATACGATAAAATACAATATATTTTACCATACATACATTGTGTATTAATTTAGAGGTTAAAGCATGGATACATCCATATATCATCACTGATCAAATACATGCTTATAACCAACACAATAATAACATAAATACAATGGATATAATAGCAATAAAATCCATACATAAACTAGTACATTTGCATACATAATACCAGAGAATGGACTCTTTATTACTGAATGTAAAAACCAATTGGAGATGTGACTTCCATGTTCCACCTGACCATAGATTGGTTGAGCCAAGTCTCACTTCAGGCAATCAGCCTCGTGCCATATTCCAAGCATGAATGTGGGACTTTATCAAACACATCAATCAACACCAAATCAGGGCTCCAGAGACCAAACTGTCTCAACCCCAAACCAATGATTCCACCTCACGATCGGACATCACTAACCATCACAGATCGGTATCCACCCAAGCTGCTCCAGGGCTCCAAAGTGTTTGTTCCAACTAAGGCTCCAGGACTAGTAACTCAACCCCAGTTGTTATCGGGCTCTAGAGCATTTTTCCAACCAAGGCTCCAGGACTATTAACTCAACCCACTTAGGGCTCCAGAGCATTTATCCAAACAAGGCTCCAGGAACTAATAACTCAAACCAACAACTAAAGGAATCATGAGAACAAACCAGAGAAAAAAAAGAAGAAAAAAGTCAATGGAAATAAACCCACAATACCATGGTTGTCTAGGAAATTGCAAAGCTACGAAAAACCACATGCATACACCATGCATGCTCAAAACTAGCGAGGAAAACATACATGTAACTCGGTACCTACACTCAGAACCTATTGTAGATGTTGATCCCGATGTCCTTTTGCACTTTCCCACTCTTCCTTTGCCTTCTTGCTCCAAACCACCAAGCATCCACACTCTCCAAGAGTGCTCCAAGAAAACTCTAAGTATCTAGGAGTATGAGAGAGAGAGAGAATAATGATAGGTCCAAAATTGAACTAATCAAAAGCCTACTAATTGATCCTCATAACACTTTTTATTAACGAGGCCTCTATTTTCTTAATTTTCCATTATTTTCATAAATAAATGCCACTTTGTCTCTCTAAATCCTTTGCCTTTTCCAATTTCCTCTAACCATAATAACGGAAATGAACACCTACTAGGATGTTTTGCCCACTATTCAGCTTGGAATACGTGTCCCATCGACCATGGTCTTATATATTTTTTACATGAATTTTCACCAGGGCTGTTACAGAACCCTCCCCCTTGGGGGAATACCATACTCAGTGTTGAATGACACCTACAAACGAGCAAGCTATTGAAAATAAAACATATTGTCGGACCTTTATAACACAACTCCTTTCAGTATTTAAAATGAATAACCTACTCAAAAACAAAAATCATCATGACAATCATATCGTGTACATGAGCTTTATAACATAGCTCATTATAGTATTTACTATAACAACCACATATACTCATGCACATTTTCTTCAACCAACAAATAACCATATTGTCTGCAGAGCTTTATAAACCAGCTCGATATAGTATTTACAATAATATACACATACACACATATACACATTTTCTCAACCAACAAATAAAGGATATGATGCCTGTATCAATCGACAAGGGAATCTAGAAGCTTACACCTCCACCCTCAAGGTAATACCAAGATTCACCTCCTTTCCAGGAAGTCCAAAATCCACTATCAAAGTCAAGGTTGCATCTAATATCAAGCGCTACAATCCTGCACTGTTGTACCCTCAGTGAATAGTTGCCGACTCATCATTCCAGGGCACACTCCCAATGTGCATTTGATTCCATCTGACAATGCTAATGACCAAAACAAATCCATCCCCGACCTTCCCTTCTCTGCTACATAGTCCCTCGAGAAATCTGGTCACCCCCTTCCAATGCAATCACACACCTTCCAAGTTCCAATGGCACCCCCATCCTGGGAAATCCATCCCTTGGCAAGGCTTCCTCGAATCGGAAGATACAAAAACCAAGGCATATCCCTGCCTCAAAACCATCATACTGGTCATAGCATGCTTATGGAAATTAATGGACAATATTAGGTACCAGTGTCCCACAATGGCCCTGCTCCTGAAGTGTTTTACTAACATACTGCAGCCTGTTCCAATTCCTTTTGCTGACGTTGGTAGTTCTTGTAGTCAATTTCAACCATCTCAAATCGGGCATTACATGCTTTCCTGTACCAAGCACATAATTTCCATTAGATTCAAAATAAATTGAAATAACTTCAAATCACACCTCATTGGTATCCCGTCAATAAGGTACACTTGAATTTCTATTTACTTCATATCACACAAGTCAAACTAGTTGTTTGATCAAATCATCATGTATAAACATATCACATCTGGTTACCTCAAAACACAACCATCATAGGTCAAAATCATGAATCACATTCAATCATCATAAACCATACTCATAAATCACATGTAACCATCATAAGTTAAAATCGTATACCAAATGCATAAGATAACTTAAATAAAATACCGTTACTTATCCTTCGTCGGTCCTTACTTCTGCCTCTATTATTTCTATACACACACCGAATCGATTTCCACACCCAGCAAGCACCTAATGCCTTCGCTTCTCTTTGATCATGTACACATACACAGTGTACATCACAACACATACACCCACATACGTCATACAACACCATATGATACACATACCCACATCGCCATATGACACATACACCTACACCCGGTGTACAATACAACACAATACATATGCCTGCACCGACATACAAAACATACACCTACACCCAGTGTACAATACAACGGAATACACATAAAAAAGTACAACACAACGAATACACATGTCACGATACCATGACATGTGCATACATAGTACCGCATGCCCACAACACAACATGTACGACGTGCACACAATACCACATGTATACCTATACCATATGCACAACATGTACACAGTACCACCTGTACACAACACTACCTACACAACCTGTGAAAATTTCGTAAATCTTTGGAATCCTATTGCAACAACTTGAAGATATTCACCTAATTGTTAATTTTTAACTTAACAATCTATTTGCAGTTTACTATGGCAAACACTATATACATCATTCTGCAACCTACACAAATAAACTACAGAAACAAAATTGAACAAGAATAGATCACACACACATTTGACACAGTTATTTTTGGACCAATGTCCTCGAAAAAAAGCCCAATGCGGGAAAAACGGTGCAGCAACTGAGGGTTTATATATTATGCAGGAAATATTTATGAGTACAAGTCTATGATTGACACATTCTTCAAATCATGCAGAGAAACTGACAGAATAGATATTGTGAGACAAACCTCACTCCTCCACGAGAACCTGGCACTGATCAACACCCAAACTGGACTACCCTGCGCTGCCTCTGCGCAGTGACTGTGTCACCCACGCAATATCTGCATCACAACTACCGCTGCCCTTTGTCTCTGCGCTAGTTTGTCTATTGGTTGGAAACTGAGGCCTTTTGGCCTACGGAAAATCTCTTCGGGATCTGGCATTAGCCAAACGTTGTCTCCTCAGCAAAAATATGACCTCCCTTTAGGCTCTGCATAGTGACTGCGTAAGCACTGCGTCACTGGCTCTGTGCTGCCTCTCTGGCCCTCTCTGTCTTTGCTTCTATGCACTCTCTAGCTCAGGAATCCTTCCAACTAGAATTATTGCCCCTATTTGCAAAATATATCTCAATCAAAGTTTCTCTCTAAGCACTGCTCACTAAAGAAAACGATCTTTACTCCGCCAAATCTGTTTACCAAATGACCCTTCAAGCCATTCTTATAGTCTTCTCGTTGAAACTTCAATGACCCAGATTAGATCTCTAGATCTCTAATCAATGGCTAAGATTAACTTTTGACTTGATCCGCCTTTTCTAGAACATTCACACCCATATTCTATTAATTCCATTTAATTATTTTATTTTCCTAAGTTTAGACTTAGGGTCCCTTTAAAAATAATTAATTATTTTAATAGAATACAATCCGAGTGGAATTTTACCAAACGATTTATGGGTTATCTGGAATACATGTGTCTAAGCTTCGCTGCAAATTTTGAGACTTAGAGCACATCTGATGCTACCCCAAAATCAGCACAACGTGTGCACAACATCACATGTACACGACACCATCTGCACAATGTGTACACAACGCCAAATGTACACCGCACCACCTATACAATGTGTACACAATACCACATGTACACATCACCACATGCACACCATGTACATGAAGCCACTTGTACAAAGCACCACATGCACGACATGTACATGACACCACCTGCACACAACACCACATGTACATAGCACCACATGCACACAACACCACTTGTACATAACACCATATGTACGTCACACACACAACACCATATGTACATAGCACCATACGTAAACAATACCGCATATCCAACATGCACACAACACCGCATATCTAACATGCACACAAAAACTATATGTACACAACACCGCATATCCAACATGTACATAACACCATTTATCCCTAACACTACATATGCAATATACACACAACATATATACACTAGGAATACAACATCATATGTACACAACACTACATATGTTACATGTACACATCACCATGGGTACAATTATTGAATATACAACATGCACAACATATACACAACGATAGTGTTGCACATCCACAGACCACACACAGACCCCACAAGCAACCTTGTTTCTAGTGTCTTTCCACTATCCATGCTTATCCTAACATGCCGCATATCACACTACTTTCATTTCGCTGATGTACCCCTCAAAATTACCTGTCCATAACACAAACATAGGTATAGTACAAGCATATAATATAAATTCATGTCCACATGATACCGACCTCATAGATCTGTTATGGTTACTCTTCCCACTTGATTCCTTATAAGACCAAGAACCTCTTCATGCCATTCACCTGCATAAACAATCATTCCTCCACAAGAAGGATCCTTGAAAACCCTGTCAGTCAGTGACAGATACATAGATACATACATTTATATAATCATTAACATAAAACAATCATCATCGTGTTAGACAATGACATACATATATACATATAAACATTAGCATTAAACACTCATGATCCATGATGACCTCATCAGACACAACATACATACATACCTACATGTATAAATATATATACATCGACATAATCATGATCACAACACAATTTCTAGATATCATAATGTCTAGGTTAAGAGAACTTCCTTTATTTGTGCACATCATGCACAACGTTGAGAACAACAGTTACCAACATAACCAAGGCATTTTTTTTTATCTCGGATCCATTCACTTTACCTTTCTTGCTACCTTTCTCATAACTGTCTTGTCATCGTTCATTTACACCAATAAACCCAACCAATCCAAACGACTCTCATATTCTTACCTTCCGCTGCGCTTACTCATGCATTGAGCTTCATCCGTGTCTTTCATTAGCTGTTGGGTACCACAAAGCTCTCCCCGAGTTCCATTAACTTTCCTCTTTCCCAACAAACTCCCAATGCTCTCAAAACTTAAAAGGAAAGAACAAGAACAAACAAGAATAAGACCATGAAAACCAAGACAATACAACACCGCAACAAAGTGGCATGATCATGCACTAGACGCAATCGAGACCGCAAATCAAGCGCAAGCAAATAAAAAATACCAAAAGCACATGATTAGCAACAAACACCATGACTCAATCCCCATGGTTCCCAATACTTTCCAGGGAAAGCTCAACCCAAGCCTTTTCAAATATTTCATGGCAGTCTCTTTGCCATGCAATCCCCTGAATCATACTGCCATAAATACATAACTGTTAGTGCATAAATAAATATAACAACAAGCTAGTTACCTTACCTTGTTGTGCCAAGCACACTGCCTTGTAACTGAACGCCCACATATCAGTCACGTGTTCAAACTATCAAGACAACATATCTATTAATTTGAAATCAACTTTTACCAAGACTAACAACCATGTCATAATCAACAGTCAACTCACATTCATCGGTCATAATACATAAAGCTACCACTATCACCTACTTGCACTCAAGTACATATAAACTATCTTAACGCATACGTGTTAGCACAATCATCTTACTACAAGATCATTCTTTCATGCAATCTTACAGACACATACACCCATATCATGCAAGTAATCAAACATTCAAATAGCTTGCCAACGTACTATGTTAAATAAATCAACTATATGACATAATAAACACCAAATAAATGACATAATCAAACATTCAAGTATAAAATAAACGACATAAGCAAGATCATACCTTAATGTATCTTAGGGTAGGTTGTCTTGTTTGCACAATCAATCTAGATTAGCACAATATAACTTCACAACACCCTAACTAAACATAAATAAGATCAGGATATCCATAGAAGTAACCAACTTGTTCACATCATAAACTCATAAACAATTGTCATTTATGCATAACAATCACATATGCATAGTCAACCTAGATTAGTACAATACAATATCACAAATATATTTACTCACACATTAACGTAATAACCCTAACCATCTACATAAGCCAATCCAAAGCAATACGATAAATATAACATCAAGATCTTAATGAAATTGTTAAAAAATTACAGCGTAAATATAAATGATTTATGGAGATTTACTGAGAGGAATAATAAAATAACCAGCAACAATCATAAACACATAAACACAAATATTTATCCGGGAAAAACCAACCATAATGAATTTTCATTAGATCCCTTAGCCAAAACCCTAACCAACATGGCCAAGTGAGCCTTCACCGCTCACCTCCGTGGCCACTTTACAATGAAGCATTCCTAGCCTTTTATAGGCTCCATTACATGAAATACCATGGGCATAAAACTATGGGTACACAATACCACATGCCCCAAAACCCCCATTGTTTTACCTGGTCAACCTTGACTCTAACCCTGAGTCAATTTTCCTAACATTCCCCCCTTAAAATTGACTTGGGGTTCCTTGACTAAATCCAACCAACCTTTCCATGTGAGTCAGCCCCACTCACTCTGACCCTTACCCCCCTCAAAGTTTATACCAAAGTATATGTTAACCTGACATCCTCTTATCACCTAGGTCTAACCCAGACTTTACTAGTGATTAACCAGGGGTATGCAAGCCTTACCAGGTCCTACAACAATATGCCCATTTACATGTCAAAAGAATTGACTCCATTATAATTTATTTATTTATTTTTTAAACGTTGTTGCTATCCTAGCACATTTTCTCCCTTTGTCATTGCTTCGTACTTGCTCCCTACTTTGAGCCTCATGCCCTCGTGGACCCGTCCCATCTCCATAGTCACTTTCTTCTTAGCCACGGGAGCAAAATATTTGAAAAATTCTATCGAACCTCTCAAATTACCATCAAACATCACTGTAGAATTATCATCTACCACGCCACCCCAGACATACCCACTATTGCAGCCTCAAGTCAAACCCTCAAAAGATTTTAAGAACAAACTATCGACCGAACAAGCAGTTGTGGTCCCATCTGCAACTCTTCTTCTGCCAACACTCGCACATCCATATTTATTCATGATGTCGATCCTGCGGTCACCCAAGTCGCCCTTAAGACACAAAGCTTAACTAGTGATTTGTGCACCACCATGCCATCTCGAAACATATGGAAAAACACCTGCCTTTTATAACACATTGTGGTAAACTTGCCAGTATTTTCTTGCACTTAATCAATTTCCATTTGTCTTACTGGTGACCGTTTCATAATTCACTATTGCTTGAGCCTCCATGTCCTAAGCCCAGTGTTAACTCATGCTGGATCAACCAACGTATTGCTGGGGTAACATCACAATGTGTGGTTGTGAACATCGAATGTCTTCCCTTCTGGATCACATTTGGTCTTGGTAACATGGTATGCACCTTGTTGTCGACCCCAATTCCATGGAACATGATCTCTACTGGGATCATAAAGCACAATTACGTGTAGACACTATACCAACACCAACTTACCTGTGGTGCTGCAAGGCATGCAATGCCAAGTAACAGAGTCGCCACCACCGTCAATCCTCATTCAAAACATCTTAAACTCTTGGAATTTTGGACTGCATAGTGTTTAGGAAAATTCATGTTGATCTGTGCTATAACAACAACTTGCGTGAGAGGTTTTGTTAAGGCTCAACCAACCCATGGAGTGCTTGTCATCAACTAGAGCAACGATCAACCCCAAGACCTATGTTCGATTCCCATGCACTCTTGGTCCCAATATTCCTCACTTCCTCCTCATCGACTACCTTGATGCCCATTAGATCTCAGAAATCGAGGACACTTCCATCGCAGGCCCTAGTGGCATCTAGTTCATTGTTAAATGTTCCCAACCAGAGGCGTTGCTTTTTCTCATAAATTTGTACACCCCATGGACCGTTAGGATGAGGAACCACACCCTTGTATTATGGTAAAGACAACATCAATACTTAACCCATAGATATTGAATATTTTCCTAGATATTCTCATCACATTTCCATGTGCTTTAGGTGCATGCCACATATCACACTAGGCTCCACACGCTCACGTTGCTAGGTCCAAACCTCAATGCCCAGAGTTGCCATCGTTTTCTCCCTGATACAAGTGCGACCGTAACACTCGCATTTCTTAATCAACCTTATGAGCCCAAATCTTATCTATGAGTAAATTATGCATCAATCTTCCCAATCACCAAACCAATTGAATCCAAGTAAATATGTGACAACACATGCATCCCTCTAAAGCCAGATACATCCACCTTCAACTTTGATACCAATTGTTAAAAATTTACAGTATAGATATAAATTGTTTATGGAGATTTACTGAGAGGAACAATAAAATAACCATCAACAATCATAAACACATAAACACAAATATTTATCCGGGAAAAACCCACCCTAATGAAATGTCATTATATCCCTTGGCCAAAACCCTTACCAACATGGCCAAGTGAGCCTTCACCACTCACCTATGTGGCCACTTTACAATGAAGTATTCCTAACTTTTTATAGGCTCCATTACATGAAATACCATGGGCAGAAAACCATGGGTACACAATACCACGTGCCCCAAAACCCCCATTGTTTAACTTGGTCAACCTTGACTCTAACCCTGAGTCAAGTTACCTAACATAAATAACCCTAATCATTAAGTTACTAACATATAACAACAACATGCTATATATCATGCTCATCAACAAAATGTAACCTAATCATCAAGCTAACTACCATACAAAAACAAGAAGTTAACCTATATCATGCTCATAAAAAAACATATAACATAACTAACATAAAACAACAATAGTAATGCATACCACCACAGGTTGCTATCATTCACGACTATCCGACACATGTACACATAACCGCACTAATCAACTAGCATCTATAATATATGTAACCGTAACATCAATAGAATGAAAGGAATACTCATAACCATAATGTATATAACAATCCTTAACCTACATACCTACATGCCCAACATCCAAACCTGTATGACGACATGCTCTTGCCTCGAGGTCCAATGCTGCAACTTCACTTTGATGGTTTGCATCTCCTGCACTATCTTAGTCAACACATTAGCATCATAACATACCAATATCATCACGATGACCTAATTGCATATAATGACTTTATGCATAACAACCTTTGACCATGTTCACCCTCTTGACATGTATAACCAATCATGATCGACCAATGCATGCTCAACATATGACATCACACAAGCAAGCATACATGAATAACACCGAAGCATGACCAATATGTAACCCTAGCATAAGCAAGCATGTACAATACGTAACAATGTGTAAGCAAGCGTGCACAAACAATACACAAGCATGCACAACACATAACTTGTCATACACTCACAACAACCTGTCGACAACAACACCATCAACACTTCCATGGCGAAAACACTGCCACCATGGCCAACACAACACATATGCAACAAGCACATATAGACCACAAGCATACTAAATGCATGTCCAACACACTACCCATCTAGTTCGAGGGTTGAACCATGCTCTATTAGCACTTTGTAATACCCCCTTCCCACATCTACCCAAGTAACCGTCCAACTGGGGTAAACATGCAATGAGAGGCTACTAATATGAGATTCAACCTTCTAGATGACCTTAGGGAAGTGGAACCGACAAAAACTTGACAAACAAGCCTTTCACAACATCAACAACACCTCTAGGAGGTAACCCAACCTCCTAGACCCCTGAAACTTGAGGGGGAACTGATTTTTGACCCTTTTGAGCCTTAGCCATGGGCATGTAAGGGAAAGGGGGTGGCTAGAAGCCTATAGCCGCAGGCATGCCATGGTAAGGTTGTGGTCAGTGCACTAAAAGTCAGTTCTATGCCTGTGACTATGGGATTTGTGCCACCTTTTTAGCTCGAAAGCCCAGGTCATTGCTCAGAACTTCATGAAACTGTAGGGGATGATTAATAACATTAAAAAAAAGGTACAAAAGCAATCACATCATCAAAAAATCATATGGACCCCTCCCAGGCAGGACAAACATTTCGTCAAACATGTCACAAACATTGCATCTATAGGTATAAACAACATATTTAAACATGGAGATCTCTTACTTATTTGAGAATAACTAAGAAGCATTGCTCCCCTACATCATACGCTACAATACAATCTATTTTACCATAGAAACTTTGTGTATTCATTTACAGGTAAAAACATGGATAGAGCCATATGTCATCACTGATCGAATACATGCTTATAACCAACACAATGGCAATAGAAATACAATGGATATAACAACAATAAAATCCAGACACAAACTAGTGCATTTACATACTGAATACAAGAAGAATGAGCTCTTCATTACTAAATGTAAAAACCAAACAGAGATGGGACTTCCACGTTCCACCCGACCATAGATTGGCTAAGCCAAGTTTCACTTCAGCGAATCACCCAACGCCATATTCCAAGCATGAATGTGGGACTTTATCAAACACATCAATCAACACCAAACCAGGGCTCCAAAGACCAAACCGTCTCAATCCCAAACCAGTGATTCCACCTCATGGTTGGACATCACTAACCATCACGGATCGGTATCCACCCAAGCTGCTATAGGGCTCCAGGGCGTCTGTTCCAACCAAGGCTCCAAGACTAGTAACTCAACCCCACTTGTTCTTGGCCTCTAGAGGGTTTGTCCAACCAAGGCTCCAGGAACTAATAAATCAACCCAACAACTAAAGGAATCAAGAGAACCAACTCGAAAACAATCAATGGAAATAAACCCACAATACCATGGTTGTCCAAGAAATGGCAAGGCTAGGCAAATCCACATCCATACACCATGCATGCCCAAAACTAGCGAGGAAAACATACATGCAACTCGATGCCTGCACTCATAACCTGTTGTAGATGTTGATCTCGATGTCCTCTTGTGCTTTCCTGCTCTTCTTGTGCGTTCTTGCTCCAAACCACCAAGCACCCACACTCTCCAAGAGTGCTCCAAGAAAACTTTATGTATCCAAGAGCATGAGAGAGAGAGAGAGAATAATGAGAGCTCCAAAACTGAACTGATCAAAAGCCTACCAACTGATCCTCAAAAGCCTTTTTATTAATGAGGTCTCTATTTTCTTCATTTTCCATTATTTTCATAACTAAATGCCAATAAATGCCACTTTGCCTTTCTAAAGTCGTTGCCTTTGCCAATTTCCTTTAGCCATAATAACCGAAATGAACACCCGCTAGGATGTTTTGCCCACCATTCAACTTGGAATACATGTCCCATCGACCGTGGTCTTATATATATTTTTACATGAATTTTCACTAGGGCTACTACATTTCCTTCTCACGAAAAATCTACAAACTCTGCAATAACAAATGCATAAAACATTCAATATGTTCTTTTTACAAGGTGGGAAAACCTATCATAACTCAGTTGTCAAACCAGCAGTGAGGATAACCATCTTTGGCTGCTATCCGCAAATGCGAACTGACTCATCACCGTTATTCAAAAAAATCCACGCCACTTGGAATACCCCGCTGGTGTTCCGTAAGGGAGCAGGCTTTCACTCCTACGAAATACCTCAATCATTAACTTGTTTCCTTATGTCCAAAAAAATCGAGCTCTTAAAGAAATTTTAGGACATACTCGAGCCCCTAAACATTCAATATGTTACAAGTCCAAAGTTAAAGATTTTCAATTTCATGGCAAATCTATAAAATTAGATTGTGAATTACAAACATAAACTCGTGTAATTATCAAATACCAAATAATCAAACAATGAAATATACAAGTTTTAGAATATACATGAGCATTGCATTAAACAATGAAATATCAAATAAATTTAAATGTTTTAATATCTACGTAAGAATAGTTTAAATGTACAATGTCCAAACTCCATGGTGTAATATAAATTTTAAATATAAAATAGTCAAATCAATTATGGTTTATGTCCGTCCAACGTTGTCAAAGCTGCCAAAGAGATCAAAAAGTCCCGAGTTGATGCAGGGGCATTAGGCCCAAGACGATATTTTGTATATAGATAGACATAGGAGGTCTTATATTTTCTTGCTCATGTAATTATTGAATAAATTGAGGGATTTTTAGTTAAATGTAGAGAAAAATGTAACTGCCCGAATGATTAGTGGGCACATGAAGAGATAGTCAGTTTCAGTTTAGGACTTAGTCTAATTTTAGAACTGTAGGAATTTGGAGAGTTTGTTGAATCATCAAAGAATCTGAATCGATTCATTGGTGATAGTTGTATAAAATTAAGTCTATGTGGCAGAGTCCGGGAGACTTGCAGAGACCTGCATAGAGGGCTGCATAGAGTTGTAGGGCTGGCAGAGTAGATTGTCGAAGGCCAATTGATTGAAAATCTGGCCGAGCCAGAAGCTGTAAGTAAATTCATTATATGAATGAGGAATTCAGTTCAATAATTTGGTGCATTTGTCGAATTAAGTTATGTGTGAAAATGTCCTAATCTCTGTGATTAACTGTGTGAATAATCTCTGTAATTAAGTTGAACGATGTCCTGTATAAATGGACTTCGAATTCAGTAAATCAATGTATGAGGATCAGTGAAGTAGAACCATGTGCAATGCATGACAGGAATCTCTGTGTAGAAGGGTGAATTTGTAATCCTGTCATCTAGGGGATTGTTTTAACGCTCTGCGTGAAATGTGGAAGTCGAATTATCAACCTCCGTTGCGAAGGAGGCGTGAAATAAGACAGAAACAGAACGATGGGGGAAGCGATAACGTGGTTTTGCAATAAACCTTGAAGCTATGGGATGCAGAGTTTTAAACTGCTAAGGCGAATTGATGTTAGATCTATGAGTATTGGCGTTATTCATTTCATAATTCATTTGCATCGTAAGACAGAGAATTATGGTTTAATTATGAAATGACTTATGGTTTGAATCTCTGACACTGAATGAAATTAACTTCGTTTGAATCGGTTTCTCATTGCAAAGGAAGACACAGAGATTGGTCACATCTCTGTGCGAAAGTGTGTAAGAACCAGCATTGGAATTGTGAAAGGGCGGAACCATGAATGAGTGAGCAAGTGGAACAGTGAACGTGAAGGTGGTTTTGAATTATAAAACAGGCAGTATCGCGTAGCTCTAAGGCTGGTAAGTGGAATGTGAAAAATAAATGCGATTCCACACAATGGTGGACGCGTGGCCTTCGGTGGTATTAGAAAACCATCCTCATCGCGTGAATTTGGAAAATTAACCCCCGAGTATCTAATTTACGCGACATTCGTTGATTTCCGTCAGATCCGTTAGTTGGGCGCGACAAGATTGCGACCATTGGATGAAAGAGGTATGTTGTGGTTCGTAACCATTGAGTTTTACTAAGGTCGAATGTTAGTTAATGGAAAGTCCGCATGACTGAATGTGGGGTCTGAAGGGTCGAACGCAACGTTAGCGTGGGCCAGATATGATATTTGAGTTGAAATAATTCCAAATGTTTAAATGAACCGGAGAGACGAGTTTATTAGCCCCGTGGCCCATCTTATTTAGGGTTAATTGTAGTCCAAGCCTTGTATGAACGAGTGCTATAAAGCACGGAGTAGTTTCATTATTTAATGAAACTAATTTATGGTTTGTAATATATGATGAAAAGCGAGTGGGTTTAACCATCGATGAAACGAACTGTAGTGGCAAGTTAATAAGCTGTGAGGTCGGATTAAAAGTTATGGTAATGTGTTCAAAAAGGGTCCTCACTTGGGGATAACGGAAAGAACGAATCTTCGATAAAAGGGTATAATTATGGTTCAAATCACATAAGTTTGTATTGATGGGTTTTAGCGTAAGGTTAACCCCATTGGTTGAAGAGAAAGTTCTGTATGTACAGTTTGATATGCGTGGGTTCATAACCTAGGATATGAGATATTAAAACTTCTGCTCAAGTAATATAATTTGGGTGTAGGGTTCTATAACCATCGTGTAAGGAGAACTTTGCAATTGAGATTCGTATTATTACCCTTGTTAAATATCAGTTTTATTGGATAAGCTTCAACACTAACTTAAATTGCCAGTGGAGAAATAATAAGGTTGTGAGTTTGCCCATATTGAATTTTAATTGGGTCTAAATTTGGGATTCATTTATATACTCAAGAATAAGTGGGGACTGTGGGTTTTACCGGCACCAGAGTGGTATCAAAGCTAGAATTGAAATAGCTCCTTGAAAAATTTATTTTTGAAATGCACATGTACTGAACATTGAGAAAGTTGGGTTTTTAAATCTGTTTAACAGAAATTGCAGGTTTGATTAGATATGCAGTGAAGGTTTCCAGATGTGCAGAATCTGGAGTTGAAGACAGAGAGTCTTGAAGAGTGCAGCAGATAGAAATGCAGTGCAGGTGAGGAAAGAAGCAAGATTATACAGGATCTTGAATGTGAGTTGATGAGCCTTATTTGACTCTAGTTAGAAGATATTGTTTGCAGAATGCAGAGTGCAAGCAATTGAGGAATCTCAGCAGAAGCTGATCACAGCTTTGAAAGCATTGATAAAAGAGTCCAACAAGGGATTCTGGGTGAAGAAGAAGTGTGGCAGAACTTGGAGGATTCCTAGCTGAGGTTGGATGAAGGAAGAATAGAGGTGTTCTTGAAGGAAGTTGCAGAGTGAAGCCTAGAGAGCAGAAGAGAGTGCTCAGAAGGTTCCAGCAGAGAGGGGACCAGTACTTGCCAAAATCCGGATCCGGAGGAAGGGATTTGTGAGGTAAGTTGCAGCAAGAGAGCTTGCTGTTGCAGAGGCTTGGTGCAGCTTGTGAATGAAGAACTCCTGGAGGAGAGGATGGCTACTGATAGCCATAGCAGAGATTGCAGAGATTGCAGAGGTTCTGAGGGAGGCCAGAGTAGAAGAGTGAGGGAAGATGCCAAAGAAAATGGCACGAGGAAGAGACTCCCTAATGAAGAGTATTGGAAAGAGATAGCTGAGATCAGTAAGCAGCTTGATGAACTGGAGAGGATGATAGAGGAAAACCAGAGGGTTGGGTGGCTCATGAAGAAGAAGGTAAAGTGGCAGAAGCCACAAAGGAAGAAAGAGAAAAAGACAAATGCTCAGGAGAAGGACGAAATGCTCAGAATGGTTGAGTATTTGGAGAAGGACTTGAAGACTGAAGCTTCAAGTGGGACCAAGGGGTCCAAGGGCCTTACATCTGACAATTTTTGTATGTTTGCAGGAAAAGTAGGTGAGAGAGAACAAACTGTTGATGTTGTCACTAGGAAGGAAATGGAATAGCCAGATGTTTTGATGATGACCATGCACAGTTGAAGAAGGGTTCTGCTTTCCAACCTATTGGAAGCAGAGGAGATTTAAATTGTGAGGAAGGCCAGAAGCTGGAAGTTAGACAGCTTGAAGAAGAGACCATTGAAGAATCTCTGAAGTGTATAGAAGACTTGGGACAACAAGGAGATTTGATGATCAAATCATCGAATGAGACCATGGGGTCTTATGTTCTTACCTCTGACAAGTTGTGTGTGAATGCAGGTATTGATGAAGACAACTCATGTGATGAAGCTGTGTTAAATGAAGCTGACTGTTGCCAAGCAAGATATGATGAGTATCTTTCAGATGAAGATTAGATTGTGTTATTGCAGCAAAGGGAATTCATTAATTCCTTGTTTAATGAAAGAGATTGTTTCAAGGGAGTTGTGTTTGATGATGATGAATTTGTCATTAATGCTGATAATGAAAAATTTGTTAAATGGCCAAATGAAGGGTGATGGAGAGATAGCTAAAGTTTTTGCAGAGATGGGAAATCAAAATTTTATTCTGATGAAGGCTGAGGAGATAGTGATAGCAGAAGATAGTGAAGATTGTGAAGATGTTTTCTCAGAGGAGATGCCAAGATTGTGGCATGAATTAAGTGTTATGGAGCAGAGGATAGAAATACAGAGAAAGGATGTTCAAATGGTAAAGGCAGAGATGATTTAAGATGAGAGAGTTCATTTTTATGAACTAGAGCAGAAGGACATCCTTGGAGAGGATGATGCAAAGGAGAGACTGACTGATAGTCTCGAAGATTGTTTGAAGAATTGGAATCAGCATACTGATGTGTTGATGGAAAAGGAAAGAATTTTAGGACAACATACTGAGATGCTGACAGAGGAGAAAAAGGCACTGAGCCCTTGTGAATTTTGTTTTAACAAATGTTTGGTGAATACAGATCCTGTTGATGATGGAGATAAGTTGACAGCATTGGGCAGTCAATTGAAAGAGGAGAAGAATTATGTGAGAGATTTTAGACCATGGAATGGAGAAATTGAGCTGCTAGAAAGTATGTTGAATCAACAGGATTCAATACAAGAGAAAGAACCTCAATTTCATAATTGGGGATTGCAGTATGAGAAGATACAAAGGAATGAAGCCAGGGAAGATTTTATGAGTCTCAACAAAGACTTAGAATTGCAGAAAGATGAATTGGTGATTGAATCATCAATTAAGACCGTTGGGTCTTGTGAAATAAAATTTGACAAATTAGTTGTGTTGACAGGTATGGCAGAGAACAATCCATCTTTTTGGGTTGTTTTGAAAGAAGAGGAGCTATTGCAGAATGAAGATGAGCAGCTGAAAGAAGATGAGACATTCATGTCTCGTGTGCAGAAGATTGTTGCTTTTGGTAGTAGAGAAGAATTGGCTTGTTCGAATAGACTAGAGAAAGTTGGAGAGAAGGCTGTATGGCAGACTTTTGGGGCTGCTACAACAGTGGAGAATCAGAGTTTTTCTCTGATAGAAAGTGAAAATACAGTGTTTGGAAAACTTGATATGGTTAGCAGAACCAAGCAAGAAGAAGGGAGGCAATTGCTGAAGATTGCCAAGGTAGAAGAAGAAGATGCTGAACCTGAGTTGCAGCATATTGATGATTTATTTGGCCAAAGGAAATGGCTAAAGTGGTTGCAGAAAACATCCAGAGAAGAGGGTGAAATGCCAGAACAACAGCTAATTGGAGTGTTGCTGGAGGAAATGTTGAAGCAACAAACTGAAATGTTGCCAGAAGAGCAGGAGCAAACACAAAGATTTTATGAGGTTGATGTTTGTCTTATGATTGCAGGCACTGATGGAAGGGCTAAGGCATGTTTAGTCCAGAAGAATAGAAGAGATGAGGATGATGACTGGCAATTTAAGTACCGGTTTGAGGAATTGCTAAAGCCGGAAAATGAAGAAATTGTCACATTTGACAATCAAGAAGAATTTTTCTGTAGCAGAAGAAAAGAGGGTATGGATGATTGGGTGGCAGTAAGAAGAGCTACAGACACAGTTGAAGTAAGCATGGCAGTAGGAAGAACTACAGAAGCACGATATTACATCAAGAGGAAGTAGAAGTTCAGCAATCAAGGAAGAATGGTATCCAACAGTCAGAAGACACAATAGATCAAGAAATTGAATTTGTGAGAGGACTGATGATGAAGGTGACCGAGAAAAAGACAACAGCAAAGAAACAAAGAAGTAGCAGCAAAAGAAAACCATAAAGAGGATATAAAAGCGCAGCCAGTGGAAAGCTGCAGCATAAAGTATGGAAGCCAGGAGGAATGCGAAAGAAGAACACTGCAATAGATGACTAGTTGCAGAACAAAGTGTGGGATCCAGGCAGAGAAAGATGAAAGCACATGATCAGGAGATCATGAATTATTTTAACCTGGGGAGTCTGATGCAGGGGCATTAGGCCCAAGACGATATTTTGTATATAGATAGACATAGGAGGTCTTATATTTGCTTGCTCATGTAATTATTGAATAAATTGAGGGATTTTTAGTTAAATCTGGAGAAAAATGTAACTGCCCGAATGATTAGTGGGCGCATGAAGAGATAGTCAGTTTCAGTTTAGGACTTAGTCTAATTTTAGAACTGTAGGAATTTGGAGAGTTTGTTAAATCATCAAAGAATCTGAATCGATTAATTGGTGATAGTTGTATAAAATTAAGTTTCTGTGGCAGAGTCTGGGAGACCTGCAGAGACCTACATAGAGGGCTGCATAGAGTTGTAGGGCTGGCAGAGTAGATTGCCGAAGGCTAATTGATTGGAAATCTGGCCGAGCCAGAAGCTGTAAGTAAATTCATTATATGAATGAGGAATTCAGTTCAGTAATTCGGTGCATTTGTCGAATTAAGTTCTGTGTGAAAATGTCCTAATCTCTGTGATTAACTGTGTGAATAATCTCTGTAATTAAGTTGAACGATGTCCTGTATAAATGGACTTCGAATTCAGTAAATCAATGTATGAGGATCAGTGAAGTAGAAACCTGTGCAATGCATGACAGGAATCTCTGTGTAGAAGGGTGAATTTGTAATCCTGTCATCTAGGGGATTGTTTTAACGCTCTGCGTGAAATGTGGAAGTCGAATTATCAACCCCCGTTGCGAAGGAGGCATGAAATAAGACATAAACAGAACAATGGGGGAAGCGATAACGTGGTTTTGCAATAAACCTTGAAGCTATGGGATGCAACGTTTTAAACTGCTAAGGCGAATTGGTGTTAGATCTCTGAGTATTGGCGTTATTCATTTCATAATTCATTTGCATCGTAAGACAAAGAATTATGGTTTAGTTATGAAATGACTTATGGTTTGAATCTCTGACACTGAATGAAATTAACTTCGTTTGAATCGGTTTCTCATTGCAAAGGAAGACGCAGAGATTGGTCACATCTCTGTGCGAAAGTGTGTAAGAACCAGCGTTGGAATTGTGAAAGGGCGGAACCATGAATGAGTGAGCAAGCGGAACAGTGAACATGAAGGTGGTTTTGAATTATAAAACAGGCAGTATCGTGTAGCTCTAAGGCTGGTAAGTGGAAGGTGAAAAATAAACGCGATTCCACACAATGGTGGACGCGTGGCCTTCGGTGGTATTAGAAAACCATCATCATCGCGTGAATTTGGAAAATTAACCCCCGGGTATCTAATTTACGCGACATTCGTTGATTGCCGTCGGATCCGTTAGTTGGGCGCGACGAGATTGCGACCATTGGATGAAAGAGGTATGTTGTGGTTCGTAACCATTGAGTTTTATTAAGGTCGAATGTTAATTAATGGAAAGTCCGCATCACTGAATGTGGGGTCCGAAGGGTCGAACGCAACATTAGCGTGGGCCAGATATGATATTTGAGTTGAAATAATTCCAAACGTTTAAATGAACCGGAAAGACGAGTTTATTAGCCCCGTGGCCCATCTTATTTAGGGTTAATTGTAGTCCAAGCCTTGTATGAACGAGTGCTATAAAGCGCAGAGTAGTTTCATTATTTAATGAAACTAATTTATGGTTTGTAATATATGATGAAAAGCGAGTGGGTTTAACCATCGATGAAACGAACCGTAGTGGCAAGTTAATAAGCTGTGAGGTCGGATTAAAAGTTATGGTAATGTGTTCAAAAAGGGTCCTCACTTGGGGATAACGGAAAGAACGAATCTTCAATAAAAGGATATACTTATGGTTCAAATCACATTAGTTTGTATTGATTGGTTTTAGCCTAAGGTTAACTCCATTGGTTGAAGAGAAAGTTCCGCATGTACAGTTTGATATGCGTGGGTTCATAACCTAGGATATGAGCTATTAAAACTTCCGCTCAAGTAATATAATTTGGGTGTAGGGTTCAATTGAGATTCGTATTATTACCCTTGTTAAATATCAGTTTTATTGGAGAAGCTTCAACAACACTGACTTAAGTTGCCAGTGGAGAAATAATAAGGTTGTGAGTTTGCCCAGATTGAATTTTAATTGGGTCTAAATTTGGGATTCATTTATATGCTCAAGAAGAAGTGGGGACTGTGGGTTTTACCTGCACCACGAGTTCCGACTCTCAGAGGTCGGGTAGGTGATGTGTCGGTGTTGCGGTATTTATATACGTTTAATATATAAATACACGTATCTATACAATATATATACTGATAGTCGTTGAAAGATCGTGGTATGACATTAGCTCTAGAAGTGACACTCCGTTACTTTCTCTGTTGCTGTATTGGTATTTGCTCATTCCAAACCATGTTTTTGAAATATTGATGAGGGTGGCGTGCGCTTACTGGAAAAGAAATCTATTTTCCGTAGGTCCATTTTCTCTTTCGAATCCCGTCGCCCCAGTTGTTTCATTGCGCCGGTCGAAAGCAGCCATCTTCACAGGTCTTCTAATTGACTCCTCGTCTTTTGCCATCGTATTATGCACTGTTTTTATTTTCCATAATACAAAACAGCGTTTTTTTCTTTTTGAAAAAAAAAAAATCCCTAGTCGCAGGGCAATAAATTTTACCATTTCAATGATTGCTTTTTTACTGACCAGGTCTTTGGTTTCGCTATTTGAGACTAGGGTTTTTCTCGACAGGGACCATGGGCGATATTTCAGAAGTTGGGAATGAATATGTTGTTTCACCCAAGCTGCCAATACCGGGGAAGAGGAATGTGTTAATTACGAGTGCGCTTCCATATGTGAACAATGTTCCGCATCTCGGAAATCTGATAGGAAGTAAGTTATTTTTGTAATTTTTTTATTATCATTATGCTTAGGATATATGTACCGAGAGACTGGAGTTCTGTATTTTGAATGTCAAATAGGAAAGAAGACCTGCCATGCTATAAAATATACTTATTTAGCAATTTGTTGCCTTTTAGCTGAGAAATGATAAACGAAACGAAACGAAAAATAGGCTCAGAAGTGGAACCGAAGTAATCAAGTTAACTATTAATGTTTTTAACAAATGATTCAATTTTATAAAATTAGAAGGACATCATATTTTATAATAGTAACAAAATTCAAATTTGGCCGGCCTCAAGAGCAGCATGATTAATTTTCGTAACATAAATTTTGCAGCCAAGTAGTGGATGAGTTGGCAGTCAAGTTATAGATATCCTTCTCGATGGTTTCTTGTTTATCCACCAATACCACTTTTGGTATTCGTTGTTATGTGGATGGTTGTGTGTCCAAGCACATGACCTTTAGTTGGAAGATCTTTGACAAGTTTTAGGAGTAAGAGATGATGCAACCTTATTAGTGATTGAAATGGGGCCCATTTTTTCAAATGCCCTCCAATGATGTTCTTGATTTCATTGCTCCCGGATCAGATCATTCCGCCAATACTACCTCTCGTTGCAGAAAACTCCTTCGGAAATTCTTAGCAAACTCTGCCCTGAATTCCAGATTAGTCTCTCAGCTCTGCCTTTGGGTGTGTGTGTCTCCAGCTGACTCTCAAGCCTTTCTCTTATACTTTTTCGTTGATCTCATCAATGGTCGAGATTAAAACATTCATTAACAACGGAGATTAAAAGACTACTTGATTTGTGTCTTTTAGAACATTTCAGCACATGTGTTAACTAATTCACTTTAATTATTTAAATTTCCTAAGTTTTTACTTAGGAAATACATTAAAATAATTAATTATTTGAATATCTTGAACACCAATTGAAATTTCTCCAAACACTTTCTGGGTTTCGGAGTTCAAGTGTGTCTTAGACCCTCCTCAAAATGCTAGAGCACACCCGATGCTACCCCAACTACACAAAATCTCAACATCTAGCGCTGACTGAAGCAATGCCACTGCCATTCCATAACTTACGGTGTCGTGCGAGGATCTCATGGTCCTCCCTTTTGGTCTCCTGGAGTAGAGCCATCGAGGGTCTTTTTTTTTTATTAGAGATTTTTGTGCCTGCTGAAAATAATATGGACATAAACAGACCAACAACACATAAAAAAAATATGGACATAAACAGACCAACAACACATAAACAAACCAGCAACCCATTAAATAAAGTACCCACATTGTACTTTATGTCTAAAGTCACTTTTCACTTTATAATTTAACATTGACTTTACCACTTATAAAGTCACTTTCACTTTATAATTTAACATTGACTTTACCACTTATAAAGACACTTTCACTTTATAATTTAATATTGACTTTACCACTTATAAAGTCACTTTCACTTTATAAAGTCACACTTAGGAAAATAATTGTCAAACCAGGAGGTAACTCCGCAAATCAGAATGTGTATTAGATGAAGAATGTACATGTATTTATACATGGAGGTGAAGCTATTGGGATTCATCTCCCAATAACTCTTGGCCTTCCTTATTTCCTAATATTAAATATATACAATATTGAATATTCTCACCCAACCCTTAGGATTAGGTGTCAACATTCCCCCCTTTAATCCGAAGGGATGTTGGTGAGCCACCCAACCCTTAGGATTAGGTGTCAACATTCCCCCCTTTAATCCGAAGGGATGTTGGTGAGCCCAAGCATCGATCTGAACTTTTCAAACTTTTCTCTTCCAAGTGCTTTGGTGAAGATATCAACAGTTTGCTCATTTGTGGAGCAATGATGTAGATGGATGGTTTTGGTCTGAACCTGATGTCGAATTAGATGGTATTTTGTATTGATGTGCTTTGTTCGATCATGGAACTTTGGGTTCTTGGCCAACTTTATTGCAAAAGTGTTGTCGATCATGAGTGGTGTTGAGTACGTTTGTTTCATCTGCAAATCTTCTAGGATTTTTCTGAGCCACACAATTTCCTTTGTTGCTTTAGCTGCTGCCACATATTCTGCCTCGGTCGTGGAATCTGCTGGAACTGACTGTTTGCGTGATCTCCATGAGAGAACTCTTGATCTAAGACTCATGGTGTAACCTATAGTAGACACCCCTGTTTCTTTGTCCCCATCAAAGTCTGAATTAGAGTATCCGATCAAGCTAAAGTCACCTACCTGTGTATATTTGAGTCCAAAGTCTTGAGTCCCCTTCAAGTATCTTAACACTCTTTTTGCAGCAGACCAATGTCCTTCACAAGGTTTTTGCATAAACCTTGAGAGGATTCCAACAACAAATGAAATGTCAGGTCTGGTGGTGGTCAGGTAGATAAGACTTCCTATAAGCTGTCTATACTTAGTTGCATCCTTGAATTCCTTCCCTTCAATAGATGTGAGCTTCAAGTTTTTTTCCATTGGAGTGGTTAAGGGATTTCATTCATCCATGCCAACTTGTTCAAAAGATCTCTAATGTACTTCCTTTTGAGAAAGAAATATAAATTTAGGATGTTGAATTACTTCAATACCCAGATAGTAATGAACATGACCCAAATCTCAAATACTAAAACCTTTCTTCAATTCTTTCATGATGCAATATAGCTCATTGTTCCCTCAAAAGATCATCTACATACACCACAAGATATACAACTGTTTTTCCAACTTTCTTACCAAACAAAGTTGCATCATCAAGATCAAAATGTTTGAAGTCAAGTTTCAGAAGATGCTCGGTTAATTTCTCATACCAGGCTCGTGGTGCTTGCTTGAGGCCATACAAGGATTTTACAAGTTTGCAAACTTTGTGTTCTTGACCCTTTACCACAAATCCTTCTGGCTGGGACATATAATCTTTCTCCTTTAGATCTCCATTCAAAAAAGTTGTTTTTACATCCATCCGATGGACTTTCCATCCATTCTGAGCTGCTAGGGCAAAGAGAGTCCGGATGGTGGTCCATTTTGTTGTGGGAGCAAAAGTTTCTTCATAATCGACTCCTTCTTTTCGTGCAAAACCTTTTGCCACAAGCCTGGCCTTGTGCTTGTCAAGTGAGCCATCTGCTTTATACTTGTTCTTGTAGACCCACTTACAGCCAATTGGTTTCGTTCCCAAAGTCGGATCAACCAGCTTCCAAGTGCCATTTCATCAAGGCATCATACTTCCTTTTGCATCGCTTCTTTCCATTCATGATGAGAAGCGCTTCTTTGAAGGAAGTTGGTTCAATGTCTGTAGACAAATTCAGTTCACAGTTATAAGCAATATCCATATCAATAGGTGAATCCGAATTATCTATGTCACCTCCATTTTTTCTGGTGGAACTTCTTGTTCCTGTCTTTCCAATCTCATCGGGACAAATGCTTTCTAGTGTCTTTGTCAGCCATTTTGGGGGACCTTTCTGAGATGGCCTAGGTTGCTCATTTGATTGAGTTAGAATTGAATAAAGATTCAATCTCCCAATTTTGTCAATCACATCATTCAAGGTGTCATCCATAGTTGGTTCTTCATGTGGGGGAGAGAGTGCTTCAAAAGATGATTCCACAGATTGATTCAGTATAGGAATCCCCCGTTCAAGATGTGGAATCTAATTATCAAATTCTTGAAAAGACTTTGCATGTGTGAATCTATCCAAGCGATCAAGTTGTCGCTCAACAACATTGTCAGTCTTGGAAGATTCGAGGAATATGACATCTCTGGCTAGCTAATACAAACTTCTTATTGACTTCATCATAGATACCATATCCTTTGGAGGTATTGGAATACCCCAAGAAGATTAATTTCTACACCAAGTTTGTCTGATCTGGGTATTAAGGCATAACAGGTGGAACCAAAGACACTGAGATGTTTTACTGAAGGAATGTGGCCATGCCATTGTTCATAAGGAGTCTTGTTTCTACTAGCATTATATGGACAATGGACACCTATTCTTTATATACACAACACATATAACTACATCAACCCAAAACATCAATTTTACATTCTTGAAGAGCATCATGAGCGAACTATATTTAAAATAGTTCTGGTCATCATTTTTTCACACTGTTTCATGGGATTATATGGGTACACTTGTTTGATGTTTGATTCCATGTTGACGAAGATAATTTTCTACCTGGTTTGAAGTGTATTCTTTCCATTATCGCACATAGAGAGCCAATATGAGTTTGTGCATCATTTTCTTAACTATGCATGACATTTGCATGACTTTTAAATGTTTGAAAAGCATCGTACTTGTTCTTCAATAAGTAAATCCAACACATTCTCGGTGTAGTCATCAATAAGTCATCATGTTCTTATTTCCCATTTGGTGTATAATAGGCATAGGGCCACATAAACTGAATGAACGAAAAGCCTCAAGTTTTCTATGTGCTCCGTGTGATTCATGAAATGGTCATTATGTGCTTTCCCATCATAAGCATCACATTCCTTAGGTTTCAGAATTGTAGGCAATCCATTAACACCATTTTTCTTCAAAAATCGAAGGTTTTCATAGTTTAAGTGTCCAAATATAGCATGCCATAAAAGACTTGATGGGAATGTACCTTCATCATGATGTGAACTGAATGCAAAATTTTTTGCATGAGAAGAGGAACCTTGCACCTTCAAGAGTCTTCCTTCTTCTATTCCCTCCATGACATGTGAGTGATCTGAGTGTTTTTCTCGACCTCTACCTGTCATAAAACAAGTAATTGAGTGTCCATGTCATGGATTTTGGACCAAAAGACAACAAGTTTCTCCTCAATTCAAATGGGAGGTAGAACCCTCAAGGGTATCATGACTGGAAGTTACTCCAACTTAAGTCGACTGTGCTAAGCCCTAATGGCTTTCTGAGTTTGTATTTATCTGCAAAGTATACTGCTCCATCAACTTTGTCAGTAAATTCTTCAAAAATTTCTTTTCTAAATGTCATGTGACATGTTTCTCCCGAATCTAGCAACCAATAATTTCTCCAAGAAGTAAATGAAACATCAAACAAGTCTTCAGTTACTCCATTGTTACAATTGGCTACAACATAATGAGCGGATTCGAGTGCTTTACCTTTATCTCTGTCATGAGTTTTACCTTTTTATTGATTTCTTTGTTGCTCAATTTTATCCTGTTGCATTAATTACAGGTCGCATTGTCGCCCCTTTTATCCGCCAAGTTTCTTCTTCCTCTGCCTCTTCTGCCACCTCTTCCTCTGGATGAATCTGGAGCATGACTATTTTCTCTATGTGCCAAGTATGCAGCCTCTTCAGAAGACGAAGGGACTGCCATCTTCCCGAAAGCTTTCTCTCTTTCTGAAAACTTTTTCTCAAGTGTATCAAAGGTGATATGCTCAAGGTTTCCACTTGCTTGCAAAGACTCAAGATACTGTGATTAAGTCGGATATAATGCCTTAACATATGCTATGAGAGGTATGTCAATTTTTACACCAGTGCTGTTAATATCATGCATGATAGATCTAACTTCTGAAGCTAAAGCAAGAGGATCATCATTCTTCATTTCAAGACTGAACAACTTAATCATCAATTGGACAATCTCTAGTTCTGAATGTGAGTCCTAGAGTTCTTTTAGCTTGCTCAAGGCTTCATAAGCATTTGAGAATGATGAAATATGGCAACTCACCTCTTCATTTACAGAAGCTACAATCAAGGCATAGGCCTTGCAGTTCTTGTTTTCCCAAATGGCGAGCTCCTTGTCTGAAGTGGGCTTTGCTGGTGGATTTCCTTCTTGTCCTTCACAGATCCCTTTCCAAAACTCATTAAAAATGAGAGTGTGATTGATTTTCTGCGACCATTCACGATAGTTCTCTTTGCCGGAGAGAACCACCCCAACAATAGATATGAGAGAATGCATTCTTTTGAAGGGAAAATACCGTTTTTCAGCTGAAAAATTCTTTTTTGAAGAAGAAAAATTTTGTTAGAAAATCTTCAATTCTGGAAATATACTCAATTGAAGGGGACAAAAACACTCTGCTAAAAACACTGAATTTTGCACAAAATATATATATATATATATATATATATATATATATATATATATTTTTTTTTTTTTTGTGTTTGAAGAAAGAGACTTTATATGTATAATTTTATTGAAAGTATGGGAGGGGGGGGGGGGGGGGGCGTTATTATGATTGTGAATGGTATTAGAAAAGGAAGGAAGCGGTATATGGTGGGAGGGGGCGGTAATATGATAGTGGAGTGGTATTCAATATGACAGTGGAGCGGTGTTATGGTGGGAGGGGGCGGTAATATGATAGTGGAGTGGTAGTCAATATGTGAGAGCGATGTTATTCAATGGTGTGCGCAGACAACATGTATTATAAACAGCGTGGAGGCGGTAATATGGAATGGTATGACAGGCGTATTATAATAGCGTATTATAACATGTATTGAACAATGGTGGAATGGTGTTAAAGACAGCGCGGAGAATGGAGTATAAGCGATGTAGTATATACCATAGGACAAGCGGTATTATTATATGGAAGAGGAAGGGCGGGGAGGGCTGAAAGGCCACGGGGAGAGGAACAACGGTGAGTGTTGAGAGCGCAGGTCGAGGAGGGAGATAGCGTAGTGGAGTGTGGGATGGATAGACGTTTGGAAAGAGGGGTGGCCGAGAGGCCAAACCAGGAGTCGAGGGCGGGTAGGATGTAGCGGAATGGTATGCGCAAGTTAGACAGGTAAGCGTAGGGACTGTGTGCAGGCGGGGAGGGGTGTGGGTAGACAGCGTGTGAGGGAAAAGTGAGGGGGCGGGGGTAGGATGCGTTGGGGAGTGGGGCTGTGTGTGGTGATATATGGAGAGGCCGTTTTTAAAAAAATCTGGAATGGCAGAGTTGCAGGTGCTGAGTTACAGGAACTGCAGAAATTGCAGGAGCTGCAAAATAATCAGATATTGTAGGCGCTGAACCTGCAAAAATCAGAGACTGTAGAATTTGCAGAGATAGAAAAAAAAATGCAGAATTTCAGTATATAGCATCAATCTAATGGAGCAGCAAAACTATACATAAAAACTGACTGAGCAAAGGAATGAGGGAGTTACACCACAGGCAAAAATGCCAATAGTGGGATTGGCTCTGATACCATGTCAAACCAGGAGGTAACTCCACAAATCAGAATGTGTATTAGATGAAGAATGTACATGTATTTATACATGGAGGTGAGGCTATTGGGATTCATCTCCCAATGACTCTTGGCCTTTCTTATTTCCTAATATTAAATAATATACAATATTGAATATTCTCACCCAACCCTTAGGATTAGGTGTCAACAATAATTATTTTGGACACTTTTCCCTAGGTAGAGACTAACCCATGGGAAACCACTTCTCCAAGGTATATTAAAAATCAACTCTCCCTCTTACCGAGGAAAATGTTTCTCACCACACCCATCTTGTCCTTGAAATGGACATGCTTGCCTCTTGGCAAGGACTTCGTGAGAACATCAACCATCTGCTCATCTGTCGATAAATACTCCAACTTCACTGCCCCTTCTAAACATAGTCACCGATGAAATGATATCTGATGTCAATGTGTTTTGATCTGTCATGAAACACTGGATTCTCCGTGAGTTTAATGCAACTCTGATTATCACAGTGAATAACTGTCGGTCTCAACTCCTGATCAAATAGGCCATACAATAACTTGCAAAGCCAATTGGCCTCACAACTAGCCTGGCTAGCGGCCATATACTCAGCCTTAGAAGAGCTCAAAGCAATTGACTTTTGCTTTCGACTGAACCATGACACTATTGCCGAACCCAATCTGAAGCAATACCCTGAAGTGCTTTTCCTGTCAGAAGCACACCCTGCCCAATCTGAATCTGTGTAACCTGCCAACCTCACTCCATCTCCCTGCCTATAGTCCAGACCATAATCAACAATCCCCTGCACGTAGCGAAAAATGTGCTTTGCAGCTACCCAGTGCACCCTCCTGGGCTCAACCATGAATTGGCTAAGTGTGTTCATTGCAAAACATATATCTGGCCTAGTGTTGACCAAAAACATCAAGGACCCAATAAGTTGCTTATACAATGTGGGATCCACCAAACTAGAATCTGAAGTATGAGGCTTCTTCTAGTTGGTGATCATAGTTGTAGACATGGGTCTACAGTCTGCCATGTGAAATCTGCTCAACACATCCACAACATACTGCCCCTGCCCTAGAAAGATATGCCCCTCCTCTTGCCACACCTCAAGCTCCAAAAGGTAATGCATCAGCCCAATGTCCTTCATCTCGAACTCCATAGCAAGATCCTCCTTGCAACCACTGATCAATCTCTCTGCCCTAGTAATGAACAAGTCATCAACATATAGCACAAGAATGAGCGGATCATCCCCTACAACAATGTAGTATAGGTTTGAATCTGCATCACTCTTCGTGAAACCCATATGCTGCAAGTAAGAATCAATTATCGAATACCAAGCTCTCGGAGCTTGCTTAAGTCCGTAGAGTGCTCGCCTCAACCGACATACATGGGTCTCCCGCCCAAGTACCTCAAAGCCCTGTGGCTGCTCAACATACACCTCCTCTATAATTTCGTTCAGAAATGCGGTCTTCACATCCATCTCATGGATCTGCCAACCCATTTTTGCAACAATAGAAATAAGGGACTGGATAGAAGTGTACCGAGCTATAGGAGCGAAGGTCTCATCATAGTCAACTCCCTCTATCCGTGAGAACCATCTAGCCACAAACCTCGCCTTGAACTTCATAATGCTGCCATCTGCAATGTGCTTGATCTTGTAGAGCCACCTGGAAGTCACAACTGACTTGACCTCAGGCCTAGGCACCACCTCCCAGACATTGTTCTTAATGATAGAGGCATACTCCTCCACCATAGCCTCTCTCCATACCTCCTGGCTGGCAACCTCCTCATAGCTAGTAGGCTCAGAGTCAACAATGCTGGTTGCCTTGGCTACATAACTGCAAATCCGCTCAGGTGGCACACTCTCCCTGTTCACCCTCTTCGATGGACCAACGAACTCCGCTTCCTTAAAGGTGTCTTGAAGCCACTTGGGCCTCCTCTTCCCTGAAGAAGCTTCCCCATAGGGAACCTCATCCTCTACCCCCCAGTTTAGTGAACTTGAAGGTCTGCCAACTGACCATGGTGTGCCTGTACCAACACCCGTCCTCAAAGAACTTGTGCATGTGTCAGCTGAAGTGCCATGTGAATTTTGTACCAGTGGACTCCCTAAAGAAGTGCTCGGTGAACTCGCCATTGGTGACCCAGATGTCACTGACACTGAAGTTCCTCATGTACCAGTCAATTCAGAACTTTGAGGTCCTGCTCCTTGTACCTGACCTCCCTATTGAGGAGAAGTTCGTGACTCTCTCTCATCATACTCCCATGATCTCTGATAGGCCCTCTTCTCCTCGATCTTCACATCCCTCCTAATCACCACTCTCCATTTAGAAGGAATGAAGATCCGATAGGCCTTCGAAGTCTCGCTGTAACCCGTAAAGATACCCTTCTCTGCCATGGGTTCCAGCTTCGTCCTCTGCTCCTTGGGGATATAAGAATATGTGAGACATCCAAAGATACGAAGATGTCCCACATGAGGCTTCTCTCCAGTGAAGGCCTCCTCTGGAGTCATATTCCCCAATACTCTATGAGGACAACTGTTCTGAAGATAAACAACAGTATTGCAGGCCTCAACCCACAAAAACAAAGGCAACCCCTGATCATGAATCATCGCTCTAGCAACCCCAACAATAGTTCTGTTCTTCCTTTCAGACACCCCATTCTGTTGGGGGTTATAAGGAACTGTGAACTCTCTCCTAATGCCCTCTTGTGCACAAAAGTCAGAAAACCCACCATCGGTGTACTCACCACCATTGTCTGACCTCAAGACCTGAATTTTTCCATTGATCTGCTTTTCCACAAGAGATTTGAACTCTTTAAAGCGACTGAAGACCTCACCCTTGGTCTTCAGGAAATATATCCAAGTCCTCCTAGAGTGGTCATCAATGAATATAACATAATACTTATAACCACCTGTTGTAACCTTTACAACACCCTCCAAAAAAGACTACCTTTTTAAAATTTTGGGGCCCCTTAGAACTAAAGAGAAATTGCTAAGTCACTAAGTCGCAAAAGTAGACATTCATGCAAATTGCGACCTTGCGACCTAGCGACCTCAGGTCGCCAGGTCGACAGGTCGCACATTACATAAACTCATGAAAACTGCGACCTAGCGACCTAGCGACCCAGGTCGCCAGGTCGCTAGGTCGCAATTCGGTCATTTTCCGAAAATCGCGACTTAGCGACCTTGCGACCCAGCGACCCCAGGTCGCCAAGTCGCAAGGTCGCCAGGTCGCAAAACGCAAGGTTTGACGAATCTGCGACCCAACGACCCACATTAATGGCCCGCACGTGCGACTTCCTATAAAAGGGGGGGTCGCAGGTCGCATTATTCACATTCAGCGATTTGTAAGGAAAACGCCTCTGACAGCTCAACTGACGAGTTTTTCCCGGGTAAGTTGCTATTTCTTCCTGCTGTTTCCATTCTAATGATTTTCTTACTAAACCCATCTCCCCTTGTAGCCTATAAATTGTCTTTTGGCCATGCTTTAATGTTTTCTGAGAATTTTGCCAATTACATATTGCATAAATTACCAAAAACCTCTCTGTTTGCTTTTTCACCCCATGGCATCATCCCCTTTTCTTTAAAATCATGCCACAGCTCTCCCTGGCCCCAGAAACCTTGCAAATTCCTAAGAGAAAGGGGGCAAAAGGGTTCAAGGCCGCGCGCACCAAACCCCCGGCAAGCTAAATCTGCGACCTGCGACCCAGCGACCTAGTCGCGAGGTCGCAGAGTCGCATTTTTCTCCAGTTTTGCAGATTTACGACCTGCGACCCAGCGACCTAGTCGCCAGGTCGCCAGGTCGCACTTCCTTTGTTTTATCAAGATCTGCGACCTAGCGACCCAGCGACCTCAGGTCGCCAGGTCGCAAGATCGCGCCCGGGCCCTGTTTGTGTGATCTGCGACCCAGCGACTCACCAGTCCAGTTTTGCTTTAACACATTTAGGTTTTGTCACTGAATTGTAACTGATTTTTATTCGCCATGACGTTCTTATCGTGGGACTCTTTTCTAAATTTGACAGGTGAAGATATAGAGTGCATACCTGTGCTCTCAGATTCTAGTGACATGGCGCCCCCGCGGTCTCGGAGAAAGGACAAGGGAACAGCGGAAGAGTCTGATGAGCTGGTGGTGGTGTCCCCACCCCCAATATTCCGAGATACATTATGTACTTTTTCGAAAGACGACAGCATGAGGTGGTACCAGATTTATCAGGAGTTCGCCAAGTTGCCAGAAGAATTTCCGGAAGACCTCCCAGACCGAGAAATATACTTGGCGGTAAAGAGGTCCAAACTACATCTCGCAGGGGCGCATCCAGCCATATTCCCATGTCCGGAGATCATAGACTGGATAATACAAAAGACAGACCCAGAGAAATTTGTGATCAGAGATCATGAAGGCAGAGCTTTCACTACGCTGGTAGGCTCAGATGCACACATTTATTATTCACTGCCGCGCCCAAACCAACACTTTACTCGAGAATGGGCTGCTACTCACGCCGTCCCGATCGTCGATACTATTAAACAATGGTGGGAGGAGCCCGAGAAGTTCAAAGTGAAAAAGAACCAGGAATACCCAGTGGCAAGCCTAAGAAAAGTTTATAAATTGGTTGCTGCCATGCTCTGCAGGCTTTACGGTCGCCCAGATTGCTCCACTTTCAACGGCAGTTGGGCCACTATTATGGAGTATGTGACAACACAGGGGACCCGTTTTAACTGGGCCGGCATACTGATGACGTCGCTGCAGACCAACTTGAACTCGGCATTGGCTCCGGACGAAGGAATGCCTGCTGAATTTTACATGGCTTCATACCTATTAGATGCGGTGTGCGCCCGAGTGGAGTTCGACGGCTGGGAGCACAACTGGGACCCCGAGAACACGCGCGCAATCCATCTACAACTTAAAGTATTCTGGGAGTCTAAATACAAACAGGACCTAGATCGGATCTCCCAAATATTTGTTCCCGCTCTGTACAGGCATTTATTTGGCCAAGACGCCCCTTGCATGCCATGGCGGGCCAAGGAGACCCTGGTTAAAGTGGCGCACTGGTTCCCTTTCCCTGAGTACACCTTCATCCGAGTCTTTGGAACTTACAAGGCGCCACATGTTATGCCTCGTTTCGTGACGGACAAAATGCTGGTGCAGGAGGTGTGCTTTCAGATGTCACATGGTTTCTCCAACATCTTGTCGAAGGGAAAAAAGAAACCATGGCCCACTCTGCCCCTCACTATTGGTGCATTCATAGTTAAAGACTTCAAGGAGGTGCTAGCAGAAGCAGACGCAATGAGAAGTTATCAGCTGGGGGCAATTGAACACCGAAACTATGACCCAGAGAGATTGGTCCCTGAACACTGCCGGAGAGCCAACCTCAGGTGGACTTATCAGCATCTCGAACGCCCAACAGAAGATGAGAGGAGAAACTGGTATAATGCTGAAAGACAACTTGCTCCGGGGGTTGACGTGGTCCAGGAAGACTTGGATGATCAGAACTTGGAAGACAGAAGACGTCAGTTAGGAGCTTCTTCCTCATCCATGCTCCAGAAATCCCGAATCAACACAGGGTCAACTCCATCCGCCAAACAAAAGGAGGCAGAAGCAAAGGCCCAGCAGGAAAGGGAGAGGAAGCTAAAAGAAGATGAGGAGGCGCGCTCAAAAGGTACAACTGCAGCACAAAAGAAGAAGCTGGCCAAAGAGGCCAGGAAAGAAAAAGAAGACAAAGAGGCACAAGCTGCAGCGGAACAAGCGCTTAAGGCGGAGTTGGACAAGGCGGAGGCTGAACGCCAAAAGAAAGCCGAGCAGGCTGCTGCAGCTGAACAAAGGAAGAGGGCCGAAATAGAAGCAGCCGCAGAGGCTGAACGACAAAGGAAATCCGAGCAGGCAGCTGCAGCTGAACAGAAGAAGAGGGCCGAGATAGAAGCAGCAGCAGAAGCTGAACGGCGGAGGAAGGAAGAGGAAGAGAAGAACACAGAGGAAAGAGAGGATTACACGCTAGATGATCTTGAAGTAACTCCTCTCGACATACCTTTGGGCCGTACACAACTATCTGATGTTAGATCGCCCCAGAGACAGGAAGAAGATGTGTTCGACCTGACCAGACTCACATTTGATCAGTTTTCGTTCAAGATCCGTCAAGAGAAGAGGAGGTCGTTGGCACATAGTCCCTCTGCATCATCTGCAGTATCCACAGGTAAGGATATAGTTTTGGATACCAGAACTAATCCGGTAATGATAGCGTCAGCAGGTACTGCCTTCGCTGCGGCTACAGAAGAAAATGTAACCCGGATGAGTAGAGAAATAGTAGCTCTACAAAACAGACTACACGCAGCCGAGCACCGCGAAAAGATGGCAGAGCAGGAGAGAGCAGCATTGCAAGCGGAAGTCCAGCAACTTCGAAAACAGGCTCTGCCAGCAAATGAAGTCTCACTTGCCATTTTCAAGGAGTGTGAGGTATTGGAGATGACTATGAGACAGGTATATGGTGAGATGTTCACCATCAAACAAACAGTCGCTCCTCTGGCAAGAGCACGAATGGAAACCAGAAAAAGACAAGATCAGCTCAAAGAGGCTTCACAGGCTTTGGACAGGATGATGGGTTGGACCATTCAGTACCCTCAGGCACCTGAAAATTTGCCTAAGAGGGACTGGATCCACACGCAGGATGCGAAAGTTCAACTCCGCATAGCGATGCAATCTGGAGAAAAATTGACTAAAGACCTGGACAAAGTGATGTCCTCATACGACCATCTGATTAGTGGTATTGACTCAATGCATACGCTGCACCACATCCCATCGCTTGGAGCATTAGAGGAAGAGAAAACCTGGGAACAAGTAAACCAAGATATTCAAACATTCTTGCAACCCATCAAGCAGGCCGCAGCTGATCCGGAACCCTCCGCATCTCAAGAGCATCTTAGTCAATTCATCGCCGCTCCAGCGCGGATTTATACCAAGCTTGCGTCGCTCTCGAATCAGATTGGACAAAAGAGGGAGACCCTAGTACCGAATGCTTTGGAATGCGTGTATAGGTTGAAAGAGGAGGTGCCCCTGGTATCCCCCATAGCGGCAGAGTACCAGGCATGGTAGGATTTCCTTAGGGAACAACAGGTTGACATTAACAGTTCGCGTCCCGGCAGCAGCAAGTCCTGAGCAGCAAGAAGAACCAGGTCGCAAATCGCAACAACAGGACAGGTCGCAGGTCGCATCATCTACCCAGGTCGCAGAAGGAGTTGGTCGCAAGGTAGCCCAAAAGTCAAGAAGGTGAACAGTCAAGGAAACCCAACAGACAATTTTGGCATTATAAATACTCCTACGGGACATTGTACAGAGGCTTTTTCTTTTGGGAAACTCAGGAACTACAAGCATTGTATTTAAAGATCTGACACTTGAGCATATGAATATAGAATCTTGTTAAAATACCCTATGGTTATGATGTGTTTTGCTTTATGAACACTTTGTGTATTTCTTTCAACAGTTTCAGAATATCCTATGATTAATGAATCTGTTCTTTTCATGATATCGTTTATATGTCATGGCTATCCGTGTTGTATCAATGATGTTTATCTTATTATCTGTTATATTAATGAATGTTAATAAACTAGGTTGTTAGCATTTCGTTTCATCTTTCAGGAAGTGCAGAGGTATCTTATCATCAAGAACTATTTTTTGTGTGATCAGACCACTGTACAAGCAATTACCCCATTGTACTATAAAGCAACATCTCTTATGTGCTGTGTGCTTCTTTTATCTATAATCTTTTTACACATAAGCGAATTCATGTTTAATACACGTTAATCTCGTATCTATATCGTGAATAAGTGTGACACCTATGTTCAAGCAAGTTCTTTTGAGACCGAAGAGAAGTCATCTTAAGTGGTAGCCGGACCCACACTCCGGACGGGATCCCTACTCCAAACGGTTTAAGGTCTAATTGGGACTTTCTACCGGGGAGATCCCCTACTGTTGGCCGGACAAATTTTCCCGTCAACACCACCCAAAGACACACGAGACATACGACAACTAACATTAGTATGAATCAAGTCTAGTATACCTGTAGATCTGTTGTCGCTCAATGGGAATGGTAACTTGGTGTACTTGCCCAAAGCACACCCTTTGTAGAACTCATAATGCTCGACACTGAAATCAGGAACTCCAGTAGTGATCTCCCTCAGAACTCTCAAAGCTCCATGATGCATATGCGCCATCCTCTGGTGCCATAACTCGCACAAGTCTCTACTGCTGGTGGTACTAGTGTGAGTGCTACCAGATGTGCTACTCACCAATGCTCCTGCTGATTGAAAACTGAACCTGTATAGTTTCCAAGAGCGCACTCCAATCACTTTGGCCGAAGTGATGGAAGCTCCCTTGGGATGCATCAATACCTGCCCTCCTGAGAAAGTGACGTCAAACCCCTTCTCCTACATAGCAGACACTGAAATCAATTTCTTCTTCATCCCCGAAACATACAAAATAACCATGACCTTCAAAGGAGGCAAAGACTCCCTCTCAAAGGTCACAGTCCCCACACCAACAGCTCTCATAGTGCGGTCATCTCCTAGTACAAACTCAATATCAAGTGCCCTCTTTGCAAGCTCTGAAAAGAACTCCCGTGCAGCTATCATATGGCGGGAAGCCCGATTGTTTATGTACCACACATCAGATGATGTACTCCTACTAGATGTAGAAGTAATAAATGTAAAATCCTTGTCAAACTGTGAAGCAAACTGCTCCACCTCTGTTGAAGCTGCAGTACCCTTCTTCCCCTTGTTTTTCCGCTCAGGACACTTAGCAACATGGTGTCCCATCTTCTGACATGCCCAAACATTTGACTTTGGACATAGTCGTATCTTTCTTATTCTTCTTCTCCTTTCCCTTAGCCCCATTTGATGAGGCCCCTTTCTTGGCCTTCCCTTTGTTCTTCCCCCTGGTTGTCAAGGCTACATCCTCCTCATCTGCTATCTTCACTCCACCACTGCTAGTCTTTCGTATCTCATGCTGCACACAATCATCCCAGAATCTATACCAATTGGGAAGATTCTCCCTAGAGGTAACAGTATCTCCAAAGACCTCCCAAGACTTAGGAAGTCCCGCTATGGCTATCCTGACTAACTCTGTGGGTGCAACTACCTCACCAATAGCAGTCAAATCATCGCGTACCTATTTGACCTTGCCAAGATAATGAACTATACACTTTCAGCCTTTGTCATTCTGATGTTCTTCAATTGTTCTTTGAGTACCATCTTCCTGCTCTCATTGGTACTTTGATAGAGTGGTTAGAGCGGTCCACTTCTGATATGCATATGTGTTTCCTCTCACTTGAGAAACCACATTATCCTTCAGATTGTCCATCAAATTTTTTTTTGCCTTTGCATTATTTTTTGTGAATTGAACAAGTTCATTTGCAACAGTAGGATGTACAACCTCTTGCCTCACTATGTCCCAAATTGCTGCTTCCTCAAACACTGTCTGAATTTTGTCCTTCCAAACGGCATAGTTGGATATCCCATACAATTTGTCGTCTATCCTTAAGAACATGACGGTGACTGCTGTCCAAAATTTACAAAACCAAGAAAATGGAGAAATGAACTTTCCAACACACCTTGCTGTCCCAAAAGTTCAGTCTGTGTGAAATTTCACTTTGTTGTCCCAAAATATCAGTTTGCTGTCCAAAAATTCAGTTTGTTGTCCAAACCACTGTTTGCTGCCCCAAACTACTGTCTGCTGTTCAAACTGCAATTTTTCAACCTGTAGCTCTGATACCATGTTGAAATTTGATGACTAAAAAATTTCCTGCAATCCTAACCTGGTTTCAATTCCACTTTATCACTCCCATTCAGTTAAATGCCCTTTCCCATAAACATACATTCAACATATATAATTCTGGAAATGAAATTTTCAGATTAAAACACATGGCATTGTCAACACATGCTGAAAATAAATATGGACATAAACAGACCAGCGACACATAAAAAAAAAAAACACACAGATTTTTGGTCAACATAGACCCAGGCAGAACCCATTCAATCTTCTTCGGGGAAAACCTATTAGAGAGCTCTTCAAATTTATTTATCTTTCAAGTTTAGGAAAAATACATTTGCAGACAAAACAAAACAACAAAATACAACTTATCTCTTCAGCCCAAAACTCTTTGAAAACCGTGCCCACTTTGCTTCGATTTCTGTGCCCACTTGAAGCTGAAACTGTACTGTACGGATTTCCGTACAGCTGTACAGTCTGTACGGATTTTTTTTCAAATTTTTTTGGCTCAAAAAACAGCTCTCGAACTGTGTGCAGCTCACAACATTAAATGCTGTTCTATTGTACATTCTGCTGTCTTCTATGCCTTGATTTCTGTTCCCAGCTTTGCCCGGAAATCACTCTTTTAGCTTGCTGCAACAAATTTCTTTTTCAGAACTTTTCTCTAGCTCTTAGCTTCCTTTCTCCAATCTGCTCATGAAGAATGAATGAATGCAGTCTCTCTTTTATTTTCCCCCTTTTGTTTCCCCAAATGACTTTTGGGCAACCCTAAGATCTAATGGCTCAGATTCATTTAGATCAAGGGTTGAGAATAAATGTGCATTTAATTCTCACTTTCTATTTTTTAACTCACCCATTAAATAAAGTACCCACATTGTACTTTATGTCTAAAGTCACTTTTCACTTTATAATTTAACATTGACTTTACTACTTATAAAGTCACTTTCACTATATAATTTAATATTGACTTTAGCACTTATAAGAAAAATTATTTTGGACACTTTTCCCTAGGTAGAGACTAGCTCATGGGAAACCACTTGTCCAAGGTACATTAAAAATCAACACTTGCCGATAGTTTTGAAGGTAGCGTTATTCCAGCAATGGAGGGGAAGAAAGGGAAGCTTAACTCAAACTAGAACAATAGAGGGGACATCCCAGTCTGGATTGAAATTGGGGCTCTATCGATCCAAATAATGCCCTTTGGCACCCATAAAGTATGGTCCACTCCGGAAGATCAGCTCCCAATCTGACTTATTTTCAAAAAAGAAGGTGAAGAACTCTTTCCTGCAGAGGGAAGAGGTGATCTCCCCTTTGATTACGGGTTTCCAGTTTTTCTCAATCCATAGGCGGACAGATCTTGGAGATGGCCACAGACCCATAAATTGGCCCACTTGGCCACTTTCTGCAAGTTGAAGGGCACACATTCTGGCACGAGTAGCAGAAACCTCCACTTTCAGAATCTCATCCAGCTTCTGACAGGAGCAGGTTCACTCAGGGCTCAGGGCCGCAGAGCAAAGAATAAGAGGGTTCATTAGCTTATTAGTCAATGTGAAGCAGAGTTAGTGTGTTTGAGATTTGCTGTGATAGAAAGTATGGTAATTTGTGTGTTAACAGTTGTTGTATTTTGTGTGTAATAGATGGCTTCTGTGACTGCTATTGGAACCTGTCCTTTCTGTCCTGAAGATTTCAGATTGCTGTGTGATGTAGATCAGGCCTAATCCATTAGCTGTTTGATTCTAACTCAGAGAATGATGTGTCTGTACTATATGAAAACTAAGTTTTCAGTTTTTCGGTAGCTATAGGTTTTATTTTTTGAGTACAGATCTGAACTATGAGTGAAAAATTTAGCACTATAAACTTGGATATGTTTCATCAACCTGCGGGGGTTTATACAGTTTGAAAATTGGATCATCCCAACAATTTTATCTTAGCAGCCAAGTCCTGCTTGCAACCAAATCATGTTCCTCTTGCTTTCAACCAATTCTGCTCGAAGAGCAACAATCCTTTTTAGGTTGCTGTTAATTTTGTTCATTGCAGAATAGTTTTGAGTTCAGAAGGGTTGTTTCTGGCTTGATGGATCTTGGCAGATCCCTCAATGAGTGCTTTTTGTCATTGATGCATGCTGCTGTTCTTTCACAATCATAGTCAACTTAGCAAAGTGCAAACTGCAGTTTGAAGGCCTCTGATTGATATTTCAGTAAAGGCATTCTATTCTTTGTCCCTCTCAAGCTGAAAGCATGCCTCGTGTTTCTCTCTTCTCTGTTGGGGTTCTTCTGTGATCCATTTAGAAAGAAGCTGAATGGACTAGCTGGAAAAATCGAAGCTCTGAAAGTTTGAACCACTCAGCTTCATGAGTGCTGGCCTGACCAACCACTGCCCATTGTTCTCTGCATGTGTGCCATTGGTAGTTCCTTTAAATCTGGCTAAAATTGCGTCCTTGAGTTCAAGCTGAAAATGCCTGCAGGATAGCTGCTGGTCTGGTCAGTTGCTAATCCTTAGTTTATTATTTTGTGCCCTTGGCATTTGTTTTGTATGGGAAGATTGTGTCCTAAAGAAGAACGAAATCATGATCGGGAACATCACTGTAAATCATGGTATGGAAAACACCGTCGATTTTCTACAAGAAAATTGTGTGATGAAATTTGCTCTAAGAATATTTGTTTTCCATCATTAAGTTATCACCGCATAGATTCAGATATTTTCCACCTTAGAATAGGCAAATTGATCCTTGCACAGTGTGAGATACAGGTAATTTGTTGAGGTATCTCACCACTTCTGTACATAATGTAACTTCCTTGACTGTCTAGATAAATGTAACTCAAAAAGGAGACACTGTTGTGGTATGACATTATAAAGAGGGACTAATTTGTTTGTCAGGCCTCTTTTGTTGAGTAGGTTTGTCTGATGCTTGTTCATCCTGTCAATTATGCTGCAGGTTTTTAGTACTGATGGATATGCTTTATTTCAGGTGTTTTAAGTGCCGATGTATTTGCTCGGTATTGCCGTAGGAGGGGGTATAATGTCATATATATTTGTGGGACTGATGAATATGGTACAGCTACAGAAACCAAGGCAATGGAAGAGCATTGCACTCCACGGCAAATTTGTGATAAGTATGCATTTTATGCTATCGTCTCCTTGTATTTATTACCTGTTTTTATCTTTTCTGTTATTGGGTAAATGCAATGCATGTTTGCTAAGCTTTGAACCTTAGTTAACACATGGTGTGACAATGAGAAAAGATTATGTTCTTGCAATATGTTCTGTAGACTGTAGTGAAATTTAAATATTTTAGTTGAATGCACAGTTAAAAATGTCTGAATCTGTGACACATATATTTCATTCTTGGTGGTTATTCAGTGTGACACATCTTGTTACCCCCTCCATCTGAGTTATAAATGGTTTTTAACCATTGGAATGTACATATCAATAAGGGAGTTGGGAATATGCGTTTAAACCCTAAAGCTGTGGGTGTAGGTTATCTTGTAAGCCCTAAACCTCAAAGTTACTTTGGATTGGCCATGTTTCCTTGGTAACCCTACCTTTGAGTTTTCTGAATCTGTAAGAAACCAGTTCTTGTATGTTATGCTGTGTTAAATGATATCATTAGGGCAATTATGAGAAGGTAACGGGTGTGTTTTCTTTGTATTATTTTATTGATTTTATTTTAAAGTTAAATGGGCCCAATTTTTCCAAATGAATGAAAGATATACTTCTAGAATCTTCATTGCCTAACAAATTTCATTATGTATCAAAACCTTGGCCTATATTTAGTACTGTTTCCAATTATTGGGTAATTTATACCTTACATGGTTGTGCAAATAAAACACAACTTGCTATGATTGTATCAAAGGATTGGCTTAATACTCATGTGCATGTTGTTCACATTTGTAGTGCTATAAATACTTACATTTACTATTAATTTTCTTGATTTTGGACTTGCAAGGCTTCATCAATAATTATATTTTTCTCCAAGGAAAACCTTGTGGGGATCGCAAGGGATGCTATCCCGAATCCCACCTTCATGGATGCTATCCTTTTTGAACCAGTAATTGTAGATTAGTCCGTTATAATTTCTTGGATAAGCATGAAGCAAACATCTGTTGCACTTAGTAATCGAGAATATTGCAGCTGGTTTGGCAAGATGAGAAGCAGTATGAGGCTACTTGCAGGATTATCTTGATTAGGAGTAGGTGATGACCATGATGATATGTCGAAGAACATTGGGAACAAGTACCTCTTCATTCGAGACATGGTGCAAAAGAGAGCAGTGAAGCTCTAGTATATCTCCACTGATGAGCAGATAGCTGATATTTTTACAAAGCCTCTATCCAAAGTGAAGTTTGTGTACTTTAGGGACAAGCTTAGACTTGTGGAGTATGCCCTTTTCATTGAGAGGGAGTGCCGATGAGACACCATCTTGGATAGACATTCTCCTAGTGTCCTTGTGACCTTGGTTGGAGAATGGTCCAACATTCTCTCTTTGTCATTATGATCTTGGTTGGAGAATGGTTTGACATATTAGATAACATCATGGACAATCATTTTTCCTGTGTCATTTGACCTTGGTTGGAAAATGGTCCGGCAGTGGATAGTGATTCTTCCTGTGTTTGTAATACCCAAATTCGACAATTTAACCAAACAATTAACCAGAGAGTTTATTGCAATTTCATAACAGTATAAAAACCTAAGTTTAACATTTAGAACTAGAATTTCAAAGAGAATTTCAGTAGAATACCTGGTAATCGTTTGTAGCAGTTCCTGATACTACAGTTACACAAACCGACCTTACCTCCCAACGTATCTGGTGTCTACCTATACAGTCCCCAGACCCAGAAGGTGATCTTCTAGCCCTCCGTGCCCATAATTCCAAGAACAAACAAGACTCTATATCAGTTTTACTATATGAATTCTCTCTGCTCCCCTCAATTTCTCCCAACAAAATTTTCTCCCTTCTCAGTGCTCCTCCATTCCCTTATATGCTCAATTCTCACCGACTTCTTAATCTTCTCGCTGTCCTTTCCCCCTTTCCACCGTTTCTTATTTCTTGTGCTGCCATCCTCACCATATTCTCGACTCTTCTTTGCTTTTGTGTAGAGACGACACCGTCTCTTAATTTAGTTTAGTTTTTTTAATAACATTTTATTAAATTGACTCCTAATGACATAAATTGTTTTATTTAAAGTTTTTAACAAATTGATTTATTATAACATTTAATAAATTATTTTATTTATTTTAATTAAAATAATTCTCATATATATTTCATGATCTTAAGCATATGTATATACATATATATTAATTTTAAAGGATCAATCATATACACATATATATAGGTATATAAGGATGATATACATATCAGGGCTCCATTCGATATCTTCATTATATTCCAGTAAGATAGGAATTAATCTCGATAATTACTTTATTAACCTGGACTTACACAGTTTCCATATTGGCCTATATATATTAGTGCAATACATGCGGTTCATGCATATGTAACTGTCATATGCATATGTCGCATGCTTGCTAATTTCCTATGTTTCCTGTAATTTGATGGGTCATTGATGGGTCATTACATTGCACCCCCCATTCTGAAAAATTCGTCTCGAAATTAGGGTTTATATAGTAGAATGGTAATTACTTTAGGGTTGAGTATAATTATGAAAGAATTGTGTTTTGTGATTGAGTTTTCATTTATAATTGTAAGGGCACTTTAAAATTTGTATTTTGAAGACTTATTAGTTATAATTTTATAGTCAAGCCTTGTTCCATCTCAAGCTATTCTAGAATCATCCTATCTTTTCTAATTTCTTCCGCTCCCATCCTATTTGTCCTCTACAGGAATATGCCATGGCGTCAGTTTTACTGTCCTACCTATTTACAAACCTTAAGGGTGTCGGCTGTCGATTATATCGACCTGATTTCCCAGTAGGCATCCAATAATCATTATCACACGTTTAGGGGAGTGTGACTCACCCAGTTCTCCCATGACTCCAGGTTTTGGAGGATAAATAGTGGGAAGTACCTCCACCCATCCTAGAAGGACCAGGGTTAGCACCCTATCATGGAATCTCATTGAGTCTCAATTGTTCTTGGAATTCTATCATCACGTGGTCGGTTTGGTAACAATGTTATCTGCTATGCAAACACTTGTCCATACGTTATAACATATCCATCTATATATTCAAAACAATTTGTGTATCCAGATAACAATTCTTGTATAATTCATACATGTTGCTATCTATGGCATAACATACTTGGCCATATCCAACCCATATATCAACAAGTAAACGTTCATATCAAAATGTAATTATTCTTTTATTTATGTCTCATCAATCATGTCGATATATAGAAATGAAACAACTTATAAAAATCTTCATCATAACCTAATGCATGATTTATATTTCGTAGCATGGTTAATCAAATACCAAACTTCATATTCCAGCAATGTTAATTAAATAACAAATTTCATATTGGTATCCATGTATCAATGGAGTTAAGCAAATAACATATATCATGTATCAGTAGAGTTTAAGCAAACATCATATTCTTATGGGTATCCATGTACGAGTAAAATAAAACTCATTTTTACATGTGATATTTCAAAATGATAGTCTTAAGTATCCAAAATAGAGTAGTTATATACAAAATAAGGTTTTTAGTTCCTCAAAATTAGCACAAGTTGGGGTATCTTTGACATATGGTCTCTGTATATTCCCAAGTAGCTGATCCAGGGCTATATTTGCCCCATTGGACCTTAACTTGGTCTACCAGTCGGTTCATGAGATGTCGAACCCTATGTTCTAGTATACGTAATGGTTCTATCTTAATGGTTCCTTCGTCCGGTACCTGCAGTTCCTTCCATTGAAGGGTATGAGATTTGTCAGCTATATTGTGTCGTAAGACAAATACATGAAATACATTATGAATTTTATGCAAGTGGGGTGGCATGCGAAATGAGAGGCGATAGGTCCAACTTTTTCCAGGACTTTGAACAACCCAATAAATCAGGGTGATAATTTTGTCCCTTTTCCAAACCATATGGTGTTTTTATTTGGCCTGATGCAGACGAAAACCTGATCCCCTACATTGTTTCTATTTGTCCTGTGAGCATCAACATAACCTTTTTGTCTATCCTGTGCCTTTTTCAATCGTTGCCTAATTTGCTTTACTTGTTCCTCCATCTCTTGGATTAATTTTGGCCCCACTATTACTCGGTCTTCCAACCTGTCCCAACTCAACGGTGTTCTGCAGGGTCTTCCGTATAATGCTTCAAATGGCGGCATCTCGATTGAATTGTGATAACTATTATTATATGCAAATTCAACTAAGGGTAAGTACTTTTCGTAGTGTGATTGTTTGTTCATAACGTACATTCTTAGCATATCTTCTAGTACTTGGTTCACCCTTTCTGTTTGTCCACTCGTCTCGGGGTGATAAGCCGTGCTTAAATTTAATTGAATTCCCAACGCTGATTGCATACAAGTCCAAAATCTTGAAGTGAATTTTGAGTCCCTATCTGATATGATCTTCTTAGGTACTCCATGAAATCAGATAATTTTATTTATAAATACCTGGGCTATGTCAAATACTTCGTAAGTATCTCTTACGAGAATAAAGTGGGCACTTTTCGTTAATTTATCCACCACAACTAGAATGGCATTATGTTTTTGTGGCGTGAGAGGTAGCCCAACGATAAAATCCATAGAAATTATTTCCCATTTGGTCATAGGAATGTCGTGAGAGGTAACCCAACGATAAAGTCCATAGAAATTATTTCTCATTTGGTCATAAGAATGTTGTGATGTTGTAGGAGACCTGCTGGGTGACAATGGCCAACCTTTACTTACTGACATTCAAGACACTTTGCAACGAATTGGACAATGTCACATTTCATGCTTGCCCAAAAGAAGAGTTTCTTTGTATCAACATACATTTTCTTTACACCAGGATGTGCACAATACACTGATCTGTGGGCTTCCTTGAGGATCGTGTTTCAGAGATCCCCATTATCTGGTATTTACATTCTTCCATGAAATCGCAATAGTCCATCATCTTCTAGTTCATATCCCTCAAATTTAAGTTCCTTTGGGTTTTTACTATCAAGGCCGAATCTCACTTTTAAGTACCAACTATCTCTCACGAGATGTTCTAGTACTCGTTTCCTTAAGTTTACCTTGATAGGTATGAGGGAAAATATTCGCGGTCTTCTATTTAAAGCATCTGCTGTTACATTCTCTTTCTCTTTTATATATGAAATTCCAAAGTCATATTCACTTAAGAATTCGCTCCATCGTCTTTGGCTAGCATTCAAGTCTCTTAGAGTAAACAGATATCGTAAACTTTGATGGTCGCTTTTGAGCTTAAAGTCTCTCCCTACCGAGTAGTGTCTCCATATCTTTAAAGCTAGCATTACAACGAGTAGTTCTAAATCGTGCGTGGCATAAAGTTCTTCATGAGGCTTCAATTTCCTCGAGGTATAAGCTATTACGCTTCTATCTTACATTAATACTGTACCTAATCCCTGCGTAGATGCATCCGTACACACAGTAAAATCTTTATCCATATCAGATACTCGCAAGATTGGTGCACTGGTCATTAATCTTTTAAGTTCAGAGAATGCTCCATGACATTCCTCAGTCCATTCATACCTAACACCTTTACGCTGGAGGGTTGTGATAGGTTTTGCAATTTTGGAGAATCCTTTTTCAAACCTTCGATAGTAGCCTGCTAAACCCATAAAACTTCGTACTTCTTGTGCATTCTTTGGTATCGACCATTCCATAGTTGCTTTTACGTTTTCAGGGTCTACTGAGATCTCTTCACCAGATATAATATGACCCAAGTAATGAATCTCCTTTTGAAATAAAGAACACCTTGATAACTTTCCATATAACTGTTGTTCCCTGAGGCAAGATAATACTATCCGTAGATGTTCTTCATGTTCTTTCTCATTCTTAGAGTAGATGAGAATATCATCTAAGAAGACTTGTACAAATTGATAGAGATATTTGCGGAAAGCATTGTTCATAAGGTTCATGAATACTGTTGGTGCATTAGTGAACCCAAATGGTACCACAATGAATTCATAATGCCCGAAATGAGTTCCGAATGTTGTTTTAGAGATATCTCTTTCCTTAATTCTTATTTGATGATAACCTAACCGTAGATCGATCTTTGAAAAGACTGCAACTCCTTCATTTGGTCGAAGATGTCATCAATTTGAGGCATTGGATACCTATTCTTTATTGTAGCTCGATTTAAATCTCGATAGTCTATACACAATCGCAAGGAACCATCTTTCTTCTTGACAAAGACTATAGGTGCACCCCAAGGTGAAATACTGGTCGAATGTGTCCTATATCCAATAGTTCTTTGAACTGAATTTGTAATTCTTGAAGTCTAGGAGCTGTCATTTTGTAAGGCGTTTTAGAAATTGTTTCTGTACTAGGGTTTAATTCTCATGTAAGATCCAACTCTCTTTTAGGAGGTAATCCTGGTAGTTCTTTTGGAAAAACATCCGAAAATTCGGATAACACTAGATATTGTTCTAAGGACGGTCCTTTCTCCTTGCTTACTTCTTGAACTGCATATACTTGGCAACCTTTTCTTAAGCAACGCTTCATTTGCATTGCTGAAATAAAGCGTAAAGATACTTTTCTTTTAATCCTTTGGATTTGGATCGTCTCTCCTTCATCATTCACACAAAGTATTATTTTCCTGTAATAGTCTACCCATGCTTGATGAGATTCTAACCAATCCATCCCTATGACGAGATCATAAGTTCCTAGCCTCTAGGGTGTTAATTTTGGGCAACTAGGTCCAAACTTGTTAAATTTCGAAGATGTTCTATGCTAGATGCAAATATACTTTAAACTTCTAGGGCATAATGAAAGTAAGATGCAGATAGAACATACTAATAGATTGATGGAAGACAAGCCAAAAACAAAGATAAAGAATTTCGGCGTTACGACGGTCAGCAAGATGCTTCAACTAGCAAAGTCTTCATACAGTCAACCTCCCACATGTGTCACACAACCCCAAGACGTTTCATCAAGGACACTCCACCAAGACGCTGCACCAAGAAGCCCTAAACGCAGAACCAAGAACGTTGCTCCATCACCATCCTAGAGAGAAGAAAATGCCTCCACAAAATTAGTGTGTAAAATGAACTTCAAGTCTCTTCAATATATAGGCATCTGTGGGGGTGTGTGACACATCTCATATGCATGTGGGATAAATCAGGTCGACCTTGCACATGTGGAATAAATTCAAAGTACATGTTCTGTTCATCTGATCAAGATGATCTTTAGATCGATCTTTCACCTCTTCGAAAGAGAAATCCAATAAAAATATTGGCATCGTCATCTGAGCATCACAACATGGAGTTTGGACCTAGTTGCCCAAAATTAAGAAAACTCCATGTTGCACTACTCATATGATGATGATTATATTTTTGTTGGATTCCTCTTTTGGAGAGGTGCAAGATTGATCTAAAGATCATCTTGTTTGGATGAGCAGAACATATATTTTGATTTTATTTTCCACTCGTATTCAAGGTCGGCCAGATTTGTAATGTGGGCTCACAAGCCCAGCAAATGTGTCACACACCCTCATTGATGGATATAAATTGGAGAGAGATGATGCTCATTTAATCATCATCTCATCACACACATTCTACTTGTGATCTGATTGGTTCGTACAACCTAGAAGAGGCTTCCTTTCCCTCACACGTGTGAATTTGAACCTGAAGAAGTTGTTGTAATTTTTGGAGGAGTAGATGAATTTTCAAATCACTATGGGAAACAAGGCCAAATGTACTCCTGTTAGAAGAGGCACCATAATATTTCAAACAGAAGCTGGCAACAAGCTTTCGGGCCACCAACGTACTACATGTACTAGGGTTGGGGATGAATTTACTCTCTGTGTCTCAACTTCAGAACAAGGGTTACGATGTATACGTTATTGGCAACAAAGTTTATGTCAAACACCCAAGATGGAAAAAGAAGGCACAAGTTGGAGTCAGGAGCCATAAACTGTACAAGTTACAGATCGAGTCCCCAATGGCTCTGATAGGCAATACTGATGAGAAAGATTTGAATGAGTTATGACATAGAAGAATGGGGCATGTACATCATGGAGCCTTGAGAATTCTCAAGAAGACTGTCACGGGAGCTCCAGAACTTAACACCAAGCGAGATGATGTCTGCAAAGGGTGCGTATTAGGGAAGTACGCCAAGGCAGCGAATTCGAGAAGCAAAAATAGGGCCAAGAGTGTATTGGGATTGATACACTCAGGCATCTGCAGACTAATGTCCACGAATGCTCTTAGTGGTGCAAAGTATTTTGTCACATTCTTCGATGACCATTCCAAAAAGACATGGATCTACTTTCTGAAGACCAAAGACGAGGTCTTTGATCGATTCAAGGAGTTTAAAGTTCTTGTGGAGAATCTGGCAGGAAAGCGGATCAAGACATTACGATCAGACAATGGTGGAGAGTACATTGACAAGGACTTTGCAAGGTTCTGCGCAAGGGATGGCATCAAGAGAGAATGGACTGCCTCGTATAATTCGAAATAGAATGGAGTCGCAATGAGGAAAAACAGGACTATTGTCGAAGCTGCAAGGGCAATGCTGTATGATCAAGACATGCCCAAATTCCTGTGGGCTGAGGCTTGTAATACAACGCATTGGGTAAGGTTACTCCTGAAAGCGTGTTTGCTGGCAGCAAGCCTAAAGTGAGTCACTTTAGGATATTCAACAGTATAGCGTATTGCCATGTACCCGATGAGAAGAGGAGGAAGTTGGATAAGACTACAGAGAAAGGATACCTTGTGGGGTATAGCGAGAATGCAAAGGCTTACCGCATCTATATCCTCGAGAGTAGGAAGATAGTAGTGAGGCGGGATGTGAAGTTCATGGAGGAAAGAGCTTTTAAGAAATCTCGGGAAATGTCTTCAACTACGCAGTCTGAGGAGAATCCGCTGGTCCAGCCACAACGACCTGTGGACGATAGCTTTGGTGCCTCTCCAAGGCACAAGGATCCTAAGGATAACTTTTTTGAGGAAGTGCAAGAAGGAGAGCAGGTAAATCCACCCACCACCAGTAGAAGGACGAGCAAAGAAATACAACAAACTCTGAGGGATGCAGAGGAGTTTGTTGGAGCTCCTAGAAATGAGAAGAGGCAACGTAGATTACCAGACAAGTACCAGGCATTGGTAGCATAGGTTGGAGAACCCTCTTGTTTTTAGGAGGCAACTCATCATTACGTGTGGGTAGATGTGATGGTGGAGGACAGCTCCATCATGACAAACAATGTCTGGGAAATAGTTCCTAGACCTCAGGACAGATCGGTTGTAGGTTCAAGATGGATCTACAAGATTAAATATGTTGCAGACGGCAGTATAGAAAAATTTAAAGCCAGGTTTGTAGCTAAGGGGTATGCTCAGATGGAAGAGATAGACTATGAATTGACCTTCGCCCCAGTAGCTCGGTATACTTCAATTAGATCTGTCATATCGCTTGCAAGTTGCAACACAAATGGGATGGGAGATTCACCAGATGGATGTCAAGAATGCGTTCTTGAATGGGATGATAGAAGAGGAAGTTTACATAGAACAACCAGAGGGCTTTGAGACGCACGAGCAGAAAACACATGTGTGCAGGCTTAAGAAAGCCTTGTACTGATTGAAGCAAGCCCCTAGAACTTGGTATGGTCGGATTCAAAGCTACTTGTAGAAGATGGGGTTTGTCAAGAGTGATGTAGATCCCAATCTCTACTATCTGAGAGTAGGCGATGAGCCACTGATATTGGTGCTATATGTAGATGATCTATTTCTGATTGGATCATCTAGGCTCATCAAAGACTGCAAGGAAAACCTAGCAACAAAATTCGACATGAAGGATCTAAGGCAGATGCACTATTTTTTGGGTTTGGAAGTTTGGCAGTAGAAGGGAGAAATCTTCCTTGGGTAAGGAAGATATACTACAGAGATTCTGAAGAGATTTCAGATGGACGACTGTAGACCGATGGTGACACCAATGATCACAAACTGGATGAAAATCGATGCGTTCGAGGATGATGATGCTGATCCTACCTTATATAGGTAGATCGTAGGTTCGTTGATGTGCCTGGTCAATGCTAGACCAGACATTTGTTATGCTGTGAATACCCTCAGTCAGTTCATGGTAGAACCAAGGAGGGCTCACTGGGTAGCAGCCAAACATGTTCTTAGGTACTTGAGGGGAACAATTGAGCTTGGATTGAGGTACACCAAGGGCAATGACATCCAGTTGAGTGGGTTCAGTGACGCCGACTTGGCTGGAAGTCCCGTAGATCGGAAGAGTAGCAGTGGGTATTGTTTCAGTGTCGGATCAAGAATGACATCCTGGTGTAGTAGGAAATAGAAATACGTGGTGCTGAACTTAGCCGAGGCTGAATATATGGCAGCTAGCACAACTTTGTGTGAGGCCATATGGCTTCGTAAGTTGCTCATGAACTTACTCAAGAAAAGGATGGAAGCGACCAACATTTTGTGTGATAATCAGAGTTGCATCAAGCTCTCTGAAAATCCCGTGTTTCATGATTGGTCAAAGCACATTGACATCAGGTGTCACTTCATTAGAGACTATGTCCAACGGGGAGCTGTACAATTGAAGTACATTCCTACAGGAGAGCAGGTGGTAGACATCCTCATGAAAGCTTTGGGTAAGACTAAGTTTGCTTACTTCAGATAAAATATGGGGATGGTCAAGAACCCATTCCAATAGGAGGAATGGATAGGCTCAAGATTCAGAGGGAGCTGCAGTACGAATGAGGCAGTGACAGTGATGGGGTCATGGGCAACAATGCAATAGATGAGGGGCAATAGCCAAGACATCAACAACGTAGTGGATGCTTCAGGACAGAGCAGATGCAGTTGGCATGTTGCTAGGACACTTTCCTCGTTAAGAGGGAGTGTTGATTTTTGTAGTATTGGAAAGTGTTCCAAGTCTCAAACTGTGTGAGGAGGCTTGGACATCAGTATTCCAAAGAACCCAGAATAGAAATTCCACTCGGTTCATGTTTTATTAAAATAATTAATTATTTTAATGAGGACACTAAGTGTAAACTTAGGGAAATTAAATAATTAAAGGGTGTTAATAAAACAGAGTGAGAATCTTCTAAGGAACGAAGATCAAGTCATGTTTTAATGTCAGCCATTGATTAGAGATCTAATCTGGGCCGTTGATTCATCAATGAGAGGATTATAATAGAAGGCTTGAGGGTCATTTGGAAATCAAGCTGGGCACACACTCAGTACTTGAAGGAAATTGATTTTGAAGGAATAGAATTCGATTTTAGAGGGAGAGTTGCAGGGCAGAGTTGCAAAGGCAGAAGAAGGAATGGGAAGTCAACAGTGACAGCGAAAGGCAAGAGGAGGACGCAGAGGGCCACATTGGACAACACTAAGCAGCAGCACTGAGTGCCCACACAGAGTGACGCATTCCAGCGTAGGGACTGCGCAGAAGATCACGCAAAGTGATGCAGACGGAGCTAGGTGTCTCCCAAGTGTCAGAAATTATCCAAGAGGATTCGAGGAATTTATCTCAGGTGTATTCTTAAGAGATCTGCTCGTCTCTTTCTTGTAAAAGATTTTCATTGATGAAGAATAATACAAACCCTCATTTGCTGCACCGATTTTCCCGAATTGGGTTTTTCTAGGGACAATTGTCCAAAAATAACTGCGTACATGTGATTGTTTCTATTGCATTATATGTGTTCTGTTCTATTATCTGCTTATGGTTAAGTGATTACTGTAGTTGTATTTGTTTCAGAATTTACTGATAGAAATTTGTAAATAACTTATCATAAATAAGTAGGCGAAATAAAATAATCAATGCAGTAGTATTTCAGATTTGAAATTTTCACAACATTGGCATACTTCAGAGTGGACAAGCCATGAAACCACCAGTCATGTGCCTCCCCCTCCAAATGTAAAGTGGCCATTTTAATGGCGTATACCTTCGTCATCTTGTTAAGTTGTAAATAGGTTTCCAACTTCTCCACCCAAGCACGAGCTATGCACTTGGTAGTGCCATTGTATGTGGGGAAATACATCCTCCCAATGGTGCGTTGCAACTCGGAACTCTGCGTGCCCTGACCTCCATAACTCCTTCCCTTCTCATTCTGCTTGAGCTGGCAATAATCTTTAAAAGAAAGTGTTGCTTTGAAGTCTTCTCCCATGGATTGCCACTCCTTGAAATACTCCCTCGTGGGCATCTGGTCATCAACTCCTCCCTGTTCACTCGGTGCTGAGGGTAGGAAAGAAGGCAGCGTAGTTCTAGTTGGCCCACTAGAGGCTGGTGGGTGCGTAGTGGGTGAAGGATGGTCATATTGTTGAGAGGCCCCATAAGTCTCTCCGAATAGAAAATCCTAGTGAATGCTCCAGTCCTTGTTCTGCTGTTTGATCTCATCTAACATCTCCTTATGCCCCCTCGCTAAATCATTCAGGGCCTTTAGGAGGTTGTCAAAGGCCATCTCCTCCTTGCTCTTGGGCTCCCCCATATCCTTTACTATCACCGCCTTTCCACGATCCTCAGTCTCTGGAGTGATCTCTAATTCCCTCTCCCTGCTTCGGTACCTTTGCCTCCTATAGGTAATATTTTATCTATCCTCCTCACTCATAGGAAAGTCCCCCATGGTTGATCCAAGATCTGAGCTCTGATACCATTGTAATGTTCCTAATTAGGAAAAACAGTGATATGCAAAGCAAACAACAAAGTACACCATAGGAAATTTAAAACTTTTAGAACACACCCATGTAAAACTAGAAATATCGAAGCAGTTGAGCCATTTTATTATAAACTGGAGCAAGAGTACAAATATATGGAAGGAATGCACCTAGGCTTGTCTCAAAGGTAAGCCGAGCAAAGCCCAGGTGAAGAAATGTCAAGCCCAGATGCTGCTATCAACTGCCCAAGTATTGCTCTGCGCTGCCCTAGTAATTTTGCATTGTCTGCTGCAAAGATATAGTTGGAAACCCTGCCTCCAATGCTTAGAAAATTCTGCAAAATTATATCCAAGCTCCTCAAGCAAAACCCACCAAAACCTAGAAAGGGTTTGCCCTAGTTCTGACCTCCCAAAATCAACCCCCAAAGGCCCTACGTCCTCCACTAGTTGCTGAATACGCTATCTGTCTGTGCACCAACAAACTCCACCCAAAACACTCCAAAAAGGCTGCATTCAGCTCCTCAAACAATTCCCTTATTTCTCCCAACAAGTTCCAGCCTCAATGAGCAAGCCCCTCACTCCCACATGTGCCCAGTGACACGCTTCTATGCAGGCCCAGGAGTTGCAGACTCACTCCAGACTCACTCTGATGCCCAAACTCCCCAAAAAGCCTGCAAAATCCCTGAGCTTCCTTCTAATTTTCTTCGGCAATTTCTTCCTAGAAGAGCATTGAAATGACTCCACTTGAGTCCTTCCTTCGTCCTCCTAGAATACGCATTGGCTGGGCAAATTCTGAGTGTAAGTGCTGGAAAATTCACTGCAAATCTCCTCTGGATAGATGTGAAAGAACCTCTCTAGGGTGGCACTCGAAGTCCCCCGAAGAAAGGGTGAGTTTTCCGTTTGGAAAATTTGTGCTAAACAACAAGTGACCCAGCTAAGCAACTCGAGCAACTAAGTCAAGTTCAATACATCAAAGATGCAAATGAAGTTGAGCTGCCTCCTTTAATAATTTTGTGGGCCTTCCTTCCCCCGTGGGCCCCTCCACCAAGCCATTTGATTTCCCTGCTAAGCATTTCGAACCATAGGCTAAGTGAAGTGCGTTTTTCCTTATGTGGGTGGCCTCTACATTCCACTAGCAAAATAATATGACCTCCTTTTAACTTCTAAGTCCTTTACCAAAATCGAGTGGGTCCCATAGCCCCCAAAATTTATTTCAAAATTCTGGAAATTAATCTTGTTACAAAATAATTTAGGAAGGGGCATTACAACATGCCATATTCTGCATCTAGTGGGAGAGTGGTATTGAAATGTCTATTTGAATAGGTGTTGGAAGAAACTTCCTATAACAAAGATGAGATAAAATACACACCTCAAAAAAGATCAACCATAGCTGAAGTGAGGGGGAGAAGATCCAACTGTATATATTGGAAAGAGGCTAGATTACAACTAAGCATGCTTAGATACAACCATAGTTTTACAACTTGTACTGGATTGACTTGGAACCGGTTAAATATGTCAAGTTGATAGGTGATCGAGTGAACTTGGCTTTTAAGTTGGCTTAAGGTGCCAGTTTGGGTCAGTTTGGTGCCAAATTGGTTGAAACTGATCGAGTTTATGACTCATCAAAATAATGTCTTCAGCCCTCACTTGTTATGATTCTAACTATGTTCTAGATAAATACCTTATTACAAACAATCTTCCATATATGAAATAATACTGTTAATGGTGTTTGGCAAATTCATGCACAAAATGTCTTGAAACCTGTGTCAAAACTCTCTCATCATTGGCATTCAAAACATAAATGAAACATATGTCAAGCGCTTGGGAAATTTTTTTTCTTGCGCTGATCAAGCCTCAAAGCTAGGCAAAATGATATTTCACTCTCAAACCCATGTCGACCACTTACTTATAGTTGTATCTTCAAAACCTACTAGCGCCAACTTCCTTTCTTTTTTAAAATCATGATTACATATTAAGTAGAGTCGACCTCCTTTGATCTCAAAAACAAGTTAGGGCCAACCCTAGATTTTGGTTAAGTAAAATCAATGTAATGGGCCAACCCTAGATTTTCGAAAAAATGTCTTTAGCCAGACATTGGAATCAAATTGGTTCGAGTTGAGTACCTAGTTGATAGGTAGTTGAGTCGAAGTCCAAGTTCAGATTTTAAAACTGTCGATACAAGTGTGTGGGTTTATTATAGATGCCCAAAATATGTGCACTTGAGAGAGCAAAATTCAAAAGGAAGCTCGAATATAAGATGAGTGGGTTTATGATTATCAAATTTTTACAAGTGAGAGTTGTGTGTGAATATCCAACTTGGTCAGTTGTAGCCGAAAAGAGTGTTAGTGAATAAGCATATCCAATATAGGGCTGGTGCTATGAACAACATCTTCCTTGAAGATGGATAAGAGGGCAGAAAGGGAGCATTGGATTGGACCTACCAATGCAAACCATTTGAATATAGAACCTCGTCTAAACACCATAGTACCAAAACTAACATGGTCCACAATCTTGCAATGAGCTTCTCTGGTGAAGATTTGGAAAAAGCCATTAAAGTGTGTTGTATATAGGATGTTTGATAAGGACATATAGTATACAATTGTCCATCTGGATGGCGTCAGGAGATACATCATTTGTTGGAAACATCTTTTATTGACCTGCTCATGCAATGGAGGGCAGGAAGGTATATCTATCCCATGTTGTGCATCTGGTGGGAGAGTGGTACTAAACTGTCCATTTGAAGAGGCATTCGAAGAAACATGCTGTAATAGAGAGGAGATAAGACTCATTCAGAAACATCCTGTAATAGAGAGGAGGTAGGAGTACTCACCTCAAGTAAGATCTCAAGCAGCTGAAGTAAGAGTGAGAAGAGACCACTCCATATATTGAACAGAGCTTGAATACAACCAAGTATGCTCAAATACAACACTTGTAGGTTTATGAATAACTAGCATAGGTGCACCCGAGAGAGTTAAGCTCAAAAGGAAGCTGGAATACACCATGAGAGTGGGTTTGTAAATATCTAACACAAATACAAGTCAGTGTTGTTGTGTGGATATCCAACTTGAAAACATGGACAAATGTAGCCCGAAAAGAAGGTTAATGAATTATCATCTCAATATAGGGTTTGCCCTATGGATAAATCCTCCCTAAAGATAGAGAGGAGGGAATGAAGAGAAAGCATTAGATCGGACCTTCCCCCTTAATGTTGAATGTGGACCATCTGAAGTTAGAACCTCCTCAAAACACCAGTTTACCAGTACCTGCAAAATTCCACAACCAGGCAAAGGGGGTCTTAGGTGGAGAATTGAAAGGAGCCACTGAAGTATGCTGCATATAGGATATCCCATGAAGACAAATATTATAGTCCGGAAAAATAAGATTGGCAGAAACTATGGACCTGTGACTTCGAGATGATGTACTTGCTTATAAAAAGCTCCTGAATCAGATCTGCCTAAGATTTTACAGCCCTATTAATTGGAGCAATGAATTCTTGAGATCATTAGGTTTAATGAATCCTTCTATAGACCCAAGAAGGAGGTACAAGGGGGTGTTTGCAACTATAAAACTAAAAAAGATGATGCAGGAAATTCTGCCACCAAGTACTCTGGAAACAACGGTGAAGCACATGATACCAGCTCTGTTCCAAAAAACAGAAGCAAATTTTGGCCAGAAAATGAGAGAGGGTGTGTTCATGCTGCCTTAAAAAAGCACTGTCTGTAAAAAATAGCCCTTCACTGACCAAAGCAAAAGACATAAAAGGATGGAGAGCTCTAGTGGTAGAGAGGGTAGAAGAACCCATAATTTTGCTGCTTTCCCAAAATGTCTAAATACCCTAGTTTTCAGACCTAAGCCAGCCAAGGACATAGAATAGAGCAGCATTAGTCACAATGGCTCTTATACCATGTTGAGAACACAAAGTTATAAGATCTATACTAATCTCTTCGTCAAACTCCAGTTCAATCATCTAGAAACCCATCGGGTTTATCACATCATTTAACAGAACAGCAAAACTCTAAGTTTAGTGAAATAGCACATCCTTTTAAGTCCCATATTACAATTTGCTTGACCAGTTAGCTATAATTGTTTTTTCTATTCATGTTTTGCCTTAGTATACATGTTACAGTTTATGCTATTCTTTATCTATTATTGAAATGTTCTTAACTGGTTGTTTATTCTGTTTTTATTTCAATACAGATACCATGCTATTCACAAGGAAATATATGAGTGGTTTGATTTAAGTTTTGATAAGTTTGGCCGTACATCGACACCTCAGCAGACAGAAATATGCCAGGCAATTTTTCAAAATCTTTGGGAGAGAAATTGGCTTTCTGAGAATATAATGCAGCAGGTTTGTAAGATCCATGAACATTAATTTCATATTGAAGTTTGGGAAAATATCATTTTATGCAGCAAGTATTTCTTAATTGATTATTTGGTTTCATCAGTTCTGTAGTGTCATGATATTTTTCAATGTGATGCTATTGTTTCGGACTGCGGAGTTGTTATTTTCCGAAGTGATTATGTCAAGTGCTTAGCATTTTAGTCTTGACAACTTTCTGCTGTTGACCGTGCAGCTTTATTGTGATACATGCAGTCGCTTTTTAGCAGACAGGTTTGTAGAGGGTGTTTGCCCCACACCTGGATGTGGCTATGAGGATGCACGAGGTGATCAGTGTGAAAGTTGCAGTAAACTGTTGAATCCAACAGAACTTTTAAAACCTAGGTGCAAGGTGCGATACATGTCTTTATCTTTCTGGTTTGATGTCCTATTTTCATATCTGCTGCTGAATTCAACAGCTGAATTTACTTGCAGGTCTGTCGAAATCCTCCTCGGATTCGGGATACAGAACACTTGTTCTTAGAACTTCCAAAGTTAAAGGACAGGTTGGAAGAATATATCAAGAATATGTCTGTCATTGGTGGTTGGAGTCAAAATGCCGTTCAGGCTACAAATGCTTGGACTAGGGAAGGACTGAAGCCCCGCTGTATTACACGGGATCTCAAGTGGGGGGTTCCTGTTCCACTTGAAAAATTTAAGGATAAAGTACGTGATGCTTTTGTTTATATCCTTAGAAAGCATATTTTGCTTGTTGTCTCTCATTTTTCCGTTTGTTGTTAAGGTACATAAACGATCTATTCATTCAGCTCGACTTAAGAATATCTAATAGTTGTGCAACTGTTTGTTCAAGGAACTGGCAAATCTGTTGATAATCCTTGTTTTATATATGATATCTTTTCTTGCTAATGGTTTGAGTTTTATTCAGGTTTTCTATGTGTGGTTTGATGCTCCGATTGGATACGTATCTATAACAGCATGCTATACAAAAGATTGGGAGAAGTGGTGGAAAAATCCAGAAAATGTGGAGCTTTTCCAGTTTATGGGGAAGGATAATGTCCCATTCCATACGGTGAGGGGAAGGATAATGTCCCATTCTTACGATCGAAATCTCTAAACACAAATTGTTGTGATTCAAATTTGGATGCTTTGTGCTACTGCTCTGCCAATTGGAATCTCTGCACTTTAATTGTTGTGATATTTTTAACTGTTCCTGATTGTAAACTTTGAGTTGAGATTTTAATGTTCTTTTTAAAGTTTTATGCCCACATCTGACCGGAGTTTCAAGAACATTCATTGATTACTTTTAAATTTTAATATCTTGTGTCAGATTTTCATCAAGTATGACATCTTATAGGTTCATTTAGATCTATTTGGTAGGATCAAGTATATCGGGAACAGCATTCCATGATTTTCCGGACTGCAGGGGCAGTAGGAATGGGGATACGAGTAGCCATACTTTTTCCAGAGTGCAGGAGCAGTTGAAGTGGGGATACAAGTAGTCATACTTTTTCCAGAGTGCAGGGGCAGTGGGAGTGGGGATACGATAATCCAGTATGCCTAGAAAGTTTTGCCGAGGAAATGGCAGGTTGGGAGTGGCAATAATGTATATTGAAAATTATTTAGAAAAAAATTTAATATAAAGAACAATTATAAATTTGGAATATAATCCTTTAAAAATATTAATTAAAAAATATGATATAATAAATAAAATAGCAATATAATATTAAATATAACACATATAAATCCAGGGTATAATGTATTATTAAACATACATAATGGATAGATTAATTGAATAAAATATGAAATTTAGTAAAATATGTTATTTAATTATAAATTAATGTACAATAAAACATATTTTTATTATATATAAGTAAAAATGATATACGCAATATTATTAATCTATATAAAACTTAGAAGTATTGGACAAAGTGGCGAGAAGGTTAGAAACCTAACTTCTTACATATATAATAATATATATAAAACTTAGAAATATTGTACAAAGTGGCTACGTCTAGCGAGATGAGGGTGAGTGAAACTCGAGCTAGCTTTTCTCTTGGGGGGCACAAGAAACAACTCCAGAACATGGGAAGAAATCCCTTGGCTGTTGGAAGAAGTCACTTGGCTGCATTACAATGGTGAAATAGAGAGCGACACCTGCCATAAAGTGTAAACATGCCTCAGAGTGGCCTCCTTATTCCCCTGCTTATTCTCCATATCGTGCTGTCCAGAGGGAAAACCGAAGGCTGGTGATCCAGTAACCTTTACATCACAACAGCAACCATTACATCACAACAAGAGGCGCAAATATCTGACCTTTTTTTCAATTTTTTTTGAATCAAAAGCATGTAGAAGTTCCCAGGCGTAGGGTAGGTGCAATGTAGCACAAAGCGGGGACAAAGCAGGGATGTTTTTTGGAAGCGGATACACAGAAGCGTCATTTCCCAAAAATCTAGGTAGCAAAGCATCTACTATATATATATATATATATTTTTTTTTTGCATTTATATTAAAAAAACATCCAAAATACCAAACTAGTTGTAGAAGATATGAAAACATGCATATTTGTATACAAATCAAGATAGATATGGCATCCATTGTACATCAATGGTTAATTATTCGAGCGTCAACCATCTAGAATCTAGATTCTTTTCCTCTTGTCTCGCCTTTGCCTCTACCTCGATTGCCCAGGGATATTAGTCAACATTTCCTAATTTTAATCAAACTACCTAATCCAAGCCTTAAAATATGGTGGAAAAAGCTTAACATGTTTGATCAATGATTTTAACTTGATTGAAAGGTAATTTTTTGCTAAGGCCATGACAAAGGAGTTCAACAATTAACACCACCAACACTAGGGTACAAGAGCACATAGGGGGCTTGGTGCTCTTGATTAAATGCCAATCACATACCCTCATACATGATATAATCTAATGAAAAGCCACAATTCATTGATCCTGAATTCCTTAAAACTGTTAAGTCTGTTGAATTTTGAATAGGATATGAAATTCTATTTTCTCCATATGAAGCTCGATGGGGCTGTAACCACTCTCAAACATCCTAAGTCATTTCATGGTGATGTTAAAAATTTAAGTAAAAGGATGAAAACGAAAGATAAAGGAGAATGTCTCTTTTACTTTAGAAATTTAACATTACCATAACGGGGCATCTAGGAAGCATCTAAGGAGCGTCAAGGGAGCACCTTGGGAGTGTCTGGGAAGCCCCAACACAACTTAAGTCAAAGAAATTAAAAAAAAAATTTAGAACCCCGCGGAACCGCCCATTTCTGTCTGGATCCATTGGCGATCCGCGCGGATCCGTGCCCAAACCTCCATGGATCCCCAACGGATCTTTTCTCGATTCGCGGATCAGGAATCCGGAACCGCGGATCGGGGCTTGTGTGGTTCCAAATTTCCAAGAATCTCCTCAAAATAGCGGAATCGTGGATCTGATTTTGGAATCCGCGGTTCCATCAGAGGATCGCCCAAGGATCGGTACAGGACGCGGTTCCGACCTTGGATCCTTGGCGGGGGGGGGGGGGGAAGGATCGTGCAACACTGGGTAGGTGTGCCGTGGGAATGTTGTTTGGAATGGCCAACTGACAATGGGAATGCTTGCAAAAAGCCTTAAGCTCCCGGTGCTGCTCCACATGACTTTGGAGTGTTTTGTAGCCGCCCGCTTCGAAGCTCTCGGGAGAGGGAAATGGTGGGTATAGGCTCCCCAAAATTCGAGAGTCATATCTGTGCAACATAGAGATTCATGAAGCTCCAACTAATTGGATAGGGGTGGTTCTTGTAAAATAAGCCGATGGCTCAATTTTTAAAGAATTTATACCCCAACGCATTCAATTTGAAATCAGTCGTATTTTCATCATCATATACAAGTTAATTTATTATTGAGTGCAGAATCCAGATCCATTCTATAGTGATTTCATTATGTATATTGTCCTAAGCATATGCAGCATTGATTTTTTGATATACACTTGTTATCTACGGGTGTAAGTGGAACCTTCAATATGGGATTTTACATTGAAGGCATTATCTCTCACAACCTATGGAAACAACCCGGTGGCTAAGATGTCAAAAATGACAGGTATCTAATGTGGCAAATTTACTCATGACTTGCACCTGGCCCCAACTGCATGAAACAACCTGCTTATGTGAGTGAGATGGTCATGAGCAGTGAACATATCTATAGAATGCTTTAAACCTTGGTGGAAGGAATAACAATACCCTTGCTGTACCACTAACCAAACCCATGTTAACACGAATATATCGTACCCGCTAAGCTCTTAACTCTAAAACATGGTTGTTAGTTGGTCAAATGGAAAATTACCTATAAAATTTCCTTTTAACTACTATATACTTTTTGAGTGCATATTGCATTTTAGACCATAATGTGTGAATGCTGTTATGGTGAATACCATAGCCTAAGGTATTCAACATACTTGCCAGATACCATACAAGGAAATTATTAGAACTCTAGATTAGACATCCGCCAAACTCATCTTTTGATATGGTAACTTTCTCTTTATAGATGGTCAAACTTGACCCTTTACGTTATTAGTTATCCTCAATCGCTATATCTGTTAGAAGTCCATGCAATTTCCACGTATATATTATGATAACTGAAGACAAAATAAGGAACTCAGCACAAGAAATACATGTAGAAGACGTGTAGCAGAATTTCAAAATGCTTGCTAGCATCCTGCTGCAAAATTGTGCCACATTGTTGCCATTTGTAGGGGTACGGGTGTTAAAAGTTAAAGCAACTAAGATTGTTTTTGAGTTGAAAACTGGGCCATTTAGAGCCTACGTAATCTATGGGGAACTGCCTAGGCTATGAAATGGAAACATGGGGTCATAATATCCCTGTGATTTTTTTGGGCCATGAAAAGGCAGTCTGTCTGCCAAGGTATTAATTCCCGAGGAATGTGATAATGCAAGGCATCATTAACTTGCTGTTTGTTCACTCGTACTTTTAAGCCTGGTTAGGAAAACTGATTTATTCTATGCTGTTGGAAGTGCTTCCTAATTGCAACTATATTATATTGCCTATTCATGCTCTTACCAGTGAAAATTAAATTGTAATGATGAGAATCTATTTTAAATTTTAGAAACCTTGGCAAATCTTACTAGTTCCTAATATGCAAACTGTAAAATGTTTTGCGATATTTTTGTTTTAGTATTCAAATTTCTAATGATTTTATATAGTCTCTAATTTTTTTTTGATTTTTAAGATACTATAAAATTTGGGTGAATCATTTTTAGAAATAATGGAAATTAGTGAATTTTTTTTTTTTGGAAAAAGTATGGAAAATTAGGCCACCTGTGAATATTAAGTTTTAACCCCTAAAATTTTCCTTGGCTCTTACTTGGGCTGGATTATTTTTTATTGCCTGTGCTACCTGATACCTGAGGGATTCGTAGACTTCTGGGATCTTGGCTGTCTTTCAAGTTTTGATGACTGAATTGGGTTTTTGAATTCAGCTCTCCATCTCCTTTAACCGCAATATCACATGTTACAAGGGATATTATACTGAATTTATTCTTTCAGAGGCTTTTTGGTTCAGCTTTATACTTGTCCATGTAGATAAAAATTGTTGATTTGAATTTTGAACATAACTTCTGATGGTTGCTTCGCTATTGTCAAATTTTCTTGTCTTTCTGCTGAATATCAGTGATGATGTGGATGGAATTTTGCGATGATGTGCAGTTTATAGACTACAGTGCCTTCATTTTATATGTAAAGTCATCATCATGCATGTGAAATGGCATATAGTTTGTTTTTATCTATTTGCTTTCGATGTAATTTTATGGTTGGAATCTTAGACCAGTGCATCTTTGTTATACAGGTCATGTTTCCTTCTACACTCCTTGGAACAGGTGAAAATTGGACTTTGATGAAGACAATTAGTGTTACTGAATACTTAAATTATGAAGCAGGTTAGTTCTACATTGATACTGTCTGGATATGATATATTTTCCTGATGTTATTTGTCCTTTACATTTTTTTGCCATTTTGGTTGTAGAAGAACAAATATTCTTCCAATCTCTAATATGAATCTTCATGAAGCTATTGGCATCTAATCATTAAATATTCACAGGATTTTGCTGAAAGTTTGTGTGAGGAGGTATATAGTTTTTTAGCAAATATGAATACAAGTCTTCAATGATAACTTAGAATTGAATTATTGACCCGCATAATTTCATATGATTCTACAATTGTTTCCTAAATTCTGCTTTGTACACCATCTAGTGACACCACTTGTTATTTTACTTCATAATGGTTGCAGGTAAATTTTCTAAAAGCAAAGGGATGGGTGTGTTTGGCAATGATGCTAAAGACACAAATATCCCCGTGGAGGTCTGGCGGTATTATTTGCTGACAAATAGACCTGAGGTGACCTTTATAAACTTAATTGCTTTCTAGGTTTGAAGACATTTGTATGCATGAATTTAATGACTCTGCAGACATTTGTATACATGGATTGTTATTTTTATAGATAGTGAGCAATATTGCCCAGTTTGCAATTTCAAACATATTTGTTATAACAAAACATTCTAATCACTTATTGTCCAACTCCAGGTGTCAGATACACTCTTCACATGGGTAGATCTGCAAGCAAAACAAAATAGTGAATTGCTAAAGAATTTAGGCAACTTTGTTCATCGTTGTTTGAGTTTTCTTGCAAAGCCTTCAGGTCAATATTGATTTTATTGTGTTAGTGTTGATTTAGTTATATAAGTTTTCCTTATCCTGCGTAGCTGGGTTGTATGGTTTGTCGTAATGGAAGATTTTTACATACAGGTGAAGGTTATGGATCTATTGTCCCAGATGCCCCAGGTGCAGAGGCACATAAGCTAACTGTTGATCTGGGCGAGAGAGTTGGTAAATTAGCTGAGCAATATGTTGAAGCGATGGAAAAAGTAATTGGATTTCTATTTGAACTTTAAATGTGTTAATGCATACTTTTTTTGAATTAATGTACGGAAAAGTGATATTTTCCTGTAGAACTTGGCTTTATGGACTGCATAATGAAACTGCAGTAATTTTTAATGCTAATTCCTTGTACTTTTTACAATCAGGTTAAACTTAAACAGGGCTTGAAAACGGCAATGAGCATATCCAGTGAAGGGAATGGTTACTTACAAGTACTCACCATCTTTTGTTTAGTATTCGGGTTGCAAATTTTTTTTTTTTTTTTTTTCATTTGGTCATTGGGTTTTAGAAAGAAATTAAAGCTAAGACACCGGTTATGGTTACAATATAGGATAGTCAATTTTGGAAGCTTTACAAGGAAGACCCAGCTGCATGTGCCATTGTGGTGAAGACTTCAATTGGGCTTGTGCATCTCTTGGCAACTTTATTCGAACCTTTTATGCCTTCCTTTTCTCACAAGGTAGATACAGAATCCTGCTGAATTTTGGAAATTGTCAGGTGTATGTGATGTTTCGATAACTTTAATGATAACATCTGTTATTTGTTGAATCTCTTCATGTCAGTGTGGTTTTTAGGCATCCGTTCATTATAATTAACATATAACATTTCCTGTTATTTAGTGCGGTTTGTGACTCATTGCTTTTACAGGTGCTGGGGCAGCTCAATCTGCCATATGAAACATTGTCTCTTTCTGATGAAAAAGGTGACGTGGAACAGGCGGGAAAGCCTTGGAATATTGTACCTGCTGGTCACAAGATTGGCAAGCCAGAACCTTTGTTTTCAGAAATGGTATTATTTTATGATTTTTAGAATTCTTCTACGTCCGCATCTCTTGAAATATAATCAATTGGATAAAAATTTGAATTAAGAAGGTTGGCTTGAATTAAATAGTCATTTTTAATTAGTGACGGAGTTTGTCTTTTTCTACAGAAAGACGAAGAGGTCAATTACTACAGAAGAAAGTTTGCAGGTAGTCAAGCTGATAGGGTTGAAAGGGCCGAAGCTGAAGCAACAAATGTTGCAGAACAAATTAAAAAAATGACAATTTCAGGTGGAATTTTTCTCTTTGTAAATATATCGTGATGATGGTTCTAGGGATATTATTTTGTAGCTCCTAGGTATTTTTGGAAGTTATATAATTGGCATTTTGACTTTTCTTCTATGAAGACTTTTGAAGGGCATCCACCTGTCATACATGGCATGATAAATTTTGTTCAGTGGTGCCTCCATTTTGATGATTTGAATTGAATACAGGATTCAGAATGGCCAAATTCTCAAGAGCTTGCATTTGAAGCAAAAAGCTCTTGCATATTGCGTCAGTGTGAAATGACTGGCTATTATTTTTTTTAAACCTACATTCAAATTGCTAAATTCATTGTGCTTCTAAGTATTCCAACTTAAGGTTGCCTAGATATTGAATTCTCTTACATTCGTACCTTGGCACTGTTGATTGGTATTGCAAGGATAAGAATTTTTGGGTCAATTTATCATGTTATGCTTTGCGTTGTGTTTATTACCAATAAATATCAAGGTTGGCAATGAACACAAAGTACAGTTAGAGTTTCTTTTCAGTTTAGTTTGCGGTAATTTTGAGTGGTCCTCATTCAATAGTAAATACCTTCACTTTTAACGGTGTTACCAGGAGCATCCTATTATGCTGATGCTGTGAGTCTAGAATTGCATTTAAAGTGGTAGCATGCCGGGGGTTAGATAGGTTACTTCGTCCTCCTTGGGCCTGTTGAGGAATCAAGGTGATTGTACATTATGATTGATTTCTTTTACTTGATAGTTACTTGTGAATGTTTGTTGACTTCTTATTACTTATGTTATCTTCTTCATCAAGCAATTACCAAAAGTCCTCATCTTATAGAATCAGATCAAAGTGACAAATATGCTACTTTGTCCTCCTTGGGGCTCCTGTTGAGAAATCAAGATGACTGTAGATTATGATTGATTTCTTTTACTTGATAATTACTTCTGAATGTTTGTTGACTTCTTATTACTTATGTTATCTTCTTCATCACATCAAGAAATTACCAAAAGTCCTCATCTTGTAGAATTAGACAAATAACACAAGAAATTAGGCTCCAAACCAGGGCAAATTCCCACAAGGGGGAAACACAAGAAAGTCCTCATCTTATAGAATCAGATCAAAGTGATCCAAGACCCGAGACCAAGACCAAGACTGCCACAAAGTCGCAAGTCAACCCTCCTCCCATCCATCTCCAACAAATCATAGTCAACAGAAGTTGACGCTGGTCAAATCTCAGAAATCTGGTCATCTTGGCTGAAATTTCGGGTCTGCAATAGCACAGACATTGCCTTAGAAAACTCGCACATGTGAACAGAAACTATGGCAGAAAACAGAAATTTCTCTCTCCTTTGACTGCAGTCTCTCTCTCCTTTGAATTTCCCTGAAATTCTCCTTCTTGCACAGAAATCAAAGTGATGGATGGATGATAGAATGAGTTCAAACTATATTCGACTGCCTCTTTAGGCCGACTTTTCTAGGAGGGCCGACTTGGTCTTTGTGGTGGCATTTTTGACTCTTTGACTTAATTTTTTTTTTTTTTGACAAGAAGTCCAAATGGGATTTTGACTGAATTACATTTCATTGACTCATGATAAATTTTCTTTTGACTCAACTGACCCTAAAAGCATGAAGAATATGCTTTGACTAGAAATAAAATAATAATGATGAATATAATAAATACATCAATAGTACATTTGCATTACATTATGAAGACCGACACTAATTACATTTAAGTATTAAGGGGTTTCTGCAGTGCATTATATTAGATATCATTTTTTGGGGTTCAACTGCGTTAATTAAGTCATTCATCTATGACCATTTCCATGAGAGATAGTTGTAATTGACTAATTTCTCATGATTTTTGAATAGTCCACTTAGCACTCATTGCATCGGGTGATGCTCACAGGGGTGAAGAAGTGGGATTGGAACTAGTGAAATGAATCACATAGCGTCAATCATCATTTCCGGGACTTACACCCAGTAACCAAGACTTCCTGGGAGGTCACCCATCATAACTGACTAATTTCTCATGATTTTTCAACACTCCCTTTTAACTAGGGAGGTATTTATAATGACAGAACATGATACTCTCAAATTGAAATATTCTCATAAGAAGGGATTTAGATTGATAAGCATCATCATAACCAACATTGTCAAACATAACAAGGCCTTGACTAATAAGCTCTATCTCTCCACTAGATTAGAGCACACGCTGGGAGGCATAAATTTGGACACCACCGCCTCTCTAGGCACATACCCCATTTAGATGTTCACCAGGTATGTCCTCACAAAACTATTCTTATCTTGGATACCCTATTTTCCAAGAATATCGGTCCTCAAGACTATTCTTATCTTGGATCCAAATCCTCAAAGAATATTGGTCCCAGATGCCTATCCAATCCACCTTTCTCCCTACCAGTGCCTTCACTAGGCTTACGACTGTTAGTCCTGGCCATAGTGCATGACACATGGAGATTATGGTGTCCATCTTGAGTCCCTCTCAACCAGGGAGGAGATCCTCACACCCTCTCAAATTACCTGAAATAACCACAAGCCTAAGCTTGTCAAAGATACTCATCAATGCAAAGACTACTTCTGTGGAGATCTGTTGTAGCTTCTTTTCTCCTATCTGTATCTTATCATAACGAGCTTTGACCTTCCTGGTTCTTTGACAATCTTCATGCAACTTTGAATTCAACATGTCATCAAGTATTTTCATCAAACATCTTTATGGGACCAAACTTCTTCACAGCTGTTTGCACAAGCCTTCACATCTTCTTCCTTCATAATCGAATTCTGCTTATATGCTTTTCCAAGAAATTATATTTGCTTCCAATCATCAGTAGTATCTCTATTAGCATCAATATTGTCAATCAATGTGTTCCTGGATCGAACCAATCAGCTGCAGGTACTATGATATCAGAACTCTTCAAATGCTTGCTATAGGATATTGCCCTATATTGGTCAACTTTTATTCTTGATCACAAGCTTCTTGGTTTTTATTTCAAACTTCAAGTAGTATAGTATCCATCAAGATCTAACTTCTCCCTCTTTCTTGGCTGAGGTAAGTGAACTTCCTTTTGTGTTTTCATTTAATCGACTTCTTTTTTCCTCTTTAATCTTCATGCTTTTCCCTGTTCTTCCAATTCTTCTGACTGCTAATCAAGCTTTGATAGATCTTGTCTTGACCTGCAGGCTTTGTTAGAAGACTATGAAAGAACAAAAATAGGCAAAGTATAAAGATAATAGTAATAGCCGTAATCAAGGAGATGTAAAATGATTATCTTTTGAAGAAGGGTTAGCCCCCTCTTAATCTTGGACCTGTTCACCAACCTAGTTCTTACATTAGCATGGTGTCATTATTAACGAGAGTTAGATCTACTTTTTACAATGGAAATGATTAGATAGGGTTTTGTTCCTAGGGTTTGTCTAAGTCCAAACTAGAGAGTTAGTTGCAAAACCCTAGAGTCATTATTGACAATCCTTCTATACATGAGATTTTCATTCCTTGATCATAAAGAAATTAGCAAAGAAAGACTACAAATGTTATCATAACAGTGATTTCTAAAATATATCCACACAAACCCTTATTACTATCTTTCAAGAGATCATTATCTTAGCATTACTACTATTGACATTGAGCATAGTTTACATTTACCTCTTTTAACTTCACTTGTTCTCCATTATTGCCTTCGAGTATGGTACTACTATATTGTAAGTTGTAACTTCTTGGGGCTGCTTCAAAAGATATGCTTACGCTAAATTTGAACTTCTCTGTCCATACAATTCTGCAACTTGGTCTTCACATTGATCTCACTCCTTGGTCCTTCAAGCTAGGCTATAAACCACAGAGATATCTTTGAGCTGCTTTCAGTGCCCTTTATCTTTCAATATCAAATAGGTCAGCTTCAAGAATGGAATTCGTCTTTCTTTTATGTATGAGAAGGGTGCTATTTTCACAAACTTGTGTTACAGATTTCCTATACCCTCACAGTCCTTATGAAGAGATATAATGCTGCTACATATTCTAGTGTCGCAGAGATGGGCCTTAAATCATCATAATAAATTCTGTCACGAAGTAGCATCCCTCAGGTTTTCGCATAGGATGCCACTAAACTTTGATTCTTGATGATTCAAAAAGTTTTGTATGTCTTTGTATAGTTCAGATCACAAATATACATGTTCTACTTGTCATAGAGATGCTCAGACATTTTCACAAATGTAAATTCTATCATTAAGTGTAGCTTCAGACTTGGAATTGATTAGAATCTTAGCTTATATTCACAGTGATGATTTTGGTCCCTTCTGTAGACTATGTACCTTAGTCTTTTGGTCCTATAGCATAGAGTAGATCACAGACTTTTGATTCATTTTGCAAAAAGGTATAGAGATGCTCGGTCCTTTATGTCACAGATAAGACTTGTTTTGCATGTCTTTAAGTTCATCATTTGTACATTTAAATGCCTCAGAGACGATCCACATGGTTTTGGTTTCTTTTAACTTTAGATCACAATACACTTCTATCCTTCGTTTCACAGTGCCACATGATGGTCTTTTTAGATGTCAAAGATGGATAGTCTCCCAAATGAGTCGAGCTGCCTTATATAGTGTTGGATAGACATTTTATCGTTGCATGTTGGTGTCATCATTGATGCCTTGAATCTTCAAATATTTGTTGCTATAGTAAGCTTCAGATACCTCATAGAAGTGTCACAGAACCTTTTTGTATTGATCGAAGAACAGTACCTCAGAGATTCGTTTTTTCCCAAACAAACTTGCTTCAATCATTATGGCAATTTTGGACTTGTTCATACTCTCAGACTAGCCTTTGAACTCAACAGTAATAGATGTCAGCTACAGTATTTTGGTTAAACTATGCAAATATCATGAATACAGTTGGTCTTTATGATTCAGAGGCAGGGTCTTCTTTTTACAGATTTCATATAAGCCATTTGCTTTTTCTTTGAGTACTTTGTAGATTATAAAGATAATGACTTGTGTGCTTATCATGGGAGAAGGTGCCTCTGAAATTCACATTAGTACAGGAAACTTACTTCATAAATCAACATAGAGACTCAAATATGTGTACCTATGCCAAATATTTTGTCGACAACAGAGATATGAATTCCATCTTTGATTTACAGAGAATGCCATAGAGTCTTTGCATGTATTATAGGTCTCTTTTTCTAGCCCTTAAGTATTTCGGTCCTTCATTTATTGATGAATTCGGTTCACAGGAATATTGATGTCTTTCTTCAACTTGAATCACAGAGGTACTGTGCCTCTTTCAATTCATATTTTAAGGAAAGGATGTCACAGGATTTGTATGATACTTTGCTTAAGGTGCCACATGGATAAGCAAATAAGCCAACAAACTGTTATCTTCAGTCTGCCTTTCCTTCACCCTAGCTCTGATAGCATGTTGAGAAATCAAGATGCTTGTAGATTAGGGTAGATTTATCTTAACTTGATAATTAATTGTAAATGGTTGTTGGCTTCTTGTTACTTATGTTATCTTCTTCATCAAGCAATTACCAAAAGTACAAAACATGAAGATCACAAAGAGACAAAAAACACAAGAAATTAGGCTCCAAGCCAGGGAAAAACCCCACAAGGGGGAAAGAAAATCCTCTTCTTACAGAATCAGATCAAAGTGAGATATCCAAGACCCAAGACCAAGACCAAGACTGCCACAAAGACCCAAGGCAACCGTCCTCCCATCCATTTCCAGCAAATCATGGTCAACAGAAGTCAACGCTGGTCAAATCTCAGAAATCTGGTCATCTCCTGAAATTTCGGGCCTGCAATACCACAAAAATTGCCTCAGAAAATTCCCATGTGTGAACAGAAACTAGGGCAGAAAACAGAAATTTCTCTCCTTTGACTTTCACTGAAATTCTCCTTCTTGCACAGAAATTGAAGTGATGGATGGATGATAAAATGAGATTGAACTATCTTGTATTTATACATGTCCAGGAGGTCGAATGGCTGCTTCTTTAGGCCATTTTGTCCAGGAGGGCCGACTTAGACTTTGTGGTGACATTTTTGACTCTTTGACTTGAAAAATAATTTTTCTTTTTCTTTTACAAGAAGTCCAAATGGGACCTTGACTCAATTACATTTCATTGACTCATGATAAATTTTCTTTTGACTCAATTGAGCCTAAAAGCATGAGGACCATACTTTGACTAGAAATAAAATAATAACAATAATGAATATAATAAAATTATAAATACATCAATAATACATTTGAATTACATTATGAAGACCGACACTAGTTACATTTTCAACAAGCTCATTTAATTAGAAAAGGACATTACAGTCCCCCCTTCCTGACATTGCTTGTTCTCAGCCAATTGCACGATCGTGTATTGCAAGATCTTTTCTTGCACATATGCAGCCCACTTTAAAATTTCATGAATATTTTTGAAGGCTTCATTCACTGTGCTGCGATTTCATGCCTTCATTTGCCATATAAAGAACTTATGGCTGCTAAGAGATGCATAGAGATCCTTGAATTTCATTGCCACATAATAGTAAGCTTGATGGGCTAGTGACTGATTGTTGTGATGTGCCTCCACTGGACTGAAATCCTTAAACTACTCACATACAATAATAGAATGAATGGTGTATCTCTGAAACATGAATTCTCCACAACATTCTCAAAAAGTTCTTTACTGAAGGTCATCTTATTCTCAAGGTTCTTCAGCCCACTTTTGGTCATATTCACTTATAGCAACACAGAAGATTACAGCTCGCACATTCTCAAATATTTCCAGCCACTTACAGCCGTTATTTAATCCTTTAGTATTTACTCTAATAAGCTGATACTTCACAGTTGGAGTTGGACAATCAAAGTTTTCGTTATAAGGTTTTGACATTGGACTACGATCATCAGTTGAAAATTCTATAAATGCTAACCCATTACTTTGAGTCACTCCTTCAGCATATAAAATGTCAGATTCTGACGGATTGTATTCATTACTTGATACCTCAACAGCCCGTTCCTAGAAGTAACCAGCAACATCAGGGAGGACATGCAGCTCATTTCTTCTTGCATACGTAGCCTTAATTGCAGGGTCCCTCCACATTTCATCAACAATTGGGGCATACTCACATGTTGCAGCTGGGAAATCCCCCATTGCCACAATTTCCGGAAGCCAATTGAAAAAATGTTTCAATTTTTTGAGAGAGTAAGTACATTGAGCAGCTTCTTTTTCATCACTTTCATCTGAGGCAGAAACTTGTTCATGTACACTGGAACCATCCATATCTGCTAAGCTTTCCTCCTCAAAATGCTCACGCCCCTCAAGAAATATGCAAAGGTATTTATATAGGTTTCTCTGTATCATCAGTTCGATGTTTTGCAGCTCCTCCTGTGAAAATTTCTCACCCTTGTAGAGAAATTTTGCCTGCTTGAAAATTGTATTAGCACCAGAGCCTTCATATCCAAGTAACAAGAGGTTTTGAATCTTCTTCTGCTTCAAGCATTCTTGGACAGAACTGCTGAAATGATTATCTGTATTTTTCCTCGAGCCATGATAGTTACTCCAAGGGGTAGGTAACGATAGTAAGGAGCATATCAAACTTGTTGAGAAATTAGGGCGTTTAATTCAGTTTATCTTTCATGATAATTACTTGTGAACTTGTTATGCTTCTTTTACTTACATCTTATCTTCGTTAGCTTATTATATCTTTCATCAAGTCAATCATCAATCACATGAGACACAAAGTTTAGGCTCTTCAAGCTAGTGCCAAAACCTCTCCCTCTTGGAGAGGAAAACCCAAAAGCAATTCTTCTTATAGATCTTCCATTGACGAGTACCATAACCATGACATAGATCCTTGACACCTGTATGCCTCCAAGACCCTTGTCACTGCTCTTCTCGGCTTCTCTGGCTGATCTCTTCTTTCTGCACTGCAGTGCACCTTTACTAGGGAAGCTCGGTCCCTAGTCTAGCAGCCCCAAACTGTGTGCTTCTTCTCGGCTTCCTTTGATCTTATCCTTAGCTTCCTGACGTCTTCTTCTCGGTCTACTTCCAGCATCCTTTGGACATCTTTGAAACTCAAGACCGAGCCTTTCTTCATGCTGTTGTAGCCTTCCTCTTTACTGTGATTACCTTCGGCCTCTCTGAGATATGCGAGGTAAACTTGCAGACCAAAACAGAGATATGATACGACTTTCTTCCTTCGATAGCACACCTCCTTTCTTGTCCTAATCACAGACCCTTTCCTTGCTATATTACCTTCTTCTTCACGCATTGTTCTAGGCACTAGAAGAGAGACCTATCTTTTGCTGTGATAGCCTTCTGTCTGAAATGTGCGAGGTGATATAGACCCAGAACAAAGGTAAGTATACCTCTTCTTTTCTTCGCAGATTAGCCTCCTATTCTCACATCAATGTAGCCCCAAACTTCGCTCTTCTATCACAGACATGATCCGAAATCGCTTACTCCATAATGAGGCCGCATCTTCCTTTATATAGTGACTGGCTTTAGCTTGTAGGCCGACATGAGGTTTGTGGGAAAGCCGACTTCATCAAGGAGAATATTCATCATCTTTAAGATGACTTGTGGAGCATATTCGCAAAGACTTGAAGGCATACATTTACATCAATAAATTGTCTTTACAAGTGTAACACCACTTCATATACATGACTTTAAATTATATATATTTATGACAAGATGACAAACCCCTAAAAGACATCTAGAAGAGGTCTTTGACCTATAATAAAAAAACTCCTTGCTCATGAAACCCATGATGCAAGTATTACAAAATACATTTTATTGTTTTTGTCTTTTTCATTACATAAATTCATAATTACAAGTCATTATGAAGACCAAACCTAGTTACACATTCCAGCACTCCCTCTTAACTAGGGAGGTATTCATAATGGTACATGGTCACTCTCAATCTAAAGAATCTCATAAGAAGAATTTGATTGGTAATCCGTCTGTTATAACATCATATTAACCAACATTGTCACAGTGCAAGGCCTTGACTAACAAATCCATCTCTTCATGAGACCATGAACTACAATGCTAGCGAGAGCAATGATAATAGACACTTTCATCATCGTCTCCAAGGTACATACTCCACCCTTGTGTTCACCGATTATGACCTCATAGGACTATTCTTTTGGGGATAGCTAATCCTCAAAGAATATCCATCATTTCACGACTACTCTTACCTTGGATGCCCTAACACATCCCCAAAAAAGTATCGGATGCCAGATGATTATCCAATCCCGCATTCTGTCCTCCATGTGAAGACCAGAATGATGTGTCTATCTCTCCCTCTTAATTTGGGAGGACATACCCATTCCTATCAAGGAATGTTCTCGAGCTCCCTCTTATCCAAGGACTTGTCAAGGCTCGTTGGGACTTGCTTCCAAGCTCCCTCTTAGCCAAGGACTTGTCCAGGCTCCTGGGGACTTGCTTCCAAGTTTCTACCAAGTAAGAAACTTATTACCAGGCCCCCTCTTAATCAGGGACCTATAGCAGCAATGATGAAAACACCCAACTGCTCATGAAGAACTCTTTTCTTTGATGTCATGAATTTCTTCGTTGTTGAGGAGTCTTCATCTTTGGGATCTCTTCATTAGGGCACAAATCATCCATCACTTTTTATGTTTGTCAGAAAGTGATCCATCAAATTTTCTTCTGGTCTAGCTTCATGTCATGCTACTTTCCTTCGAACCATACTTCTTCCAAGGATCTTACATCCTGCAATATGGTTATCAACCTGTGGAAGACATATACTTACCTTTGGCAGCCCTGAATAAGCTCATCAGATATTATGCAATTATAAATTTGAATACTTAAATCAAAAGTTACCTTAGTGATGATCTCTCACCATGACATCCTTCTTGTAGGCATCGATATCCTTTGTTATCTCCTAAAGATATGTATTGTCAGAGTCCACATATCTTCCCTGGAGATCTCCTAGTCAAGTCTTCTTGGCTTCCTTGGATGATAACTACTTCTTTCCATGGTTGTACTTCCCATGATCTCTTCCTTTTTCTTTCTCCACACAGTTTTATTTCATTCCCAGGAACTTCCATTGTGTAGTTCCTTGATAATGTACAGCCACCTCATATTCCATATGAGGACATATTATGTTGATTTCATCTAGTGTAGATCATGCCCTTTTGGCAACTTGTGCATCGGAAGAATTTCTGCTTTCTATTTTGATCATACTTCTAAAGGTAGAAGTATACTACCTGCAACCACATGACATGACTAAATAACATCTAGTGTCAGCATATATACATGTACCTCATTCTTTTCCTTTTGAGTCATCTTGCAGTAGGTTTCCTTAGAATAAAAGAGTTCCATTCTCTTGATCTGCTTCATCAATCTTTCATAATATTCTAATCCCAAAATTCCGCAAGTTAGAATTCTTGATGAAACCTTTTGCTTTCTTCCTAACTAGTGAAGCCAAAGAGGATTCCATTAGAAAATGTCAACACCTATTTCCATATTGACTATTGAATGATGACCCTTGATATATATGACTGCCTTACATAAATATCGTTTTCAGTGAGGTTCCTAGGAGCCACTACTTTCATAGCATAGTTGTTACATAAGTGTATTTCAGACATCCTCCTATGACAAGTGCTTCTTCTTCAATGGTTCTATCATGATGCCAATCTTGGAGTGATGCATTTATCTAATATACAATGCTTCCTAACATACTATTTTACAATCGACAGAAACCTCTTAAAGAGGAAGGTGATCTCAATCATAGTAGAGATCACCTTGATCTATATGACCCTTGATCTATATGACTGCCTTACATAAATATTGTTTTCAGTAAGGTTCCTAGGAGCCACTTCTTTTATAGCATAGTTGTTACATAAGTGTATTTCAGACATCCTCCTATGACAAGTGCTTCTTCTTCAATGGTTCTATCATGATGCCAATCCTGGAGTGATGCATTTATCTAATATACAATGCTTCCTATCATACTATTTTACAATTGACAGAAACCTCTTAAAGGGGAAGGCGATATCAATCCCACTTCTTCTTTCTTAGATTTCTTTTGCATCAGGTTCTTTCCTTTCTTTGGTGACATGGACTTCTTCCCTTTTCCTCTTGTCCTTATTAGATTTGGGACAATCCTTTCTATAGTGCCCAAGTTCCACAACCATAACATTGCACCTTATCCATGTTTCTTACTGAGGATCAAGCTTACCAAATTTTCTTTTCCTCCTTGACATTGCAACATATGCTTGATTCTCTTCATTTGATCCTATATCAATTTGAACTTTTAACCTTGTCACTTCTAACTCACATAGAGACCATAGATCCTAGAATGGTGTTAGTTTTTTCGTCCCATAGATACTTGAAGTGAAGTTTCCCCATTCCTCTGGTAGAGCATTCAACATCACTGTAGTCATTTCTCTATCAAACATTACTTCTCCCAATTCTTGTAGTTGATCTCATACTTCATAAAATATGAGGTTATTCCTTCTCTTGACATCTTCAACCTGTATAGTTCTTATCTCAGAGATATTACTTCTCATGCAGTACTCACCGAGAATAGCTCCACCAATTTGTCATATATTTCCTTTGAAGATTCTAGATTTGATACATGGGGGATGAGAGAGTCCTTTATGGATTCCATGTCTCCCTTCATGTATGAGTTTGAATATCTCCTTTTGAAGTTCTAGATGCTGACCTTTTGATATGACTTCATTCTCAATAAGATTTAGATCTATCCTTTTCTTCCATGCAAGAAAGTTTGAAATCCCAACTAGTTTGTTGCGTTCTTAGCAAAAAGACATTTTGACAGATTCAGATGAAGTCATAAATATACTTACCTAAATAGATGCTTTCTTCTCCTATCAGCTTCCTGGTTAATGGCAGTAGGAGCTCCCTCTTAGATTGGCTTCTTCAAGAGATGTAAAGAGAGCTAAACCACCTTGAATCCTTGATGATAATGATGATTAAGGATGATGACTTCAACAAGGTGGCTTGATGATGTTTCCATCAATGTTGATTTGATTTCAACACCAAATAGTTGTTGATGATGATTACTTCTACATGATGTCCTTCTTAATGTATGGGTCCTTGATCTTCTTGAGATGGCTTTCCGATTTCTGCAAACTGCCTCTTTAGAACTGAATGTAGATCTCTGATTTTTGCTTTGTTGTCTTCTAGAAAACTGATCTTTGATCTCTTGGTACTTGAGTGTCTTCTTGCCAAATAGCCCTTTCTTGTCTTCAACACCTTGGCTTCGATACCATGTTGAGAAATTAGGGCGTTTAATTGCCTAAGGCACGATGTGGACTCCTGTTCTGCAAGTACACAACAGTGTTGCAAGCCTCTGCCCACAGAAACAAAGGTAACCCCTGATCAAGAAGCATGGCTTTGGCAGCCCCTACGATGGATCTGTTCTTCCTCTCCGCAACCCCTACGATGGATCTGTTCTTCCTCTCCGCAACCCCATTTTGCTGGGGGTTGTAAGGAACTGTGAACTCCCTCCTGATACTCACCTCCACACAATAATCAACAAACTCACCAAGGGTATAGTCCCCTCCATTGTCTGACCTGAGGACCTTGATCTTCCGACCTGTCTGGGTCTCCACAAGAGCTTTGAACTCTTGAAACCGCTTGAAGACCTCACTCTTGGTCGTCAAGAAATAAATCTAGGTCTTCTTGGAGTGATCATCAATGAATAAAACATAGTATTCATAGCCACTCAAGGATACATGAGACATCCGACCACTCACATGGGTATGAATCAAGTCAAGAATCCTTGTCGATTTGCTGTCACTGTTGGGAAATGGGGATTTGGCAAAATTCCCCATAGCACATCCTCTGCATGTATCAAGGTGATCAGAACTGAAATCTGGCACACCTGTGGTGATCTCCTGCAATGTCCTCAAGGCTCCATGATACATGTGCCCCATCCTGCGGTTGCAAATCTCACACAAATTTGAACTGCTAGATCTGCTGTCGGTACTGCTACTCAATGCCATCAGGGGCTGGAATGAGAACTTGTACACCTTGGCATGGTGCACACCAATAAATCTAGTTGAATCAGCTGGAGTGCCCCTAGGATATATAAGCACCTGCCCTCTCCTGAACAATACCTCATACCCTTTGTCCTCCAATACTGAAATAGATATAAGGTTCTTCTTCATTCTAGGCACATAGAGAACATCTGACACTTTCAAGAGAGGTTTGGGTTCCCTATCAAATGTCAATGTCCCCACATCGACTGCTCTAACAATGCTGTCATCTCTGAGTACTACCTCAATATCAGTGCCACTCTCTGAAAGCTCTGAGAAGTACTCACAGATTCCTGTCATATGACGAGAAGTCCCACTGTCAACATAGCAAATACCAGAAGATGCTCTTCTAGTGAAGGGAAGTGTACACTCCCTCTGAACCTGCATGGCAGTTGATCCTGCACAAGTGGCCTCACAAGCTATGAACCCAAACTCCTGATCAAAGCTCTCCGAGAAGCCCTCTATCTCTGCAGAAGTTGCCATGGTCCTTTCCTTTCCCTTCTTGTTCTTCTTCTCCGGACACACAACTGCTTAGTGTCCCAACTTCTGACAATTCCAACATTTGACTTTGGAATAGTTCTTCTCCATGTTTTCCTGCCTACCTTTACCTTTGCCTCCACCTGCACTTGTGGAAACTTGCTTCTTTCCTTTGCCCTTCTTGTCTCTTGCTAACAATGCTACATTGTCATCCTCCTCCACCTGTTTGGCTGCCCCAAGATGGTTCTTTCTGATCTCATTCTGAATGCAATCATCCCACAACCTCTCCCAACTGGGAAGGTTTTCCTGTGCAACAATGCCATCCACAAAACTCTCCCAAGTCTTGGGAAGACCATTCAAAGTAATCCTCACCAACTCAGTGGGTGGAATGGTCTCTCCAACAACTGCCAACTCATCTCTCACAAAAGTGATCTTTGTGAGGTATGCTGTAGCACTATCAGTCTTAGTCATTTTAATGGCCTTCAGCTTCTCCCTTAGGACCATTTTTTTGTTTTCATTGGTGCTCTAGTAAAGATTGGTCAAGGCTATCCACATTTCATGTGCATATGTCTTTCCTCTCACATGAGGAATGTCATGATCTTTAAGACCATCCAGAATCAGTATTTTTGCCTTAGCATTCTTCTTGTTAAACTCTGCCAACTGTATAGTGTCAGCAGGTACTGCTATTGGGCGTTGTGTGGTATGTATCATTATGCCCCAGACTTCTGCTTCCTGAAAGATGCTCTGGATTCTCTCCCTCCATGCACTATAGTTGCTTTGCCCATCCAACCTATCTTCCACCCTCAAGCCCAAAGACATGCTTGCTGTCCTAACAAACTGAAAATTTCAAATTTGTGGTAAAGGTTCAGTTTTCTATGGAAAAATCAGCTTGCTATGATTTTCACTTTGCTGTCCCAAACTACACTTTTCAACCAACTAACCTCCAATACCATGTAGAAATTTCACTCCCCACTCCGGTTTTCAGTTTCACCTTATCACTCTTATTTAGTTAAATGCCTTTTACCATAGTCGTACATTGAAAAATTCTAGAAATGAAATAAATTTCTGAAAACACAAATTTGGAGATTTCACAAGGGCTGGAAATACATAAATAAAAACACAGGAAAATAGAACAACCACACACAGAAAATAACACTGATTTTTGGTCAATGTGACCCTGGAAAAACCCCCTACAACTCTTAGGGAAAAGCAGTTTGAGAGCTCTTCTTTATTTCTGAAAATGCTTTTTATAGAGAACAGAAATACACAGTAAAATTCCAGTAATCACAAATTTACTTATCTCGAATTTCGTGCTTGACCTCCACCTTGGAAAATGTGCCACCAACAAAACAGAATTTTACAACATTAAATTCTGTACGAACAACCTTGAAAACTATGCCAGAACAGCTGTACGAACTACCTTGTAATTTGTGCCAAAACTAGCTATACATATTTCTCGAAATTCATGCCCAGAAAAGTGCTGAATGCTACCTTGATTTATGTGCCTGAAAACCAGCTGTATGGCCCTCGAAATTTGTGCCTGAATTGTTGCAATAAATGCGGTTTACTCTCCTTGATTTTCGTGCCAAATTTTCTCGAAATTTGTGCCTAGATTCTGCTGTATGGATTGTTGAAATAATGCCTTGGAATGCGTGCCAAGGTTCTGTTGTTCTTCTTCCTTCCTACTCAAAAATTCTCTCTTGCTCTTTCTCTCAATCTGCTCATGAAAGAATTAATGACCTTTTCTCTTCTTTTCTCCTTTTACACTAACCCTAAGTGACTTTTGGGGAATCCCTAAATCCAATGGTTGAGATAGCTTTAGATCAAGGGCTGAGAATAAATATGTATTTAATTCTCACTTTCTATTTTTTAACTCACCCCACTTAAATAAAGACCCACTTAGCATTTTATTTCCATAGTTATTTTATCACTTATAAAGTCACTTTAAAATTAGATTTGACTTTACCACTTATAAAGTCACTTTAGGAGAAAAGTACAAATAGATTTGGACACTTTTCCCTAGGTCAAAGATCAAAGCCTTAGGGAACCACTTGTCCTCTGATACCCAAATTTTAACATGCCAGCTAAAAAACTAATCAATCCAAAGGCTGAAAGCCAAAGCAATATGGAAGACTATTCTAGCACTAGTGGGAGTGAATCAGTAGCATAAGGAAGAATAATCATACGAGTCGATTTTAGTGAGACTGAAAAAGACTTTGGCATTAGTGTAGAAATTTGATAACCCAACCTTGGTTTTTAGTTTCTCCTTATTTCTCCCATAAAGTTAAATGGCCATTCCCATAGCCATACATTCAACAAGCTGGAAAAATAAATATTTTCTGAAAGCACAAATTTTGGAAATTTCACAGTGCTGAAATGCAGAAATAAAAACTCAGAAAAATAAATCAGCCACACACAGAAAATAGACATGCTGATTTTTGGTCAACTTGACCCTGAAAAAACCCCCTACAACTCTTGGGCAAAACCAGTTTGAAAACTTCTTCTTATTTCTGGAAAATGCTTTTACAGAGAAGTGAAATGTCCAAGAAAAATTCCAGCAAACAAAATACAGACTTATCTTGTTTTTCGTGCTTGCCTCCACCTTGGAAAACGTGCCAAAACAGTGAAAAGTTCAAAATAGAAATTTATTACAGCATTTAACAGCCTTGGAAATCGTGCCCAGTACTTAGCTGTACGGATTGTATGGAAAAGTTTAGGAAAGCTGCCTCCTTGAAATCCGTGCTAGCTGCCTCAAAAACTGTGCCCAGCCACCTTGGAATACGTGCCTTTAGCTGGCTGTACCTTCACCTCAATTTTTGTGTTGTCCCGCTCCTTGAAAACCGTGTCTCAAGCTGTTGTACGCACTGTTGCCTCGAAAACTGTGCTGCTGTACGGACTTGCTGTCTCAAAAATCGTGCAGCCTCTTGCTGCCTTGAAAAACGTGCAGCCACTTGCTGCTGTACGGACTGCCAAACTCTTCCTCTCCTTCACCTTTTCAAGCTCAGAAATTCTCCAGCTCTCTCCTCCTCCTCCTCTCAATCTGCTCATGAAAGAATGAATGACCTTTTCCCTCCTTTTCCTCCTTTAACCTAACCCTAAGTGACTTTTGGAGAATTCCTAAATCCAATGGCTGAGATAGCTTTAGATCTAGGGCTGAGATTAAATGCTCATTTAAATCTCACTTTCTATTTTTTAATTCAATCCACTTTAATAAAAACCCACTTAGTCATTTATTTCCAATGTCACTTTTCACTTTCTAATTTCACATTGACTTTATTAAAGTCACTTTAAAATTAGACTTTAGTAACTTTATCACTTAAAGTCACTTTTAAATTAGATTTGACTTTATAACTTTATAAAGTCACTTTAGGAGAAAAATTAAATTCGTTTGGACACTTTTCCCTAGGCCAAAGACCAAAGCCTTAGGGAACCACCTGTCTTTCGGTAACCAAATTTCAACAATTAGACTGTCCTTTGTGGGCCTCACGACCCTGTACACTCCTTAAAACAAAGAACTTTTCCAGGAAAAAAGTGATGAGATCGAATTGTGTATGTGAGCTGGAAGCTCAGAATGATCCTTTAGGAGATCTGGCAAGCCTATGCCTTGCTTTTTCCAGCAGAACTGTAAGCGAAAGCCTGTAGTAAAAACTAACCTTAAGTTTCTTCTTCAATGGAACACGAAAAGCATTTGCTGAAGCTGGACATTATGATAGCCCCAACGCTTAGGCTACGGCTAACAGTGATCAAGCAAAACTGCCTATTGCCTTATTAGAGGCTAACTATCTTTTGCTACTGAATGCAAATTCAAGATCCAAGGCCCCCCACCACATCAAAAGCATTCATAGCAGATTGTCTTCCCAAGGCTGACCTGGTACAGCAATACCCTCCTTGAACTCCTGGACCCTGGCTGTATTGAAATCCAAAATTAAACATTCTTTGGACGGAAGACCTGCTACTGCATTTAATTCTTTATTAACATGGAGAAAGTACACCTTTATAAAGGAATGTTCCGCCTATTTGAATTTCAGCTGATCTAGGATCAGGAGGAGCAGGTTATCCATTCTGAACTGAGCAATCATCCAATTAATAACCACTGATGAATCACTAAAGATATGAAGGTCTTGCTTTTCTTTTTCCAAAGCCAACATCATAAACAATCACAATGCTAGCAGTTCAGCCCTTTTGTTTGATTCTTTCTCTAACTTCACTTCAAAGTGAAAATAATCATCTACAGACAGAAATAGCACCCCACCTGGCTCTACTTATTTTCGAATGCCCTTGGTTGGCTCCATCGAAATAACTCTTACGCACATGCCAGAGGCCTCAAGAGGCAAGCAAATGTAGGGAAGCTCTATATGCCTTAAGCTCTTTATATAGCATTGAATTTTTGATGCATTTCTGAACAGTTTGACCATTCCATCCTCCCTTACACCCAGTCAACAAATCCAACTACGCCCTCAACTTTTGCATATAAACAACTGTTCAATAGGTGGTCTATCATTTCCACTGACTATGTACATAAGATACATACCAAGTCCCTCTCGATTGTGCCCCTGTAGCACCTCCTAAAGAAGCACCTTGGTCCTTGTCCCTTAAGGCTAGCCACATATTCATTTTTGACTTCAAAGGTGCCTTCACCTTCATAAGAGCTTCCGCCATCAAGACTTACTCCCAAAGCTTCTTCTTTTGCCAGTGCTCTGTATTCCAATGTATTCCAGTATCAGAGTATGGATACGCAACACTGGATTTTTTGACCAAATTAGCATGCCCTTTTCCTCTCTTATTATCCTTATATGGTCTTTTTAAGCTGGCCTATATATCCATTACACATTACAACGTCCAACTCTGTAAAACTTAGGCTCTCTCCTATTTCCCAACCTTGCTGCTCAGTGTAGTAGCAGTAGGGTCGATTGCCTGATCCATCTTATATATGTGGCTATGCCTAAGCCTTGCATCTTGGAAATCATTTCTGTTGGCAGTTTATACTCATCACCACTCACCACCCAGGGGTCTGCTCTGATCCTTGCTTTTTCACCATCTTCAAGTTTCCATTCTAACGAATTGCCAATTAATGGAAAAGACAACAGAATGGACTTCAACATTATGGGCACATTATTTGAAGGTTTGTAATCCTTCCTTATCCATTCTTGTATTGTGAGGGGAGCAATGTATTTCTGAGTCACCAAGTGACTTCACAAATTGTCTTTGGATATTGGCCTCCAAATATTCTTTGTTGCCAATGCTCTCCCAAATGAGTGAATGATTTTAGTCTCTCAAGTTCCAGCCTCCTTGGACTTAGCCAATGGTTGCCAGCTAACTAAAGGTATCCCATCATATTCCCTCTTCCCTGTTTACAGAAACATGAAGACCCCTTTTGGAATAAAAGCTATAGATTTCCAATAAACATGTATTGTCTCCAATACAAACTTGACTAATATATGTCTGCCTTGCCAGGAGAGCAATCTATTACACCACTGCTTGGTTCTAACGTCAATCTTATTCACCAGCCACTACCAGTCTGTTTGCCTCTAGTCATTTGGTTCCAGCTGGAAGCCTAGGTACTTGAATGTTGAAACCTTTTTTGAAAAGCCACTTTTTGAAACAGAAAGATCTGAAAGAAAAATTCCTATCTTTCATTCCTCTATCCCATTAAGAGCAATCGAAGACATCAACATATTAACTTCCTTCCCTGTAGATGTACCATTATAGATCCAAAATCTCTTAGTTTTTGTTCATCCTTTCTAGAGTCATCCAGGAGCAATACAGCATCAACAAAAAGCGATGTGTTAAGTTGAAAGATCTGTATATAAGTATGAAGGGATTCCGCAGTGCATTATATTAGATATCATTTTTGGGATTCAATTGCGTTAAGTAAGTCATTCATCTATGACCATTTCCATGAGAGGTAGTCGCAACTGACTAATTTCTCATGATTTTGAATAGTCCACTTAACACTCATTGCATCGGGTGATGCTCATAGATCTGCATATCTTTGTACCTTCCAATTCCCCTATTCTTTTGGCCTCCGAAATTAATTTACTGGGTCCTTTTGAAATAATCATGAAAAGGAGGGGTTACATTGGGCACTCTTGCATTAAACCTCTCTAAGGCCTGAAAACTCAGACGTTGAGTGATTTATAAGCACTGCAAATGACACAACAGTCAAACATCTCGCTATCTAGTTCACCCTTTGGAGACAGAAACAAATATGGATTAAGATCAATTTCAATTAGGGATAGTTAGATTTATTGAATGACTTAGAGGTCCAATTTCATATCCATTGCTTGCATCTTCTATGTTTTGATGGAATTTAATCCTTCTTGAGCCACTTCAATGGTCTCGTGAATTTCCTTCTTATGCAACAAGCCAAATTGTTCGTTAGAGATGGATTCCAAAAAAAATTCTTCATTTTTATTGCTATTATTTTTTCAATATTTTATAAATGCAATTACACAATGATATGGGCTTGAAATCATCAAAAGGGACTTAGAGGTTTTTCAAGATGCAAGTATGTTTTTTCCAATGAGGGCAGTTTGTCTCAATCTTTCTGCCATGTTTGGCGGGAAGAGGTATGCATGCAATTGCTAGCTAACTGCTGATTAAAGATGCTTAAGAGTCCGATGCTTCAGCCTACTCTGATTTTATTTCTGCCCTAGTAGTGTTGTGAAAGAGAATATGATCCATCTCTGTAGATACTCTTCTGTGTTTATTTTCAGTTTTGTACATATATTTCTGTTAATGTAAGATGTATTTTCCAAAGAAAGGTCACAGGAAAACATTATTTATGAATGGTAGAAACTAATTGTTGCAATGCAATGCGACAATTAAGCTAATCTAGAAGTTTATTTAAACAAAATCTCTTCAGGAACAAATCCACTTCTAAAGGTTACAAAAAATTAAAAAATGACATTTGCATGCTTAAGTGAATTTTTTAGCACACTAGTTTTCCTTAATAGCACTCAAAAGGAAGAATCCATTTGTTGGCAGCTTGTGGAATGAAGTATTCATATACTGTTCATAAGCTAGTAATTTTATTCTTTTATTTTATTTTTATCAACTGATTAGGGGGTTTTGTGCTTTAGAAATATGTTGATTTGATTTTATGTTAAACATGCAAGCACAGATGGAGTAGAGAAAAAGGGTGCAGAAGCCAAAAAGTCAGCAGAAGCAAAACGAAAAAGTACTACATCAACACCAAAAGATTTGCCAGTTTCAATAGCAAGGATTGACATTCGAGTGGGTCTTATCACAAATGTTCAGAAACATCCTGATGCAGATTCATTGTATGTGGAAGAGATTGATGTTGGAGAACCAGCTAAAAGGACTGTTGTCAGTGGCCTTGTTAAATATATCCCTCTTGAAGAGATGCAGGTATTGCGAATGTGAATCCTATACTATCTGATTTTATCTTTTTCTATAGACTTTCTTTTGTCTATAGTGTTAAGCCTTCACTATATATATAGTGTTAAGCATCGTAGAAAAAGTTGTATATGTGATTTCCTGTACCCAAAGTCTGTGTAACATCATAGGTATAATTCTTTTTCCTTCTGTAATGTCTAACTGTCGAAAATTTGTTTTCACTTTCTCATCTATATGCTGGCAGTATTTTTCATTGATAATAGCACTAAGCATTTTATAAAAAATCTGTGAAAAATCAGAAAAATTGGCAATTTTGTATCCTTCCCTAGAAATTGCTATAAAAATCTGCATGTATTTGTATCTTTGAGATATTGTGACAGGAACAATCACGCTTTTAGAGTAAAATTAAACAAAAACCCAAAATGTATTGGATTTTTTAATGCTTGCCATAATTTTGCCGAGTTATTGCCCTTTTTTGCCAAGCCCTTTTTTCAACAGTTGTGTTGACTGAATTGATTTTGAAGCTTGCGGTTCTCATATTTGTAGCAGCGTTGCAAAAATCTATGATTTCTCCCAATTTTCAGATTTTTTTCGAAGTTTTTTAGGTTGCCAAATTTTCATATTTTTCAGGTCCAAGTTTATGCTTGATGTGTTTTGTGGATTTTTCCCGATTTCTTCGGTTTCCCGAGTTGAAGACCTTGTGGTCTTTTTGCAATGTTGAGTGATTATTCTGAGGTATGGAACATCACATTTAGCTATATAAGTTGAAGAAGTTGCAAAATAATATTGGAAACTTGGTCAACTATGTGGACGTTGACAAAATGGTTGACCTGTGATTGGGTGGAGATTGACCGCTATAACGAACAAAGTTCGTATACTCAGAGGAATGCTTTGATACCAATGTAACAAGCAAAGTTCGTACTTTAAGTTAAATACTCTAGAAGACTTGGAATATGAAGATCTCCGTTGAAGATACAAGAATATATTAAAATGTATGAATGAGACTATGATGTCACAAATGAGAGTGAGGGCCTGCTTATATACCCTAGGTAGGTGCCCCTTTATGAATGGTCATGTCCTTAGGAATTTACAGGGTAAGTTCCTTAGATCAAACACCAAAGGTCACCGCTCACAAACAGATCACAGCTCAGTACAACAATATTTGATGTGGTTAAAACCCTCAAAGAGGGAAACAGTCCACAACCTGAGCCAACGCGGCCACTTCAGGGAATTTATTAATATAAAGAAAGAAAATTTACATAAACTTCTCTCATAAACGGTCACCAGACAAATGACCCTCCATGCTCTTTAAATAGAGATCATGGATCAATCGGGTGTTAAGCCACGGATCAAGTGTCGGTAATACCAAGGAGAGAATGAACCGTTGGATCACTACATATCATGACCGTTAGATTATAAGTTACAAATGTACATAGTACAAAAACACACTTTACCTAACTCTACGCTAGACCAAGTTATACTTAACTATTTCCTATGTGTCGGAATATCCTAACATTAGGGGCATGCCTCTTCATTAACTAATTAATCATTATTTATGATGGGTTATTATTATTTATATTTACATCGTTTATATCTATATTTTATTCATAACATTGCCTTTCTCCTCAAAAAGCTTTGTCCTCAAAGCTTGCTAATGAAAAGGTTTGATCTTTTCTTTTTTGTTTCGAATGTCTTCTCATCTCAAAACTGTCGTCTTTGTTGATACAAGTTGATATGATCTTCTAAGTGATAAACAAAATTGTCACATTGATAAGGGATCAGACCATCCTAAATTAATCTTCTGTGAAACTTGGAAATTACTTGATAGCTGGGATAATTTGTTATCGTCAGTTTGGATTTATTTGACATCATTATTTTTCAGAACATGAGTTTGTTTTTTTCTGTTTTCAGTGATACAGATACAATACACAAAATTTTGGGATGTCTGCTCTTGCGGTTCAGATGCTGGTAAGGAGTATTGGTGATGTTGTTGAGTTGGTTACAAAACCTTCAGTTCGAATGTTCTTCCTTTGAACTGCAACGTCTGAGTGTGTATTTTCTTCAATTGGCTTGTTTTTTTCTTTTATCAATATTTATTCTTTTATCTTCAACTTGGAATGAAGACTCCTCTCTCAGGTGACTTCATCCTTTTGTTGCGAGAGGAATTGGAGCACATATGGGAATTTGTATAATGTGAAGAAGAGCAGGCTTGAGCAGTCCAGGGCACAGACAACGGTGTATGTGCACACCAACCTTCGTCTCATCTACACGCAGAGGGAGGATTGGTTGAATGGAAAGACAAAGATGTGGGATGGTTTTTTTTTTGAGTTGTGATATTCACTGGATCAATATTTATTCCTTTATCTTCAACTTGGAATGAAGACTCCTCTCTCAGGTGACTTCATCCTTTTGTTGCGAGAGGAATTGGAGCACATATGAGAATTGTATAATGTGAAGAAGAGCAGGCTTGAGCAGTCCAGGGCAAAGACAACGATGTATGTGCACACCAACCTTCGTCTCATCTATAGGCAGAGGGAGGATTGGTTGAATGGAAAGACAAAGTTGGGAGTTTTTTGAAAAAGTCGGCAAAATTAAAAAAAAAAATACAAAATTATTCAATTTTTAAAATTTTTTTTTAGCATCTAAAGTATCCACAACATCAAATAAATGCATTTCCACATAAACATGTAAAGAAAACTAATATATAATATGTATATGAAGTCTAGTGCTACATCACATATCAAAATAATGAATCCTGGATCTTGAGTCTTGTCTTAGTCTCAACTCTTAAGAGTGAAAGTATCACCAAAAAATATAATAAATGTATATCATGAGTCATCTCCATGTCATAAAGTAATCAGTCACTGAGATCCCCTGCCCCTTTTACGAGAATAGGGAATGGCTTTGCCTTTTCCTCCAGAGGAAGAAGGCCTTGCCCCTAGGGATACAAATGGACTCAGTCATCCTCTAGAAGCAAATAAAAGAGGTGGCCTTTGTCCTGTGCCACTGCTGCTCCCCATCCTAGATGGTGTCACCTCCTCCTCCACATCCTCCTCCTGCTCTGTCTCCTTACCCTGCTCCTCCTCCCTTGCAACTGCTACCTCGTCTGGCGCTAGTGCCACTGGATCCACATCTAACGAATCAGGGATTGAGTACATGGCCGACTTCTCAGTCTCGACCTTCCATGCAGCGGTGGACAAATCTCCAAATCCACACCACAAATCTTGGACAATGGCAAAGCTCAAGCTTCAATCACCTCCTTTCTCTCCACAACCCTTAAACTTAACAAACAGATTGAAAAATGAGTGAGAAAAATCGAGTTTTGGCCTCTTTACCTCGCATTTTGAGAGACAACCGACTTTTTCAATCGAATCGGGATAAAGTCAGGACTTTTACGATAAAATCGCGACTTTTTGCCTACTTTTTCCACATTGGTCTGGACAACAGTGTTGAGTTGGCATTGGCCAACTTGAATCTCAATGAGCCAGTACTAGAGCCTCTCACATTTGATGATGGCGATACAATAGAGGGGTCATCCTCCACACCAGCAGATGGAGAGATGACATTGGATATAAAGGAGGAGGATGTAGCGGAGGAGAGCAGTGGTGAGCATGATGATCATGATGAGGATAGTGATGTTGATTATGATGATGAGAATTGATGACTCATGAGTCATGAGCTACCTACTGCGACATTGCCTTGAGACTTGTAGTCTTGTACTTTTTAACTTCACTCTTGAGTTTTAAAAAGTATACCCAAGTGCGTCCGGAAAAATCATCAATGAATGTTAAGAAGTACTTGCAACTAGAGAAAGAAACAACAGGAAGTGGACCACATAAATCACTTTGCACAAGCTGCAAAGGGGCTGAAGCGTGCCAAGAGGGACGTTTGTCAAAACTATCCCGATGATGTTTTCCGAGTACACATCCGGAGCAAACACCATCTCGGAAAGATACCATAGGAAGGCCCGTCACCATATTTTCCTTACATAGAGTTTGAAGAGAGCGATAGTTTAAGTGACCAAATCGCTCCTGTCAAAGTTTGCTTACATCATCATTATGAGCAACAAAAATAGAGGGAAGACATTATCACCCAAAGTTGTCAAACTTAGACAACCTTGTGGAATCATCAGCAATGCCAATAGCTAAAATATGTTTAGGATCTTTGAGGTCCTTGATTACAACATCATGAGGTGAGAATTCTACTATTTTCCCTTCACATGAATGGGTTATCTGATAAACAGATAGAAGGTTGCATGACAAGGTAGGAACACATAGTACATCATTAAACTAACCATTATCTAGATGAATGGTTCCAGATCCTACAACACTAAGAGATCTATCATCACCAACATAAATATGTTTGGTGTTACAATCATTTAAAGAAGAAAACATGGCTTTATTTTTGGCCATGTGATAAGAAGCTCCAGAATCAATGAGGCACTCATGAGAATGAGAAGAGGAAGATACATTTAATGCATAACCAGATCTTGATGCTTGACAACCACAAGTAGAAAGTGCCATTCTTGAAGATGAAGGTGAAGAGTGCTCCAAATTGATGTTGTGCTTCTTCATTGCTGTTTCCAAGGCTTCCATCTTTTTAAAACATTTGGACTCTAAATGGCCATCATGATTGCAAAAGTTGCAAAGTCTATCTGTCTTCTTTCCTTTGTTTTTATATGCCTTATCATTTTGGTGAGGTGCTTTGTTAGTTTGTGGCTGAAATTGTTTAGGATCCTTGTTTGGTTTCAGACCATACTTTTTAGGATACTGCTTCTTGGGATTCTTTTGATATGATTGTTGTTGGGCTGCTAAGGCTTTCTTAGAAGCATTTCCAGAAGTGATAAGACCAAGGTGTAAGAGTTTTTCTTGTTCTCTTATCAAAGAATTGCAAAAGGCATCAAAAGAGGGGTTCTTGTAGTTGGTTCCTGAAGAAATGATGGCTTCTCTAGTGGAATGGAAGGTAGAAACAAATACAGAGTATGCAGGGCCAAGCTTAGCAAGAATGCAATAAATGAGGCTACCATCTTCCTTTTTGATCTTACAACCTTCTAAAAGAATTTGAATGGTCTTGAATTTGGACAAAAAATCTTCAATGGAGGAGAAATTATTGGGGTCCAAAGCAATGTTTTAAAAAACGGAATCGGTCAGCTACCAGGCCGAGGTAATGACTCGATCGACTCGGTCTCAATGACTCGGTTTTTGTAAAAAATACATTAAATATTAATTTTTTTGTACAAAAACATAAATTTAAAGATTTTTATTCATGTTTCCAAACACAAAGCATTACAATATAGATAAGTCACAAAAGACAACATATGATCAAAGTAGGCTCATGAATATATCCATTATATCAAAATTGCACCTAGTGCACTGTCCAATACAGGATGATGATATAGAGATCAAACAAAAAACATAACCAATGTCACAGGTGACTCCTTTCGACAAGACATCAACCCTCTAGAAGGCCTGTGGTAATTCAAAGCATATAAAGAACCGTGGATTAAACCTACAGTGTTAAGTTCTGTGACCTGATTGAAGAGGGTTTCATTGTGTTTTTCTTCAAATAAGAAAGCATTTGCAATTGAGCCACAATACACAATAGCCTTCAGACCGAGTTATTAAGTTCCCTATCTACGTTGAGAATTTAACGTGGATCAGTTCACGGCATCTTTGTACATTACTTTGAAGGCTTGATTCTAAGTATAAACAAGGTATTTCTGCCCCTCGTTTGAAGCAATTATGGAGGACTTCTTTGCTCAAGTAGAATTGAAGGGTATTTTTCTTCTGTTTCTCTTGACAGTGCATCCTTGTTATGAATTTGTTATTCTCATTGTTCCGAAGAAAGTAAAATCCCCTAATCTAAAGAAAAATTCGGCATTTGACATTGTGGTCACTGGACTATGAGGAATTAAAAGGTGACTTCATTTACAACTAGAAGGGTGGTATCCTATCAATGATCGTGAGGAGGACTTGTCCTAGAATTAGAGGCACATCATTATAAAGGACAGTTCTAAGGCCCTCCATAATTTAAGGACGCCGAGATCTTGTATACATACGTTTGCAAGGTAATGTGTAATGCATTTATTTATTTTTATTTGTTTTAAGGCTCTTTTGATGGAGGGTTTAATTTGAATGAGAACCCTAGATGGCTCATGGAAAACCCTAGCTCACATATGAAACCCTAATTTTTAGGGTTTGTGGATTCTAGGGTATTTAGATGAGGATGATGTTTTGAATTCCATCCTCCATTAGTGTATTAAAACCCTATATTGTATCTCATGCTTTTATGATCACATATTGTTCTTGGTCATTGTCACTAACATCATGTCATCAAGGTACATAGAGGGATTGGTGCCCTTGATTAAATACGAGTTCCATACCCTAATACATGACAAAATTCGATGGAAACATTGCAATAACCCAATCCTAAAATCCTGAAAAACTGATAAGTCTGCTGGATTTTGAATGAGATCTAAAATTCTACTTTCTCCATATGAAATCCAATGAGGTTGGAACCACTCTCAAACATTCTGAGTCATTTCATGGTAATGTTAAAAATTTAAGTAAAAGGATGAAAATGAAGATTAAGGAGAATGTCACTTTTACTTTAAGAATTTAACATTACCATGAAGCTGCTCCAAAAACCAACTCCACTCTACTCTTTAGAAAACCTCAAACAAACCTAACAGCATAATTAAATTCGGTTTCAAGTCCATAAAAATCGATTTTTTGGGCCCACCGGCCGGCGGAATTGGCTCGGCCGAGTTAACTCGGACCAGGCCTGGTTGGTCGGTTTGTTACCGAGCCGGCCGAGTCGGTACAAAAACCAGCCGGCTCGGTAACAAACCGGCCAACTGGCCGTTTCTTGTGCCTGGTCGGACCGTCAAGCCTAATGGCTCGGTCGACCAGGCCTGGTCCGATTCGAATCGACTATTTTTTAAAACTATGGTCCAAAGTAAGCAACTTATTTTCAAGCTGGTGGGCCCTGATTTGATTTTGAATGCCAAAAACAGTTTTTTGCTTTTCTAGGGCTTCATCAGGGGTGTCAATGTCAAGGATATGAAACCAAAGATATTGAACAATGGACATTCTTATCAACCCTCGTGCTTGATCTTATTTATTTTCCCATTTAGAAACTTTATCATCATGGGAAGGTTTAGTTTCTTGTCCTGTGGATATTTAATAAAGCTCTTTACTTCTAAGTATATCTACCATGTGAGGTAGCCATTGGAAATAATTGGTGCTATTAAGAATAATCGGGCATGCACTTTCCATTTAAAAAAAAAAAACTGAAGCGGAGAAAAACTGAAACTAATTGCTCCAATGGAAAGATCTCGAAAAATTAGGCCGTTTAAAAAAAACGGCTCAAAAAACGGCTTCTGGAGAAAGAAGTTATGCCTTTTGAAAAATCTGAGTTGTAGATGCCGAATAGTTACTGGAACGGGATGAAGTGCGGATTTAAAAAAAAAATTCCGCCCCTTTGAACAAAAACTTTTTACAAAAGAAGCTTGGGAAGGAGGCTTGAACCCAAGACCTCTATTCTCATAAACTAACCCCTCACCAAGTGAGATAGTAAAAGGATCACGTTATTGTTTGAAAGGAGGAAGGGGTGGGGGGGGTTAACTCTTCGGTGTGCGTGCCTTTTCCTGCACAAAAAAACACAAAAACCGAGCAAAAAAAACGAAAAACAAAGCCTTGCAGCAGAATGTTAGATTTTCGGTTAGCCTTATCGACAACTATCAATTTTTTCACTATTTCTGATTTCCCAAGATCGCACAAAGACGCGGGGAAAGAGCATGCGTAGCAAAAAAAACTCTTTTTTGTTTCTGATTTGCCGAGATCACACGCAGCGCACAACAAAGAGCATACACAAAGAAGAGGTTATAGATCCGGCAAATAAATAAAACCTAAATGTCGAAAATAAACAGAGGAAACCGAAATAAGCATAACTATTAATAAATATAACTGCAAAACAGATGCTTTATACCTCTAGATCTAAACTGTCATAACTTGGGTAGCCGGAAACCTTTTCGCATGAAATGAAAGGCATTCCTCATTGTAACAGACGCTCCGGACACAACTGAGCATTTCTCCAAACCCAAAAATGTTCAGAAATAGTAGATCTACAAAACGACATTTGCATGTAGTCAAACTAATTTCAGATTTCGATCAACAACGGATGCGACCCTCAAAATAACTCTGATACGATGTAGGAATTTACAGGGTAAGTTCCATAGATCAAGAACCAAAGGTCACCGCTCACAAACATATCACAAATTAGTACACCAGTATAATCACGTGGTTAAAACCCTCAAAGAGGGAAACAGTTCACGGCTTGAGCCAATGCGGCCACTTCAGGCAATTTATTAATATAAAAGAAAAGTTACATATTTTTCTCTCATAAACGGTTACCAGACAAATGACCCTCCATGCTCTTTAAATAGAGATCATGGACCAATCGGGTGCTAAGCCACAGATCAAGTGTCGTTAATACCGAGGTGAGAGATAACTGTCGGATCACTACAAATCGTGACCGTCGGATTATAAGTTACAAATATACATGGTAAAGAAACACACTTTACCTAACTCTACACTAGAATAAGTTATTCTTAACTATTTCCTATGTGTCGGAATATCCTAGCAAATGTATCATGTATCTTAAATCTTTGTAAAACTTATATCTAGATGAAGATCTATGTTTGAATCAATGAATTTGTGTAAGAAATATCTATTTTTTAATATATATATATATATATATATATATATATATATATATATATATATATATATAAAAAAATATATAACGTGTCCGGACGTGTCTTGTTTCGGGGGGTCACCGTGTCCAAATCTGACACTTGAATCCATGTGTCCATTGTGTCCCATGTCCCTGTGTCAGGTGACTTAGACGTTGGTATGAAAAAGAAAAGGCGCATACATATGGCTCACTTTGATTCACTAAATACCAAGGGTCCTTACCATGGTATTAGCCCACAATATTAAGCGTAGTAACGACTATTTGATCTCGTAAAAAATTACCACCGACACTAGTATAGTTTTATCTCATGTTATTGGCTAAGGCTTAAGCCATATAAGGAGGAGAAGATCAAAGTGTCAAGTGTGCATGAGTAAGGGTGATTTATGAAAACTTCAATCGAAAGTATATTTGCATGGTGTGGGCTATAGTTGATTGGTTGATATGAAATAATTATGCAGTCGTGAATATAATGATGGATCAGGATCATTAGACCTGAAATGACCATGCATTGCATGATCTATTTATGGGTTGATTGGATCTATGATTTGACATTTGTTTATTATCTTGAATGTCGTGATCTGGGTATGTTTGAAGTTATGATGCGTAACATTTTTATAAGTTGAAAGTTGCAGATTTGTACGTGAGTTTAACATAGGCAAAGCGCGTACACACGTGAGGTCTGTTTTGCATAGTAGCGTATGTTTTATGAAGTATGTTGAGATCTGTAGACGGGTTTGATTCTGGATAAGCACGTATACACGCGGAAATGTTTTATGGAAAGCACGTGTGAAAACTAGGTTTTCTACTGAAGAATATGTCTGATCAATTTATACAGTATCGTTGTGTTTTTGCTGTCTGTCAATGAAGTCTTCATGCAAATCTAGGTTGTTTGAGTATTGATGATGCTGCTAGTTGCATGTGATTAAAGACCGGTGATTGGTTGGTTGATTGGTGATTCAACGATTGATTTAGTATAGAGTAATGTTTCAGTTTTGATATATGGTATTGGGCTTAAATGAGTTTAGCGGGTCCAGTCTGAAAATTTGATGAAAAGTGGCCTACAGGTTGTGATGTGTTGAAGCAGGTGGATCCAATTTGAAAATTTATGAAACATGGTCCACGGATGGTTTGAGGGTTGGGGCCTTCAGTGAGGAAGTTTAAGCTTCCTACCAGTGGTAGCTGGTGATCAGATCAGGGGGTTGTAGCTCCGTTGCAGTGGGTGCTGGTAAATGAGATCAGCGTGTCATAGCTCCCTTCTAGTGGGTGCTGATAAACGAGATTAGGGGGTTGGAGCTCCCTTCCAGTTGGAGCTAGAGAACGAGTGAAGGTTGTAGCCTTTTGTAGGTTGGTGCCTGCGTGCTGGTATGAGTCTGTGCCAGTACAAGATTGTAAGAAGTTTTCTATATAATAAATATTGAAGACAAAGATGACAACACCGGTGCTTTTTTCCCACATTGGGTTTCCACCTTAAATCTTGGTGTTCATGTGTGTTGCTTATGTGTGATGGTTTACTCTGTTCTTACTGCACATGTTTGCTGCTTATTAAATATCTGATGAATCAATGATGCACTGGTTTAAGTTAAGCAAATGAAGATTTATCTGAATTATAAGCTTACTGGATATATGCTAGTTTCCTGAATAACAGTTGCGTACAGAAATCAGAATATGAAAAGTAAAAGTTTATGTGAGTTTTAAAATACTGATTCACCTCCCCCCCCCCCTCTCTCAATATTTTTCCCAACAACAATCCCAGTCTGTAATGCTCTTGGGAAATTAATTTCCTAAGGGACGAAATAGCCTATCAATCCTTGTAGGCCATAGTCCTCAATAAAGGGGAAAAATCCCCAAAAGATCCTATGTTGGGCAAGTTTTGGGGTAGCTACGCAAAGAAACCCAAAATTGGGGTTTGGAGTGAAATTTACTCAATAAGTTAAGAAGAAGAGACCCCTCTAGGAAATCTATAAATACTAGAGGGTTGAATTCATTTTGGAGCATCATTGGATTGGATCATTTATCTCTGTTTTTTTCTTGAGCTTGAGGCTTTGTGGGTTTTAAGACCCCTTTTTCCTATCAATTTCGGTGGTGAAAAATTCCACCCTAGTTGATAAAATTATTTTCTCTTTATTTTCATGTTTACTATTTGTCCTGGCACAAGGCTATTTTTGAAGAGTCTCAAACAGGCAAAATTTGTTCTAAGGCAAAACCGTTTGTGGCAAAACGATCTGGGATCTCTTTTGGGCCATGCAAATTACTTTTAGAAGATAAATGAAGATTCAAGGAATCATCTATATGTCTGGTCATGCGGGTTACTTTGAGAGGATAAACGAAGTTCTAGGCAAGAAAACATATTATTTCTGTAGCATATTGCAATTCAAGGAACCCTCTATACGTCTGGGTGTATGGATTGCTTTTGCAGAATGTGAAGTGTCTATAATTATTTCCAAGGTAGACCAGGTGCTAAGAGCAAGCAAGGCAAATTTTGGGTCCATATGAAACTGCAGGCAAATTGTGCAATTAACCTATATTCTTGTTGCTACTTCACTAGTGCCCCGAGCTCTGAGTGAATGATTTCCCTCTGTGTTTGACACAAGCTTCATCTGTGATTGTTTCGTGGAGTTTTGTGGTCAGGCGGGTTACTTGCCATCGATTATCTCTATATTGAATGACAAAATCGGTGGTAGGGTTTTGCGGCTCGCATTACAGAATTGAAGGACAGGCCTCGTAGTAGACTCAAACTTCTAAAGCAAATTGCAGATCTTTGCAGGCGAGTCTTTGAAGGGACCGACTTGTGAACCCGAGAGGAGACATCCAATATTTTAAGCATTCTAGAACCCATGTAGGGTTTAGCAATTAGATAGGTTCTAAAACTCTGGGTAGGGTTTAGCAATTAGCTTTGAATCATGGTGTGTAAATTTATGTTACTATGCCCTATTGTGTTGAGAAGTTTATGAACAATATGTATTGTGTGGAATTATGGTACTGTGCCCTATTGTTGTGAACACTACACTGTTGTGTTGGGTTTGATATATTGTTGATAAAAAAAGTGAAGTCATTAAGTATACAATTGCTCTATTCAGTCTGTGCATCATTAAGAAGATTAGTACTATTCATCATCTGTATTGAATTAAATGTGTATTGGGAAAGGATTTTTGTGAAACCCTAGTGCGAATAATTTCCCTAGAATATTACAGTGGTATCAGAGATGGCTCTCCTTCCAGCCTGGAGGGTGTTTAAAGATGGAACCATGGGAAACAATACTCAGTAAGGAGTATGCCGAAACTTGTTGGAAGTTGGAAAAGCAGTAAGCGGAAACCATGAAAGAATTGCAATATTGGAATAAAATGGTTTTTGAGGAACTAAATAAGTTGGATCCAAAGAATAAAAGAGATCAATCTTCTAAACCTAGTAGCACGCCCCTTAGAAGTACTCAGTGATTTGGAACAAATCAATCTTCAACACCCAAATTTGGTCAAAACTCTCCTGCATTTGAGCGCAACTTGTTCTCTAGCAAAACACCAACATTGTTATCACATAGCAAGCCAACAAACCTTGCACAATCAATTCCTTCCTTGTTCAATGGTCTCCAATCACCAAATCATGCCTAGACACATTGTGCATTTTCTTTCCTTCAATCACCAAATCATTCCCAGACACGAGGTGTATCTTTTTTGGCAATTTTAATCAGGCACAACCCACTGCTTTTGGTGGTATATCAATTCCAGTTTTTGGGCAGGGCACCTTTGGGCAACCCACTCAGCAAAATATAATGTCTGCCATGACCACAACTTTTAGGACTGATCAAACACTTGAATTGAAGAATGAGGGCACACAACAAAAAGTAGGTAAATGGAACGATTTTTGGGCTAGTTGTGAGAAAAACAAATCGAACGATACTTATCATAAGTCCAAGCCTGAAAAACAAAGTATAAGAAAAGTTGAAGCAAAGACAAAAGCATGGACATGGCTGTATGCCCCTAAAAAGGAGGTAGGCAATCAACCAGACTTATTTGAAAGAAATGAAGATAGTGATTGTGATGGATTGTCCAATCGTCAACTGAAAGATGGAATGCCAACTTTAGCAGCCATAACTAGTACACCCCTTGATTGTGAAAATGGAAAGTATCTTGACAGTGAAAGTGGTATAGTTGGTAGTGACTCTTTTGTTGGATCAGAGCATGGGCCACTGAATGGAGAAAAACACCAAGAAAATATAGATGTTGAATTTATGAACTTGGGCTCTAATTTGGATGATAAGACTACCGAGGATACTGTCAAAAAGGACAAGGAACATTCAATTTTAGAATATTTTGATAACGATGGTGGCAAGCAAGAGTCTGGTGAAGAGATACAACAAGAGGAACCTATTGATGATGATCCATGTGGAGGAGATCACTACTTAATTGAATCTGATGATACTGCCTTGCAAGTGGATACTAATCATACACTACCAGATCCGCAATATACTCCGAATTCAGGTAAAAGATATGAAAATCTAAATCTAGTGAACGAGGCCTTAGAAAATGATGCTATTTTTGATCCGCTAAATGATATTATCCTTGGAGATGATCATAAATAGGGGCGTGATTTTAAGAGAGGTGCATTTAGTGGAAGTATTTTTGAGCCATTGACAGTCCCTTATGATGGCATAGAAACAAATCCTAGTACTGATCATAAGTTGTCCTCTTCATCTGCTAAAGACGAATTTCAATCATTAGAAAGAGTGAATGCAAATCCTTTGCGCAGTGATGGTGATGCATTGAAGGAATGGGAAGAGAGAGTGAAGATATTAGATACCATATCTCAAGATGAAAGTGAAGTGCTGCTAGGTGTGCATATTCAAAAAGTGGATGTTACTGCTACATTGAAGGTTCCTAAATGTCAATCTAATTCGTATTATGATTCTCAACTTTGTAGATTTGCATCCAAATCATGGGGGTTACTTAAGTCCCAAGGACAAAACTTGTTTAGACGAGCTGGAAATTCCTACAACAGTTGATGTTGTAGAGGGTCAGGGAATAGATAGCTATCCCCGATATGCATCAAAGAATGCCAATGTGAATCTTCTCAAAAAGGACGAAGCCATCACTAGTTCTAGCAAAATGTGTTGATTTTTGTAGCATTGGATGTGCTCTAGCCTCGAGATTTTGTAGAGAGGCTAAGACACATGCATTCTCCAAGACCCATAAATCGTTTGGGGAAATTCCACCCGGAAGTGAGTTGATTAAAATTATTAATCAATTTTTGAATATTTCCTAAGTCTAAACTTAGGAAATATGATTAGTTAAAGGGTATTAATTAAGTTGGGTGCGAATCTTCTAGAAAAAGGCGTGGATCGAGTCCAAGTTAATCTGAGCCATCGATTAAGATCTAATCCTGGCCGTTGATATGTCAATGAGAGATTATAAGAAGGAACTCGATGGGCACTTGGAGAACACACTTGAGATTTGCAGAGATCGAATTTACTGAGAGATCGATTTCTCAGAGTAGCAATGCTGAGTTGCCAGAGAGAAATCTAGTGATTTCATTGCAGTGAGGGGCATATAGATAGTAAGACTGGAGGAAGGTTTCCAGATCCGGGGAGTACAAGGCAGAGAAGAGATTGAGAGCCACAGAGAGGCTGCACAGTGCCATGCAGAGCTTCAAAGGGAGTCTGCCATTTTGTTGAGAGACAGTCGAGATCCAATGCGAAAAGTCGGGGTGTGAGTCTGGAGGGCCACGGAGTCGAATTTCTCGTGAGTAGAATATTAGAAGCAGAAGGTGACGAAGTTCCTCGAGCTGTGATGCAGTGACCGCGCAGAGACAATGCAGGGCAACTCATCCTGAGCCCAAATCAATGTCGGATCGCCCATGATAGTTTAGAGATTTTCTCACAAACTCTTTTGTCAGTATTTCTTTGTAGTGGATAGCCAGTTTGGGCATCCAACGATGATTTGTACTCAGATTATTATTGCATAATAATAAAACTCTCACTTTTTGCACTGATTTTCCCAAGTTGGGTTTTTTCGGGGACGTTTGTCCAAAAATAATTGAGTATTTTCGTGTGTGTTTCTATTTTTCCTACGTTGTATTTTCCATAGTATTTTATGTTGTGTAGGCTGTAGTGTATTTGATTTCGATATTTATTGTGTAACACTGTAAATAATTTGTTCACTAATTAACAAATACGAGAAATCTAATCAGTTGTTGCAGTCTATGTCACAGGGTTCGGCGAACCTAAAGCTTCAGGTTCGAAATTCGGCGAACCTGATAAAATTTTTCAAGTTTGATGAGGTTCGGCGAACCTAATGTCGAACCTAATGCCAAACCTCAAATCGAACATCATCTCGAACCTCAAGCCGAACCTGAGCCGAACCTAAAGGCCGATTTTATGAAATTTATCAAAAAATTTGATTTTAATAAATTTTAAGAGTTTTTTCGTTGGCGGGTTTTGTTGGTGGTTTTTTATAGCGGTTTTGATCGCTATGATGAAAACGATGGGCTATTCCCGCCCAGTTTTTTTCCCCCTTTCGATTATTTAAGAAATCGTGCTATCATTGTTTTTCACAACTGAAATCGAGTTTGCTGCCATCGAGTATGCTCTTGCTATTGCCGGCACTAAGTTTGCAATTTTGCATTTGAGTGTGGCTACATTTGAGTGTGGTTGCTGCTGTGTAACGCGTTTGGGTTGCCGTCGGCCCGTCAGAGACTGGAGTCATCTGCGATTCTGCACATTTCCAAATTCCGGCCATTTGCAAACTTGCCGCAGCTGCTAGCCGTTACAAACTTACAGAATATAGTGTTGGTTACGTTACACAGGTTAGTTTCTAACGCATAGTTTCTGTCATCTGAGTGTATTTTTCCGTCGGAGAATGGCTTTCTGGTTCGGCGAAGTGTCCAAACGTGGAAATTTTGATTCCAAAATGTCAACTGTATTTGGTATTGTGAATTTATATTCCGATGTGTATATATAACTTCATACTTCAGAGTTTTAAGCCAAACAGGACCATGCATACTTTCCCGTGTAATTTAAATTTTGTTACCTATTAAATATAATGAGAGACAAATTTACTATGAAATTTGAATTTAGTCAAATTGCATTGCAGTATGAGACTTCAAGACTCAAGGCACACAGCTCGAGTCTTACTTGTCAAAACGTCTTGCCTATCCATTCATATTATTCTGATCTGGAAAATTGTATCTTAGGTTACTAATCACCTTTATCGTTTAGATGTAGTATTGAGTGCAAACCTGGTTATTATGGCTTGCATTGTTATCCTTAGAAGTGCCTTATCACTGATCACTGATCAGTATTCTTCCCTAAATCAAGTACAGTTATTACTTCAGATTGTATTCTTGCCTAGATTGATTTTTGTATTTCCTTTTTGTATTTCCAAACTACTATATCTATATGTAACTATGTTTACATTTAAGTTTTAACTAATGTCATTGATATAATTAGAGCATGCTATGATTAAGTTATTCATGTGTGTTTACTAATCAAAATTTTTATTCATAGTTTTATAATTTATTAATTGATTTTGAAAATTAATTAATTTATGCCATATATTTCTATATTTATTGAAAAATATGTATAGTCGAACCTAATTTCGAACCTCATTACGAACCTCATCGGAAAATTCGAACCCGAATCGAACTTAATCGTTGCCGAACCCGAACCCGAACCCGAACCGTGTGACATAGGTTGCAGTAGGATTCCGAGTAACGAAATTTCCACAAGATGGAGATGTCCAAAATACCTGAAGGCCATCATGTCGAAGGACATTTTGGTATGCATCATGTTGATAAATTGTTAATTTTAGTTAACAAAGGTATGTTCTATGCTTAGAACAATTTACTTCAATGTTCCTTTAGCATCCCAATGACAATTTCCAATTATTTCCAGTAGCAATCACATTAACATTAATCACATTGACAGTAAATGTAGATAGAACATAAAACAAAATGCAGAAGACAAGCCAAGACAAGAGAACACTGGATTTGGCGGATGCCAGGGAAAACCCTTTGATCAATTCTTCTTATTATTATACAAAAGTTCAGCAGAGAGAGAGAGAGTGAAAAAATCAAATTGACTTGCCCCAATCGAAGTCAAATCAGCCTTGTTAAATTATGCATTCAACTGCAGTAAAACTTTAGCCCTAACTAGAAAGTCAACGCTGGTCAAAACAATAGTCAAACACCTCCTTTGAAGTTTGGTCAAAGGCAAGCAAACTCGGCCTCTAGCGGCAGTCAAAGTCAACCCAAAATAATTGTCACAAAAGTTACAGTCAAACTTGGTCAACCTGTGGTCGACCCAGCAGTCAAACAGGCTTGCAGTCAACGCAGGTCAAACAACCTATAAAATCTCGATTTCTGTGTCAGTCAATGTGGCTTGGTCAGACATAAACGCTCCTCCAAAAATCACAGTCAAAACTGGTCAATAAGCCCTTAGTCAACACCAGTGAACGCTGGTCAAACTGTCTGAAATTCTGAAATTTTGGTTTTGCAATTTAGCCCAAAAAGAACTCGACCTTCTTGCCACACGCGTGAGAGAGAGAGGTAGCCTAATAGCTGTACGAACCAATCTAATGAAGAGAGAGAAGAACGTGTGAGCATCGAGCGATGATGATTCCAAATGAGGTGTGAGGTCACTTCTATTTATACAATTTGTTGTGGGTGAAGAGACACGTTCATTGGACTTCTTGAGCCTACATTTAGCTATAAGGCCGACCTGAACAATTTGCACATGTGTGGGCATAAATTCAAAATCACACTTCTGCTTGTTCGAATGAGATGATCTTTAGATCAATTTTGGTCCTCTCGAGAAGTGGAATTTAATGCAATCATCATCTCCATCAAATGAGCTGTCCCAAGGTGGAATTTGGCCCTAGTTTCCAATTTTAACCCTCCCTCTCAATTAGGGAGAATTCCACCTGCCAATCCATCTGTCGTCATGTACCATCTTTGTCATCTCTGCTTTGCTGAACCATGAAGTAATAATGAAGAAGAATTGATCGAGAGTGAGTCACAAGACCTTACAACTCTCCACTGACAAAGGTTAGTCCTCAGTTGATCTCAGATCAAGTTGTTGAACACCATGCATTCGAGATATAGGGAGTACGATAGTACACGATGCGTCCATCAATAGTGCTATGGTCCCTATCCATGTTTCCCAACTCATTGGCCAGATGAGAGGTACTTCCCATGAATCCCAGACTATATGGGTAGGATGTATGCTAGGGCATCAGCAAGAGAAGGTGAACCACTCATCTTGCTCATATGCCATAGGAGAAGGTGAACCACTCATCCTATGCATGTCAATTGTAGGGGAAGGTGAACCACTCAACCTACATACATGTGTCTGCAATCGTAGAGGAAGGTGAACCACTCACCCTACACACATGTCAACCTGTTAATTTTCGATCAACATGTTCTTTTCTTAGAGTAGATACTTCAATATGCAATATAGGTCATGATTAAGCAATCTCATAAATCATATCATATTGATAGTAACTAGAGAAAGAACATATGCAATAAATGATGAAGACGAGCCAAGACAAGAGGACACAATAATATGGTACAAGCCGGGGAAAAACCCTTGATCAAATCTTCTTATTATTAAAATCAAATGTTCAACAGAGTGAGATAATACAATCGATGACAATATATCAGCTTAGATAAGTCTACCATATTGCCTTCAAACATTAGCAGTCAAATTCAGCCCTGATTCGAGACCAACAGTAGGTAAAGCAACAGTAAAGGTACTCATTCCTAATCCGATTAGAGCGGCCTTCTGTGTTGATTGCAATGAACCCAAAACAAGTTTATATTGAGCTGTCTAGTCTGAGATAATGTAATAGTGGAAATATGAAACCCAGTTTTACTTTAGGATATGATACACCATTCCTACAATGTCAAACAACCCACACATATGATAGAGGCACCTTCATTCTCCTGCGATATACAAGGAGAAGCTGCGGCTAGGGCAGAGGTGCTTTCCTAGCCCACAAAACCCACAAAACCCACAAAACAAGCTGAACAAATTGCAATGGTAGATGCCCTTTCCTGCGGCCTGCTCAGAGATGATACAACCCTGAATGTTATGCAGAGACTTCAACTTGCCTCTCCTCAGAGTTGCGACTTTGGTGTGCAAGGAACCCAGCCTTAAGATCTGCTTAAAAACTTGACCTAGAGATCTTCTCTTCTGCGGCTAGGACAACAAGGAATCCGCACCTTATCACCAGAGCTTTAGTTCCTTGCCCTCACCAAAAACAAACCAAGAAACATAGAGCTAAACCATGAGAATGCTCTTAGGATAATGCACAGAAGTAGGCCTAGACTACCCTTAACATGTTCATCCTATTGCCTTGAAATTTATCCCATCAAACAATCCAACCAAAATGCTAACCATACCTTTTCTCCTTCGCTGAGGTTATCTCCCTTCTGCAACTATTTCAGAGAGGAGAATGTACGTGAAGATATATTTTAATGAGGGTGAGGGAATGCCCTTATATACAATTTGACATTATGATTTTGGAGGCAAACTCAAAATTCAAATTTTCACTTTTCCTGCCTAAACAAAAACATGACTTATAGCATTTTCTTTTGAATAAACAAATATTTCCTTCACCAAATTTGATAATCTTTAGATCGATTTTAGTCCTCCCGAAGAGAGGAATTCACTGGGATTATTGTCTTTGTCAACTAAACAGATCTAAGTAGAATTTGGCCCTAGTTGCCAAATTTAACACAACCATCATAGGGTATCATAGGGGAAGGTGAATCACTCACCTTGTACATAGCGCACCACTAGGGGAAGGTGAACCACTCAACCTATGGTCGATCATGGCTCAAAGAAGTACCCCAAGCCCCCAGGTGCTCCCAGAGCTTAGTGTCCAACTCATGCGGGACCCTCATAGGAGGGTCTTTCCACGACTCCAAGTCTTTCATGTAAAGCTAAGAATTTGACCTTCCCTAAGGGCTTCGTGAGAATGTTTTCGTCGTCCGACCTTGCTCATTAGTCTTGATGTGTTGGAGACTTATTGCTCCTTGCTGTACTATATCCCAGATAAGTGGTACCTGCTATCAATGTGCTTGGAGTAGTCGTGGAACAAGAGATTCTCTGAAAGGTGAATCCCACTTTTGTTTTTATAGTAGATCATGGTGGTATCCAACACATGATCAAATAGCTCTCTAGAGAGCTTCCTCAACCAAACAACTTCACAACTGGCCATACTAGCAGTATTGTATTCGGCCTCGGCGGTGCTTAAAGCAACCGATTTTTGCTTCCTACTCATCCAAGATATTGAAGCAGACCCCAATGAGAAGCAAAATCCAGATGTGCTCTTACGAATCACCTCACTGCCAACCCAGTCAACATCATTATATCCATGTAGCCTCAAATTGCCGACAGTGTATCTCAAACCATAGTTGATTGTGCCACAGAGATATCTCAAGAGATTCTTGGCAGCGATCCAATGTATGTGATGAGGCTGGACCATAAATTGACTCTGTATTCACAATGAAGCATATGTCTGGACGAGAGTTTACTAAGAACATTAGGGCCCCCACAAGTTGTCGATACTCGAAAGGATTTGCCAATTCGGGCCCAAAAACACTTCCACATAGCTTCTTGAAGTTGAGTTCCATCAGAGTAGACACAATCTTGCATTCCACCATCCCACATCTCTCGAGCAGCTTCACAATGTATTTTCCTTGAGAAAGGAAAATCTCACTTGGGTTTTGCTAGACCTCCAAGCCTAGGAAGTAGTGCATCAAACCTAGGTCCTTCATGTCGAATTCGGAAGCCAACTCCCTCTTGCATTGATAAATGAGAGGGTCTGCACCTGTCATAAAGAGATCAACCACATAAAGTACCAGAATGAGAGGCCTAGCCTTTTCAACCTTGAAGTATAGGTTCGGGTCAGCTTCGCTCCTTGTAAATCCCAACTTCATAAGATAGCTATCAATCCTCTCATACAAAGCCCTAGGGGCTAGCTTCAACCCATAGAGGGCTTTCTTCAACCTGCATACATTTGTCTTTCGATCTTGAACTTCGAACCCCTCAGTTGTTCTACATAGACTTCCTCCTTAAGCGAGCCATGCAAGAAAGCAGTTTTGACATCCATTTGGTGTAGGCTCCATTCTTGAGAGGCAACAAGAGCAATGATAGATCGAATAGTAGTGTATCAGGAAACTGTTGCAAATATCTCGTCATAGTCCACTCCTTCCTTTTGAGAGAAGCCTCGAGCAACAAACCTGGCCTTGAATTTATCAACACTCCCATAAACTCCATGTTTGATTTTGTAAAGCCATTTTGAAGTGATCGCAGACTTGGCCCTTGGTACTTGTTCGGCTTCTTGCTTTCATGGAGTGTCCCCCTTGGAGCAATATGTCTTTCAGCATCTTCGAGAGTGTCTTTGTGCCACAAAGGTCTTTTGTTAAAATTGGACAACTAGGTCCAAACTCCATGTTGTGATGCTCTGTAGCAGCGGAAATCGTAGATTTGGTTACTGTAGCGACAAAATTTGTGTGCTTGTTGACTTAATAGCAAAATGACTTCAATTATAAAAATACACAAGAGGTATTTATAATAATAAATATTTTATTGATATGATATAAGACGATTGAATGATTACAATGAGGCCCTGCTTTTATACCTATGCAGGTGACCTTTCATGAACAGGCATGTCTTTTAGACATGCCTTTTCAGTTAACTAAGGACTACTTAACATAATTCTAATTGATTAGCTAGTAATTACATTTATTTGTATTTATTCCATTAATGACTATATTTATTACATTAGTTATGAATTAGATTCATAACATTGCCTTCTTCTCGAAAAGCTTTGTCCTCAAAGCTTAATTTCTGACAATTCCCTTCATCTGGCGTTTGTCATCTTGGGTTATGTAATTCATCATTGATACCTTGGCTTGAATAATTCTCTAGTAATGTTGTCCTGAAACCGGATTCTCTCTCTCTCTCTCTCTATATATATATATTATTTTTACTTTTTGTTTGCAAAAATCGTTTTCATATATGAACGAGAATGCCACAACAACGTCCAACATATAACCTATAACTGTAAATTTCTGTAAGCAGAAACCAAGTTTCCCCCTTGCATCTCTTTAATCTCAAAACTGATGTATTAATATTGTTTTAAAATCCATTTTAACCTGCTTTCTCAAATCTCCACCTTTTTGCTTCGAGTGCTTTTCTTCGAAGTCGAAGATGCATCTCCTATTGTCTTTAATTAACCTTCAGGAGGAGATAATTCTGGAATTTGGGATCTCAAAAAGTCTACAGTTGCAGCGCGCGTAAAAACGTCTAGAGTTAATAACGCATCTGGTAAACTTCTGTGTTTTTGCGCTCCAGAACCCAAGTATTTGGCAATTGTACAGAGCTTGTTGTTTTTCAGCGGAAAATAATTTCTGAACAATATACGAGTGTCAATTATCCCAATATCCACAGGCGGACGCTGTCCTATACTCTGGAAGGCTTCACGTATCAAGTGGGCATGTTTTTTTTTTGTAACTATATAAATAATGAAATTAATTAATTTATATATATTAATTAATTAATTAAATTAAATTTTATAATTGTATATATATATATATATATATATATATATATATATATATATACGTTGTTCCCAACGGTTAGCACCGTTTGACTGCGAGTCAACAAAATAGACATCCACGCGGCTCTATAGTCATCCACGCAGGCTCCATAGTCACCCACGCAGCTCCAGTTGAGACACACACAGTGCACCAGTGGCCAAAATGCTTCACGGTCGGGTGGCTTTAATGCTTCAGCACGCAAGATCGTGAAATTGACCATGTATGTCACCACAGATTGTAACAGGTTTCGGATGGAAGGGTGGATGCAGATTTGGGTGTACATGGAAAATGTGTAGTGAAATGTCATGGACAGGAGTGTCTGAGGGCATTGGTGACAGTGCAATGGAGTTGTCGCACAGATAAGCTCTAGAAATCACGTGCAGTCTGAATGGTCATCAGGTTTGAACTGACATCGTACTTCATCTTCACTCATTTCGAGCACGCGTATAGTTCTGAGAATTTCTTGGAACTGCTCTGTTGCCTCCTCCTGCAAAACGCCGCTATGGACAGCCTTGTTCGGGTGGAATTTTTGGGCCAACGTTATATAGGCTGTATAGATTTCGTCCACCGTGGCGGTGATATCGATGCCCAGGATTTTCAAATATTCTGATTTTCCAAGATTAGAGAGAATGCGCACAAAGGCACAAACACAATTTACGAATAGCGGAAGCTGGGAAAAATCGGCAGTAGTGGGAAGTTGACCTGACAGTCTTTTGGCCGGTGGAAAGTTGGCGGAAAAATCTGGCTTCTGCATGTGTTCATTAAACACTCTATAATGTTCGAAACACAGATAGTAAGGGACCTGTAATATTTTCATGATTTTCCGAATATCTAATATATCGATAATCTCGAGAATTTTTGCTTCGATTTCTGCATCATAAGCGGAACTCTCCATACTCTCCCGAAATTTTAATATATCGATAATCTCATTCAAATTGTCAGAAGTCCAGCTAGCCTCCAATACATTTTCACAGAGATAAAATGGGCAGTGAAGCATGAAAAATAGTGTGGTTCTGTCGACAGTTCATTTGGCATTTTCATCGACATGAAGACTTGTGCAGTTGAATTCACTTATGGCTGTTCATTCTAGTATAGACAGAAGTGGATCATACACCTCTATATCATTAACCCATGCAAGTTTCTCTCTCAATAAAATCACAAAATCAAACTACATCTGACTATTCTTCAACCTATAGTTTTTCAACCCAGGATTGAAACTTCCAACGCCGTAGAGAACCAACTGTAATTGTGAATGATGGGGGTCTGTGCTTATCACCCCTTCTATTTCCTGAAACAAGGACTCTGCCATATCAATAAACTTATTCCCTCCATAGTATCTTGCATCGGGATAGCCTTCAATGTACTTTTTGGTCACTCCTGATAATAAGGTGAAGTTTTCTGAAGGGATAACTTCAAGTCCTTTCCATAATATCAACGTTGTTTTATGCTCATGAATGTATCCTGAGGAAACAATATTCTCCCTTCCCAACTCCACACAAGGATTCTTCTTTCCACATCCATTGTTGATACCCAAGAATGCTGGTTCTTCTTTTTCCAACATAATATAATTTTTCAGCTCATCAGGACTATTTTCAAACTTGGGATTGAAGGTAGCACAAATTTGAGAACAAGAAAAAGCTCGCTTATCTACCATGAAATATCCCACAACAGAATCCTTTAGTGACTACCCTTCTTCAACCGGATTTTTGTTCAATACACTGTCCATACTCTACCCAAAAATTGTTGATAATGGCTTTACCCCACTAATGCTACTTTCATTTCCTTGAGAAGATCTTAATCCAACATGTTCAAAATTTTCCATTTTAGAACATTCTTCATTGTTATGATATTTTTTGTCTTCTTGTTGCTCAAGATAGCCTTCTTCCATATTATTTTTATCTGAATCAGCATCATCTTTTTATGTTTTTTTACTGTTGCTGGCAATGATATTTTTTGTATAAAAGGCACATTTATGTCCTATGAAATATTTGTCTCCACATTTCCAACATTTCTCTTCCTTTTTCCCTTTATTACGCATTGGTGGGGGAATATATTTGCTTGAATTTCCCATGGATGTTCTACTTGATTTTCCCTTGGCATAACTAACTACCTTCTCATTATTACAACATTTTTTATCTTTTTGTTTCTCATGTTTTTGTTCTTTTTCTTTTTCCACTTTTTTATGAAATTGTTCATCTTCTCTATTATGGATTACTACAGAATTTTTTTTACAACATGCAGAAATTTTTTATAACCGTTTGTGACTTCTGCACATGAATTCTCTAATTGCTGAAGCTTTTCTAGAATTTTTCTAATCTGCTCAATTTTTTCGGGATCTTCACGTAATGGCACATTATACGGTAAACAATGTTCCCGGGCTCGTACACTATACTCATAGGCTTGTAAGACGATATTATGTGCCATGGCTCTGATGGCTTCGATATGGCTCTGATATGGCTCCGATACCACTGTAGCAGCGGAACTTGTAGATTGGTTTCTGTTGCAGCAAGACTTGTAGATTTGTTGGGTTTAATAGCAAAAATGGCTTTAATTATAAAAATACACAAGAGGTATTTATAATAATAAATATTTATTGGTATGATATAAGACGATTGAATGATTCTGATGAAATTTTACAACACGCGCATACTTTCATAGGTGACCTTTTATGAACAGGCATGTCTTTTAGACATGCCTTTTCAGCTAACTAATGACTACTTAACATAATCCTAATTGATTAGCTAGTAATTACATTTATTTGTATTTATTCCATTAATGATTATATTTATTACATTAGTTATGAATTAGGTTCATAACATGCTCAGATGAAGACACCAATATTTTTATTGGGTTCCTCTTTCAAAGAGGTGCAAGATCGATCTAAAGATCATCTTGATCTGATGAGCAGAACATTTATTTTGAATTTATTTTTAATACTTTCAAAATATGTGCAGGTCGGCCTTAAGGTTTTACACCCCCAGCAAATGTTTCACACACCCTCAGCGATTGATATAAATAGAGTCAACGTTGGAGGACATTTCAATCATCTCATCATGCACATCTTCATGATCTAGAAATAGATGCTGTAAATATGGATGCCGTAAATCTAGATGATGCCAGAAATGGATGCCGTAAATATGGATGATGTCGTAAATCTGGATGATGCCGGAAATGGATGCCGTAAATATGGATGATGCCGGAAATGGATGCTGTAAATCTAGATGCCATAAATATGGATGATGCCGTAAACCTGGATGATGCCAGAAATGGATGCCGTAAATATGGATGATGCCGGAAATCTGGATGTGGGATTCTTTTGTTGAATTATGTTGATTTTTGATAAGCTGTCTTTAAGGGTTGTGTGTGTGACGCTTCTGGTTGGCTGACCGTATTGAGACTTTGCTGGTTGAAGCATCTTGTTGACCACCGTAACGCACCAACACACTTATATTTTTCTGGCTTGTCTTCTGTCGATCTACTGGTATGTTCTATCAACACTTTACTTTCTTGTTTATGTGATTGCTGGCTGACATTGGGGATAAAAGTAAAGTTGCATCAAGCATAGAACATCTTGAAAAATTTACATGGTATCAGAGCTGAGGTGAAGACAAAGCCCTAGTTTGTAGCAATCACCGAGGAAGAGGATGGGTTCTTCAAACTACAATGGCTTTAAGGCTGATGAAAAATTGACTGGGAAGGATGACTTCCATGCTTGGAAGATGATATTGGATCTTAATTTGGAAGAACAAGATGTCATGGACTATGTGCAGGGTAAAATCCAAGAGCCTCCATCCACTGCAACTGCTGCTGCCAAATCAAAGTACAAGAAGGAGGAAGTCAAAGCAAAGCTGATGATCAAGGACTCAATTCATAAGAGTCTGGTTGCCTACATCTCTGAGCTAGGTTACTATGCTAGAGAATGCCCTTTCAAGAAGGTCAAGAAAAGGAAGGCTCCCTTCGGCGGAAATGGGCAACCTTTCGAAAGGTCAAGAAATTCCAGGTATGAAGAATCAAATGTTTTTGATGATAAAAGAAATGAATTCATTCTTGTATCTGCCCTCTCTACTGCATCTCCACCCGACACTATGGATGTCTAGTTGATAGATAGTGGTGCCTCAAGACACATCATTGGGTTCAAGGAACCACTTATTGATATGGTTGAGAAGGATACTAATCTACAAATTATCCTTGGAGATAATGCCACACAACCTGTGAAAGGGACAGGGACTGTGACCCTCCACTTGTCACAAGGTCAAGTCCTCCGCCTGCAAGATGTACTATATGTACCTAATTTGAAGAAGAACCTTGTGTCTGTTTCGGCCATGGAAGACAAAGGTTTCAATGTGGCATTCATTGATGGAAGGTACGCATGTGGAAGAAGATTTTCAAGGAAGCTATCACGATTGGGTTTAGAGTTGGTACACTCTCCCAGGTTGGAGGAAGTCCACTGGGAGTGATGACATGTGATACTATTCGAAAAACTGAACTATGGCACCGGAGGTTTGAACAACTTCACTACAAGGCCCTTCTCGAAGCAAGGAAGGTGGTGACAGGGATGCTTGAGTTCTCAAATAATCATGAAGGTGTATGTTAGGGTTGTGCCGAAGGAAAGAATATAAGGGGACCTTTCCCCTCAAGTGTCACAAAGACATATGATGTCTTGCAATTAGTACATTTTGATCTGTCTGGTATGCTACCCGTGACATCCTTGGGAGGATGTTCTTATTATATGAGACGAACGAGTTCAAGAACTTTTGTAGAGGAGCTAGCATCAAGCGGGAGACCACAATGTCTGTGGGCTACAGTGAAACTTCGAAGGCCTATAAAGTATATGTGCCTGGTCAAAGGGAAGTGGAGATATGCCACGATGTTACCTTTGCCAAAGATTCTTCCCTGAGGAAAGTAGTCAATCTTTCGAGATCTGAGGAAGATCATGAAGCAAGGCCTGGAAATTAAGAAGAACCGAAGGATGAGACGATGCCGTCTTTGAAGGACGATGGACGCGATTGATCCACCTCCTTACCTCCTTAAATAGGAAGGGAAAGACCATCATGGCTCGGGACACTATCAAGGATGCGGGGACATATGGCCCCAAGGGACATTCGTCGAAACGAAGCTAAGTAGATACCAGGGGTACGCTGCCATAGTACTATTGTACAATGCGAGCACAGATCTTTTGAGAGCTTGGTAAAGCATCAAGTGCGGAAGGGCTATGCCGCAGAGAGTATGAGTCCATAATGAAGAATGATGTACGGGATGTGGTTCCAAGGCCGGAGGACAAGCGATTTGTCACCTCGAAATGGCTCTACAAGATCAAGTATGGATCTGATGGAAGTGCTGAAAAGTTCAAGGCAAGATTCATTGCCCGTGGCTTCTCTCAAGAGGAAGGCATAGACTATGATGATATATTTACACCTGTGGCCCAATATACCACCATCCGATCTATCATAGCTCTTTTTGCTACGCAAGGATGGAGTCTTCATCGGATGGATGTGAGGACTGCATTTTTGCATGGTGCGATAAAGGAAGATGTGTCTGTGGAGCAACCTCTGGGGTTCGAAGTCTAGGAACGGGACACCCATGTCTGCAGGTTGAAGAAAACCCTTTATGGGTTGAAGCAAGCATCCAGAGCTTGGTACGAGAGGATAGATAGCTACTTGATGAAGCCAGGCTTCACTCGTAGTAATGCTGATCCGAACCTTTACTTCAAGGTTGATAGAGAGAAGCCTCTCATTCTGGTGCTGTATGTGGATGACCTCTTCCTGACAGGTGCTGTCCCTCTCATTCATCAGTGCAAGAGGGATATCGCTGCTGTGTTCGAGATGAAGGACCTAGGACTGATGCACTATTTCCTAGGCATGGAGGTCTGGCAAAGACCTGGCGAGATTTTCCTTTCTCAAGGAAAATACATTGTGAAGCTTCTGGAAAGATTTAGTATGATGGACTATAAGTCCGTGTTGACACCAATGGAGCTCAACTTTAAGAAGGTGAGTGGCAGCGCTGCTTGGCCCATGATAGCAAATCCTACTGAGTATCTTCAACTCGTAGGGGCCCTAATGTTCTTAGTGAACACCCGTCCGGATGTATGTTGTGCAGTGAACACTTTGAGTCAACACATGGTTGATCATAACATTCACTGGGTTGGTGCTAAGAAACTCTGGAGATATCTCTGAGGCACGATAGACCATGTGCTGAGATACACTACCGGGAGTATGACACTCCATGGATATACTGATGCCAATTGGGCTGGCAGTGTGGTGGATCGTAGGAGCACATCTGGATGCTACTTCACACGTAGATCTGCTTCGGGCAGGAAACTAAAGTCGGTAGCCTTGAGCACCGTTGAGGCCGAATACATTGTAACATGTATGGCCTGTTGTGAAGTCACTTGGTTGCGAAAGCTCTTCAGTGAGTTGTTCAAGCATGTGCTAGATGTCACTGTTATCCTTTGTGATAACTAGAGGGGGACTCGTTTGTCATAGAATCTCGTGTTCCACGAACGATCCAAGCATGTTGATGGCTGGTACCACTTTATCCGGGAAATGGTACTGCGAGGTGCCGTAAGGCTCAATCATATAGGAACTGATGAGCAGGCCGCGGATATTCTCACAATGCCCTTGGGGAAGGTCATGTTCCTAACCTTCCGTGAGAATCTTGGTATCATGGAACGACCCTCTTCTGAGGGTCCTGTTGGACGATGAGCTCTGGGAGCTATGGGGTGCTTTGGGGATAGCTTCTCGGAGCTATAAGCAACCACAGGGCTAGGCTTGCCGAACCTTGTTGGTGTGCTTGGGCCCCACCGTTATGATTGAGATGGTTCGCCTCTCATGATCTGTGCCTCGTATGCATCCTACCCATTTGAGTTCCGGACTCATGGGAAGGACCTCTCATTTGGGCAATGAGGTGGGAAAAGCTAGAGACTAGTAGCAAAGACTGATGGACGCATCAGAGATTGCTGTACTCTCTATCTAGGATGACACGTGTCCAACCACTTGATCTGGGATCAAGTCTAGTGAGGTTTCAGACCTCCTACTGACTTCGGGTCAGATAAACCAATTTCGGCTTGGTATGTGACTCTTTGAGTCCATGTGAGGTTTCGGACCTCCTATTGACTTCGGGTCAGATAAACCAACTTCGGGTTGGTATGTGACTCTTTGAGTCCATGTGAGTTTTCGGACCTCCAACGGACTTCAGGTCAATGAGACTAACTTTGGGTTAGATAAACCAACTCTGGGTTGGTATGAGACTCTTTGTGAATCCTATAGAGGTTTCAGACCTCTTGGCTGAATCTGTCAGCAGGGAATGATGTCTTTGTGACTGACCCACTTCTGTTCTGAAATAAAGAGGCCAGCAAAGCAAGTTACGACGGGATAACGCATGATGTTTGATTGCACAGGTGGATGGAGTTCTCCCTAGTTGAGAGGGAGTGTTAAAATTGGACAAATAGGTCCAAACTCCATGTTGTGATGCTCAGATGAAGACACCAATATTTTTATTGAGTTCCTCTTTTGAAGAGGTGCAAGATCGATCTAAAGATCATCTTGATTCGATGAGCAGAACATTTATTTTAATACTTTCAAAATATGTGCAGGTCGGCCTTAAGGTTTTACATCCCCAGCAAATGTGTCACACACCCTCAGTGATTGATATAAATAGAGTCAACGTTGGAAGACATTTCAATCATCTCATCACACACATCCTCATGATCTAAATATGGATGCTGGAAATGGATGCCGTAAATCTAGATGATGTCGTAAATATGGATGATGCCGTAAATGGATGCCGTAAATCTGGATGATGCCGTAAATCTGGATGATGCTAGAAATGGATGCCGTAAATCTGGATGCCGTAAATATGGATGATGCCGTGAATCTGGATGATGTCGGAAATGGATGTCGTAAATTTGGATGCCGTAAATATGAATGATGCTGTAAATCTAGATGATGTCGGAAATGGATGCCGTAAATATGGATGATGCCGTAAATCTGGATGATGCCGGAAATCTAGATGTGGGATTCCTTTGTTGAATTATGTTGATTTTTGATGAGCTGTCTTTAAGGGCTGTGTGTGTGACACTTCTGGTTGGTTGACCGTATTGAGACTTTGCTGGTTGAAGCATCCTATTGACCGCCGTAACGCACCAACACACTTATATTTTTCTGGCTTGTCTTCTGTCGATCTACTGGTATGTTCTATCAACACTTTACTTTCTTGTTTATGTGATTGTTGACTGACATTGGGGATAAAAGTAAAGTTGTACCAAGCATAGAACATCTTCAAAAAATTTACATCTTTTCCTTGAGGTAGAGGGATCCCATTGATCCATCGTGCCTTCAACATCGGGCATTAGTTCATCTGTCAGAGATTCATCCTTCTTTCCTGCATCATCATTATTGTCCTTCCTTGGGATAGGAAGATCTCTAACTTTCCCAAGGGAATTATCTTCATTGAAGGTGACATCATGACTTATTTCCACTTCTCTTTGATCAGGGACATAGATTCTATATGCCTTTGAAGTTTCACTGTAGCCCACAAATGTTCCTTTCTTCCTAGATGCTTCTAGCTTGTTTGTTTTCTCTTTCGGCACATGAAAATATATAGGATAGCCAAAAGTTCTAAAATGAGAAACATCAAGTTTCTTACCAGTGAAAAATTCTTCGGGTGTCTTGAAATCCAATGCTTGATGCGAGCACCTATTTTGAACATATACAATAGTGTTGGTAACTTCTCCCCATAAGAACTTTGGTAGGCCTTGGTCATGAAGCATAGCACAAGTAGCTTCTATGATTGTTCGATTCTTCCTTTCGGCAACCCCATTTTGCTAAGGAGTATATGCAATAGTGGCCTCCCTCTTAATGCCAACTTCTCTACAATAGTCATTGAATTCATTTGACTCATATTTGGTTCCATTATCAGTCCTCAATATTTTGATCTTCTTCCTTGTTTGATTTTCGACGAAGGCTTTGAAAGCACGGAACCATTAGAACACTTTGTCCTTCTTCTTCAAGAAATAGATTCATGTTTTGCGAGAGAAGTCATCTACAAAAATTGCATAGTACAAGTATCCTCCCAATGATGTTACGTGCAACATACTAGATAGATCAGAATGGACCAATTGAAGAATATCGATAGTTTGACTTTCACTTGAAGGGAATGGTCCCCTTGTATGTTTTACAGCTGCACAACCTTGATCAAACACCTTCATGATCTATGTTGAATTCGGGCATACCTGTGACCATATTCCTTACATCAGTTAAGGCTTTGTAATGAAGGTGAGAAAATCTTCGGTGCCATAATTCGGATTGAAGAGAAGTATCGCAAGTCATAGCTCCCAAAGGACTTCCTCCAACCTGATAGAGACCTTCAACCCTAAATCCAAGTGTAAATGCATCTTTCCCATCAACGAATGCTACCTTGGAGCCTTTGTCTTCCATCACATAAATAGATACTAGGTTCTTTTTCAAATCAGGTACATGCAATACTTCTTGTAGATGAAGGATTTGACCTTGATTCAAGTGAAGAGTGATAGTCCCTATCCCTTTCATGGGGTAGGTGGCATTGTCTCCAAGTATGATCTCCAAATTAGTCTTCTTTTCAATCAAATTTGAGAGGGCCTTCTTGTACCCAGTGAAGTGCCTTGAGGCACCACTATCAATCAACCAATTATCCAAAGTGTCCAGAGGAGAGGTAGTGGTGAGGGTAGAAATAAGATAAAATTCTTTTTGCTTATCTACAACATTAGTTTCCTCATACCTGGAGTTTCTCGACCTTCTGAGAGGTCGACCATTTCCATATCGAGCATTGAGAGCATTCCTCTTTCCTTTGTTGTTGAACCTGTTATTCGTTTGATGTCCATTGCCTTTGAAATTGTTGTTGTTGTCATCATCCCGTGGTGTATCCTTCTTATGAGCATCTTCCCTTTCTTCCTTCTTTGAATCCTTGACCTCCTCTCTTTGGACCAACATTGTTCTTTCTCTTAGCATGAGTGGAAAATGCAGTGGGCTCATTTCCATTTGAAGGCTTGTCTCTCTCCATAATCCTCGTCTCTTCTTGAGTGCATCTAGTCAATAATTCCTCGAAACCAGGAGTCTTGTCATTGTTAAGAATAGTGGTGTTAAACACATCCCAACCTCGAGTGAGCCCTCCAAGAGCAATACGAGTGAGCTCCCTGTCAACAACAACTTCTCCAATAGATAAAAGATCATTCTTGATTTTGGTAGGATTGGATAGACTCCCCTCTATCCATCTTGATGTCCTTCAACTTTTTTTTCAGAAAGAGGATTTTGTTTATATTGTTTGCTTTGAACATCCCAACCAACTTGTCATAAATCTACTTAGATGTTCCTAAATCAGAAATGTAAGCAACCAAATGTTTTTGAATGGAGTCTCTGATAATCTTCTTAGCTTTGACGTCACCTTTCTTATACTTTGTCTTAGTAGCAGCCGGTGCATTTGAAGGAGGCTCCACCACATTTCCCTGCACATAGTGCATAACTTCATTTTCTTCCAAAGTCAAGTCCAAAGACATCTTCCATGCATGATTGTCAGATATATCATTGAGCTTATCTTCAGATTTGAAGTAATATGTAGAAGCCATTGAGGCTTTGTCCTTGTCCAACAAATCACGGTGATTTATTTTCTCTCACTTGCCTGGGCTTTGTCTTCACTTTGGCTCTCATACCATGTTAATTTTAGTTAACAATGGTATGTTCTATGCGCAGCACAATTTACTTCAATGTTCCTTTAGTAGTCTGTTAACACTCAAACCAACAGGAGACCTAAAGGGGTTCCTAATAGGGCAATTGCTAGACCAAGGGCAACGATGGATGCTTAGCCCACTGTCACCACCGCTAAGACTCCCTGGTCTTTATGGACTTTCACCGATGGAAGGAGTCCCGATGTTTTCAGAAGTCACTTATAAAGGATATGTCAATGAATAGATATGAAGTGATCCCAAAAACCCTTTCCCAAGGAGGAGGTGAAGAATGGTAATTGTTTGCTCTTTAAGCTAGGGACTTGCCTTCCAAGGGAGAAGGGGGTGAGGATGAGGGAGGGGTACAACTTGAATGGGTACGTCCTAATCCCTAAAATCCTATATGAACTTGGTTTCCCTAACAACCCTTGATGATTTGTCTTTGATAGGAAATGGGACCACATGGGACCAAGTGGACCCAACCTAGGTTCGGGAATGGAATATAGCAACCAATGATGCTCCTACCCTGGACAAGACGAAGGGAAAGGGTCAGACAAGATATTTTGCTTCAAAAGGTCAAATTGATCCTACTAGGGTCTAGCCTTGGGGATGCTTAGGTAAAACTTGGTCCTAGAGCTAGGGCTTGGGATTCTCGGAGATTCCACCGTGGGAATTGCCTCAAATTTGGTGGAGAGGGAGGGGATCGACCAACGCAGTCGCCTCCAAGAGATCAAATTTTTCCTGTGGGTGGATTCTTGGGAAATTGATGCCCTAGGTGACCTATCAGGCTAGACTTGGGGAAAAGGGAAAAAAGGTGAAAAAGAAGGGAAAAATGACCTCCCTTTTTGAGGGACCAGTGCCAATTTCCCTTGGGGATATGGAGTCAAGGATGATAATGATTGAGAACTCGACTTCTTGATCAAGGAGGCTTGAAAATTCAACTTCGTCTAATGTTAAGGGAAAAAAAAGAAAAGTGACCTTCAAGCATTTATACAATATGCAAATAGTGCAAGCTTATCGATATAAAGCAATCTCTAGGACATTTCATTCATCTAACAATGGCCCATACATTAAAGAGGCTAAATAAATACTCAATTCCACATTCCAATCATGCGACAACTAGCCCTAATTATAGCGAAGCTCAACAATATGCAACAATAAGAATATATCATTAAAATTTACTTACAGTGTTAGAGAGTATATCCAACCAACATCATATTTGCAAAAAACGAAGCTCCAAGATAAAAATGGCTCAAATCCATACATCAAAATTCATCCATTTGTCCAAAAGAATCCTCCAAGAAGAAATGTGAAATTCTCTAAAAATAGAGAGATCTCAAGTCAAGTGATGATACAAATGAGTTCAAATTAGCCTATGAGCCTACATTACCCCCTACTAATAAAATAATTTGCAAATAAAACCCTTATTGGTGACAATCCCACCAAACTAGTTCATAATTGGAAAAATAAGCCTCTCAGGGGGCAAAATAATAATATGTACATGTTGTGGCGCCCTCCAAAGGCCTAATAATATCCTGAAGTGCCACAATGAGGAATAAACTCCTCAAAATATGATGGACAAGCGGGTGGGCCCTTTTTCTCCAAGTAGTAGACCTGTGGTGCTCCAAGTGGGTGTGGGGGCACATAAATGATCCCATGGGTCTCCATATGAGTCGAAAATGCCTGTAGATCCTCTGCAAGGGCTTGAGTGATGGAATGAAGACTGCCATGACATCGTACAAGCCCTGGGACACCTGCCAGGAGTGTGGGGCTCCTGTGGGGCGTGCGAGGCATAGTGTACCAAGCACATCATCGTCATCTCAAAAGTGGATCGCTAGTAGTATCTGAACATCGATGAGGATCCGTGGAGTGCTGTCTGCTACTATGGAGGTCCATGGCTCTCTACGCACACCATATATGTGCCAATGTAGCCCTCTAGGGGTTAGGACCCCGTATAAGGAGACCAAACCCAAATGGAAACCACCTGCAATCCTGTATAAGATCCAATGCGTCCCCTAGGCTTCCAGTATAACCAGTCATTAGGTAAAAGAGCTTACAAATCATGGATAACAAAGTGGACACTTCACAATGGCATGCCCTTCCATAGTGGGCTTTGGCATGTGCTAGTGTGTCCATACTTTGAAGGGGGTTAACCACGTACCTTATTAAAGTGGTTTCAGCTCCTAAAGGGGATAGTAAGTCCAAGGTACATCCTTTGAATGGGGGTGGAAAGTGATAAATAAGTGAAATGGAGTAGGGAATGAGAGGGGCAATCTTGGGCCACATATTGGGGCATAGTGGCAACGAGATAAGGGGAAGTCCACACCAAGGTGTATAATGTGTAGGAGGAAGCAATCGTGGTACATGATGTGTCCCAACCTTGATTTTTCCACATTTCTTTATATGCCTTTTGCCTTTTATGATTTTTCTTTAATTAACTGCTCGGGGCTCAAAGATAAGAGTATGGTGTGTCAAATATAGCAGTGATTACCCCTTTAAGGTAGGGCGGTTCATTTCCCTCCAGGAGTTGGGACAATCGTGGGTTCCTGAATGACAATCGAGGCTCATTTAGGGCCTATGGAACTAGGGTGATGGCCATGGGTATGGGGCAGAGCTCATGTATTGGGTTTTTCCCACGTGCTAATTATTTTTTGTCCCGGCCTCATTTACATTTTGTGGTACAATTCCTGTTAAGTGTGGCCAATTATGCTTTTTCTTTTTATTTTAGCTGCTTCAACCTCTAGGGCATCATCCATGCCTAACCCAAGGTGGGGGCAAGGGGATAGGGAGGCTGACCCTATGTGGACCCATGGGGGCTATGTGAATGGGAGAAATGATGAATGGGGGTATAATGATTGGAAGGGGAGCAATATATGCAGATAAAGGAGCGAGACCACACACCCAAAGTTGGGGTTTCCTAAGTAGTACCACCCTAGAACCAAATGGTCAGTAAAGGAGATCCCACAAGACTAAGATGCAAGGGTAACACCCAAAAGAGATCAAGGGGATAGGAGCACAAACTAGGCCCACTCTTTCCACGAAATCCCCCCATCAATCCATGCCCAGAAGTATCCATGATAAATAAATCCAATAGTCAATTACCCAATGACAAGACATACCTTTAGATTTGGGAGGCCCACCTTCAAACATACGATCAATACAGATGGGCGAGGGACCACATGGCTGGCTCAGGTGGCGGAGAAATGGCACAACGAGCTAGAAGGAGGCTGCAAGGGGCTGCTGGCTGAGGTCCATCATGGAGAAAAATTTCTCCTAGGGATATCACCCACGAAGTGGTGGGTAACACAACCCAATGACAATTTCCAATTATTTCCAGTAGCAATCACATTAACCATTAATCCAAGCCAAGACAAGACAAGAGAACACTGGATTTGGCAGATGTCAAGGAAAAACCCCAATGTGGGGAAAACCCTTTGATCAATTTTTCTTATTATTATTGAAAAGTTCAGCAGAGAGAGAGTACAAAAATCAAACTCACTTGCCCAAATCAAAGTCAAATCAGCTCTGTCAAATTCTGCAGTCAACTGCAGTCAAACTTCAGCACTAACCAGAAATTCAACGCTGGTCAAAACAGCAGTCAAATACCTCCTTTGAAGCTCTGTCAAAGGCAGTGAAACCCAGCCTCCAGCAGTGGTCAAAGTCTACCCAAAACAGTCACAAAAGTTGCATTCAAACTCGGTCAACCTGTGGTCAGCACAGGTCAAACAGCCCAGAAAATCTCGGTTTTTGTGCCAGTCAATGCGGCCTGGTCAAACATAAATGTTCCTCCAAAAATTACAGTCAAAACTTGTCAATAAGCCCTTGGTCAACGCCGTTCAACGCTGGTCAAAGTGTCTGAAATTCTGAAATTTTGGTTCTGAATTTAGCCCAGAAAAACTCAACCTTCTTGCCACACGTGAGAGAGAGAGGCTGCCCAATCGCTGTACGAACCAATCTGATGAAGAGAGAAGAATGTGCGAGTGATGATGATGCCAAATGAGGTGTGAGGTCACTTCTATTTATACAATTCGTTGGGGGTGAAGAGACACGTCCATTGGGCTTCTTGAGCCTACATTTAGCTGAGGCTGACCTGAACAATTTGCACATGTGTGGGCATAAATTGAAAATCACACTTCTGTTTGTCCGAATGAGATGATCTTTACATCAATTTTGGTCCTCTCGAAAAGAGGAATTTATTGCAATCATCATCTCCATCAAATGAGCGGTCCCAAGCTGGAATTTGGCCCTAGTTGCCAATTTTAACATAAATGCATCCCAAGGACACATGAAGATGTGGGCAATATTCACATAGTTCCTGAAACGGGCTACCTTGAAAGAATATTTGAAACTACTGAAAGTGCTACAGGAAGCAAAATCAATGAAGCTGCTGAAATTTCTTTAACATCTGCAAATGAAGCAATGATGGATGTTTTCCCAATAACTCAGTCTGTGGCCAATTTAGATCACATGGCTGAGAAGAAGATGGTACAAGAAACAAGTCATGGTGAAATTAATTCAATGCCAAACATTCTCCCATAGAATGCAATGAATTTGTCCTAATCAATTGTCTCTTGAAAAGCAGGTTACAGTCAATGATGACATGCAATGGCTCGTTGATCCAGTGAAGGATGCCTCTAGAGGTCTAGCTGATGTTATTCATGCTTCTCATCATCATGAAGTGGATGGAATTAAAAACGATGATCAAGCCAGCAGGGCAAACAATGCAAATGAAGAAGATGATGAATTAAAGGCGAAAATAAGGAAGGAGGAAAAACTAGGATCAAGCTTCCGAGTTGTAGGCTCTGGTATGATAAGTTGGCACCCATGCGACATTGCCTTCAATAGTCCTTTGTAAATCAATGTTATGAAGAGGAACCATTACTTCACCATGTGAAGCCACCTCTGTCCATCAAATTTGCAGTCCCCTGCTTCAGTACAACGGAGAAAAATGGAATTCTGGATATTGACACCTCCATCAACTGGCTGATCCATGAACTTAAGAGTCGAAAGATTGGTAGAGTCTTCCTGCCGAATACTTGGTGGTTTGCAGGGGAGGAAGACAAAGGAGAGAAACTTAACAGATTTGTCATTCTACTCTCTGCTCTAGCTAATGTATATGTTAATGATGCAATTGACTCATGACGGCCTGATGGTTCCACATACCATATTGTGAAATACCTTCCCTCATATGCAGGACTACGCATGCAGGGCGAGCTTTATCATGTGCAATCTGTCTTGAATCTCAGCAAACCATTTGTTGCAATTGTTGCTAGTGCAAAGTATGATATTAAGATTGGTCCATTAAAACAGATATACGAGAAAGCTGATAATTCGGTTCCTGGGTGGTCTCATTTACAATACTTATCTTTGTGCTAAATACGTAGAAGTTAAAATTGCCGGTGTCGAGGAATCAGATATTGAACTTGCAAAAGAGTTGGTAGAACAGGATAAGGTGCAGGTTCTAGTTGAAACTAATACTCTGGATGATAGATTTGAAGGGAAATTTAGAGTGATTGATGTCAAGGACTTTGTCCTGGCCAGACTTACAAGTATGTTAATGACGTTGACCCTGTCTCATTTGAGAGAGATGAGGTTAAACAAGCATGGACTCAGCTAAGACAAGCAAAATGGATGAGGTCATTGATAAAACTCGTTTTGCTCAAAAATTCTTTGGAGGTGGTGATACCCTTTAGACATTTAAAAGCCTTTATCCAGCCCTGTATGAAGCTGCATTGAACAATATGAAACACTATTTATTTACAGGCAGTGGCACTGTTTTGAAAGTTATTGAAGAAGGGAGACAAAGGGGGCAGCGACGGAACTTGCCGTTGCTTGAGGACAAGCAATGTTGGGAAGGGGGGACTGTAATGTTCCCGGAAAATTAATTGCCTAAGGGACGAAATAGCCTATCAATCCCTGTAGGCTATAATCCTCAATAAAGGGGAAGAAACCCCAAAATATCTTATGTTGGGCAAGTTCTGGGGTAACTGGGCAAAGAAACCCAAAATTGGGGTTTGGAGTAAAATTTACTCAATCAATTAAGAAGAAGAGGCTCCTCTAGGAAATCTATAAATACAAGAGGGTTGAATTCATTTTGGAGCATTAATGGATTGGATCATTTATCTCTATTTTTTCTTGAGCCTGAGGCTCTGAGAGTTTTGAGACCCTTTTTTCCTATCAATTTAGGTGGTGAAAGATTCCACTCAGGTTGATAAAATTATTTTCACTTTATTTTCATGTTTCCTACTTGTTTTGGCATAGGGCTACTAAAGGAATTTTTCCAAAGAGTCTAAAAAAAAAAAAACGTTATAAAGAAAAACTGTCTATGGAAAAGCAATCTGGGCTCTCTTCTGGGCCATGCAAGTTACTTTGAGAAGATAAATGAAGATTCAAGGAATCCTCTATATGTCTGGCCATGCGAGTTACTTTGAGAGGATAAACAAAGTTTATCCTCTATATGTCTGGCCATGCGAGTTACTTTGAGAGGATAAACAAAGTTTTGGGCAAACAAACATATTATTTCTGTAGCAGATCACAATTGAGGGAACCCTCTATACGTCTGGCCGTACAAATTGCTTTTGCAGAATGCAAAGTGTCTAATTATTTCTGAGGCAGATCGGGCGCTAAGAGAAAGCAAGGAAAATTTTTGGGTTCATGTGAAACTGTTGACAAACTGTGCAATTAATGTAGATTCTTGTGTCTACTTCGCTGGTGCCCCGAGCTGTAAGTGAACGATTTCCTTCTGTGATTGACACAAGCTTCATCTATAATTGTTTCGTGAAGTTCTGTGGTTAAGCGGGTTACATACCATCATTTCTCTATATTGAATGAAGGAATCTGTGGTAGGGTTCTGTGGCATGCAATACAAAATTGAAGGACATGCCCCATAGCAGACTCAGGCTTTTGAAGCAAATTGCGGATCTCTGCAACCGAGTATCTGAAGGAACTAGCTTATGAACCTAAGAGGATACATCCTATATTTTAAGCAGTCCAAAACCCTTGTAGGGTTTAACAATTAGACAGGCTCTGAAACTCTGGGTAGGGAGTCAAATAATTTTTAAACTAGCTTTGAATCGCATTGTGTAAATTTATGGTATTGTGCTCTATTGTGGTTAGAATTTTATGAACATTATGTATTGTGTGGAATTATATTACTGTGCCTTATGATGCACTGTTATGTTGGGTTTGATATATTGCTGATAAAAAAGGTGAAGTCATTAAGTAATACAATTTCTCTGTTCAGTCTGTGCATCATTAAGAAGATTAGTACTATTCATCGTCTGTATTGAGTTAAATGTGTACTAATAAAGGATTTTTGTGAAACCCTAGTGCGAAAAATTGCGCTAGAATGTTACACAGACCATAACCTTCCTCTTCTTCTAGCTGTGAGCTTGCGACAACCCCTGAAGATGCGCGACCCTCCTTAGATTGGTTTGCATCACAAGAGATGAGGTGTTGTGTGTTATCTCTATTCTTATTCATGGAAACCATTGCCCTCAGTCCTCCTTCAACTTTGTTCACACTCGGCCTCCTTGAAAGCTTCAACAATATGGACAGATCTCATTCTTTTGCCTAGATCAAGCCCTAAACCAAACGCGGCCTAATCTCTAGCCCACCAAAACAGCGTTCCTCATCTAATCTTTGACTTTCCCTTCTTCACAGGAGCTGCGTCTTCTCTCAAGGGTATCTCGTCCTCCATGAGTAGAACTTGGCCCTCCTAGGGCACTCTTAGCACAAGAGAAGTCACATCCCTATTGCACACAATGAGCCTCTCCTTTGGCACTCTTCTATCTATCCTTTAACCTTGGGTCGTTTAGGAAACCACTAGAACTTAGGATTTTAGCCTCTCAACCCTTTGAAAAAATAATTTATTTTCATTTGGTCCTAAAACCCACTGCTTTGGGTCTAAAACCCCACTTTTGGGTAAATTTCCCAATCAACCACTTTGGTGGGTTTTCCCTCTCGGAAATACCTTCTGAGCTACACAAAATTCTAACACTCCCTCTTAATGAGGAAGGTATTTCCTTCACGCTTCCAGATCCATGACTTGCCTTGCATGCCCATGTCTGTGCTTGCATGAATCATGACTTTCCTTGCCTAGCCATATCTGTTCTCGCATGTGCCATGTCTTCTTTTTACCAGGCCTAGCTTTGTCTTGCATGGGGCATGAAAGCCCTCACATTCAACATGACTTTTCCTTGCACTACCATGAACGTTCTCGCATGGTCCATGACTATCCTTGCATGCGCTAAAAACTCCTCTATCTCGTTAGAAATTGAAGATTCAGAGTTCCATAGGGTCGCTGACGTTCCTATGCAGTCTTCTGCTGAAGGTAGACTCTCTTTGAGCCTACACAACCTCCATTGGCTCACTCTGCTTCTTGCGCTCACTCTGATCCACGTGCTCTTCAAAGTGGCTATGATACCATGTTGATATTTCCTTAGGCCCTAGGTCTGGTTTGAGGCTAATCACACATACAAACACACTAGGAACCCTCAACTTACAAGCAGTTTGAATGGAGGAAATCTAGAACAGTGAAGTCAATTAAGTACACAAAGATTTGAGTCCAAAGCTTGATTATTTTATTAGTCCATCACTAAAAGAACCATGGAGTCACTGTACCAAGCATCATGGTCCTCTAGATCACTAGTACAACTAGTATACATAGTATACAAATTAGGGCTTGAGATCTGCTTCTTCAGATCTTCAATTTGCCCAAAGAGGAAAAGAAAAAAACAAAAAACTTGTCGAAGATGTCCTTTCACCACCATCCCTTTCAGTCCATATTTTTCCTTGACACTTGGCTACCCTTTGCCTCCATTACACAGAGGAATTGCTCCATTAACTCCTTTGTCCAATCAACTACTTACAATAATCAAGTCCATTAAGATCACTATGTAATTAGCCCCAAACTACTTCAACACTCACAGTGAATTAGCCTTATAACACGTTGCATATAACAACTCCTCACAGTCCCTTAGATCCTTCAAGGTGACTGCACATCTAGCCTTCAAATTTGTTGTTCATCGATACTTTGATGAATAGACATCAGTTCTTCAACTCAACAACCCTTCTTTTCTTTAGCAAACGAATTCTAGCCCTCATTTCTAGCCTCTCACAGGCTCTGAGGTACCCCACCCTATTCTCTTCAGTGTTTGAGGCCTCTCGACCCATTCTTCTCTGTCTACACCTTAGTATAGACAACCTGCAACCTACACAAAGGAAATAATTAGCACTTTGAGGCCCTTTCAGCCTATCTGAAGCAAATACAAGGGCTTTAACCCTCCTGGTCTAGACAGAATTGAGGTTTGGCCTCCTTAAAACAGTGAACAGAACTGTCTTTTGGCTGTGTCTAGCGGTTAACCTCCACGTCTAGTAGTCAGATACACGTCCTCCTAGGGTATAATCCCAGACCATCAACTTCCTCTTCTTCTTGCTTTGGCTGTTGATTTTTGTGTAGCTTGGGAGATACTCCAAGCCCTAGTGTTCGGGGTTTGGAGGGAAAAGCACCACAAGTAGGCTTGTGGGCTTGAAACTCAAGCCTGGGGTTTTGCACCCATTGATGTTTGGGCCAAAACCGTGATGAGTTTTTGACATGTGATGGATGAGGATGATAGTGCTCATCAAGATGAATTTGACGCATCGACGATCATCCGATTCCGAGTTGTCATTGAAGAGTTATGAATTTTTGAAGGTTATGTGTGGGCTTGTGGCTTATGTTTAAGGTCGACTTGAGGTGCTATAAGCCTCATGACAGTTGGCAAAGCCCTAAACATGACATTGGAGGAGCCCTTCTTTATGGTATATAAAGGAGGTGATAAGAGAGTCATTTCTCTCATCCAAGAAGGCCACCTCAAGGGCAACGTAGGAGTGTGAGAAGAGAGCTTGGTGGAAGAGAAATAATTGTCTTGTCCGCAAGTAAAAGGAGCATGATCGACGAAGGAGAAATAGCACTGTAGTGGCATCTTTCATGACTGTTTGGGAGCTACTTTTACCTTGTTGGAGGGCCGAGGCTTAGGAAGGAAGTGTAGATATGTTGTGGCATTTTTATGCATGGGTTCCACTGTTTCAGGCATGTTGTGAGCACAGTTGGAAGGTGTGAATAGGCCGCAGGCCTAACCAGTGACCAAACTTCACTCCATGAACAAAAAATGAAAGGCATGTATTTCTCCAGGTTCGCCTTGTGTTGGATCCTAGTTTAGGATCAATTTTGGATCAATTTACATTGCATTTTGTTGGGAGCCATTTGTTGGAGTTGCCTTGGGCATGAAGGAACTCCAACTAGGAGCAAATCCTGCTATGGAGTGATGTAGGTGTCCTAGCATGGAAAAAGTTGTTGCAGCCTGTGGAAGCCAAGGAGGTAGGGTTGACGTGGCATGTTAGAAGCCCTAACTAGTGGGAAATTTCCACAGTGAAGATTGGTGCCTAGATTTGTGCAATAGCTCCTCTATTGCAGAGCAAAGGGCACATTGGTGAAGTGTGTTGGCAGCCATGTATAAGGGACTCCTAGGAGTGAGGATTCCCTAAATAGGTGCAGATGCTACAACGTGGACTTGGTCACTCGTGGATTGTTGGAGGGTAGCGTGAGAGTGGACCAAGTGTGGATGTGGATTTGGCGCTTATGGTATGGTGGAGGATAGTGTGATAGTGTCCAAGTTGGAGCCCAGTGTTGATCACCTTGATGGACAAAGGTAGTTGCTAGAGTGGCAGTTGTTGTTGATCTCAAGGGTCTGATCAACCAGAAGTAGTTTGTGGAGCACGAGACTTGTGTGTGGAGGACTTCTACAACAGATGATGAGCAGTCCTCTTAGCCTGTGTTCATTGTGGGAGATGGACATCTTGCAGTGATAAGTGGCAACCCTCCGTGCCTTATGTTGGTCTTCATTGGAGCAGTGTAGGAAGACCATAGTGGGTTGAAGTCCCTGAGTAGCTGAGGAGAAGCTGTGGGAAGATTGAGAGTTGTTCACAAGCGGAGCTGTGAACAACTCGACATGAGTCTCGATGTGTTGATGCGTTGGTGGACGAACTCACAACTAGACGACAGATTGACAACCAAGGTCCAATTGCTAGATGGACTTGGAGCATTGATAGAGGCATGAGCTGCAAATCACGAGTTGAAGGACCATGCAGGTATAGGGTATGATCGAGAGAAGCTGTGAGAGCATGCTACAACCAGATGGTCAGAGTATCTCGCTTTGTATCTTGTACTAGTGGATATATGAGGGCCATTATCCCAGGTATGGGAGCCCTAGAATGTTGTATTATATGTTGTTTAATATAACAAAGTTGGGTTGAAAAATTGTAAAAATTTATCTATATTCTGTGCATGTGTGATTTACTGCTGTTTATATTCCACTATGCAAAGTAGTATCGTTGAGATTCTTGGTTTGGTAGCATCAGACATTTTAAGATTCTATCCTAGATCCAAGGTCGTGGAAATTATTTAACATTGGCTACCCCTAAAGATATACGACACTCCTTAGATTGGTTTGCATTACGAAGAGATGAGTTGCTATGTGTGTTATCTATATTCTTATTCATGGAAACCCTTGCCCTTGGCCCTCCTTCAACTTTGCTCACACTCAGCCTCTTTCAATGCTTCAACAATATGGACGGATCTCATTCTTTGGCCTAGATCAAGCCCTAAACCAAACACGACCTGATCTCCAGCCCACCAAAACCTCGTTACTCAGTTGATCTTTGACTCGACCTTCTTCAAATAGGAGCTGTGTCTTCTCTTAGGGTATCTCAGCCTCCATGAGTAGTTCTCGGCCCTCCTAGGGCACTCTTAGCACAAGAGAAGTCACATCTCTCTTGCACACAATGCGCCTCTCCTTTGGCTCTCTTCGATTTATCCTTCTCCCTTGGGTTATTTAGGAAACTACTAGAACTTGGGGTTTTAGCCTCTCAACCCTTAGAATAAATAATTATTTTCTTTTGGTCCTCAACTCACTGCTTTGGGTCCAAAACCCCATTTTTGGATAAATTTCCCAACCAACCAGTTTTGGTGAGTTTTTCCTCTCGGAAATACCTTCCGTGCAACCTAAAATTCTAACAAGGACAAGCTTTTGGAAGGAATATTTTGAAAATGAGAGTTGGATAAGTACCCATTCAAAAGTTAGAGCAAGCCACATCCCTTAGTTGGTCTACACTCGTAAATCCCTTTAGCTAGACCAGTGAATGGTAGAATAACTACCTATTTAAGATACCTCCCAAGTAACAAATGAAAGTGAAACGTAATTACAAGAGTTTCTAGAGATTTGAAAGACTGTAACATTGACCTTCAAGTCTAGCATCTGTAACATCACAAAGGATACAAATTATTTGAATTTCATAGGTAAGAATTCTTGAAGGGATCCAATCAAACTTCCCAAAATGATAGGACAGACCTTTTCTTAAGCTGTCCTCTGTTTGTCACTAAGCAGTGAATGGTGGTTAAACGTCTTTCACTATGATCTTTGATTATGTGTTCTAAATTTTAATCCCTGCATAATGGATATTTCAAGTCAAAATAGAATGGAGCATCGACTCAATTTACATATTCAATTTCAATCTTTGCTCTTCTACTACTAGTGATGCTAGTTATCCACTGTTGTTTTATATAATATAGTGTGTGACTAACTGGTTTGTATTGAATACAGAATCGGAAGGTGTTAGTAGTATGTAACTTGAAGCCGGCATCAATGAGAGGGATAAAATCGCAGGCTATGGTGTTAGCTGCTTCAAATGATGATCATACCATTGTAAGATACCAAGCTTTGCCTTATTTGAGGTGCTCCGTTTGACTGTTGGATTGAAAGTGATATAGATGTATGTGACTCGAGGTGTTGACAATCTTTATACTGACATCTGAGATCTGTTCATGACTAGGTCATGGATTTTAATTTTTGTCTCACGGACAGGATCCCATCTGGATGGGGATTTTTTTTCCAGTTTGTCTACTTTCTGCTTAAGGACCTTGGATATGCTATAATATAGTTTGTGGTAGTCTGATATTTTATTTTTCATTCCTGCCCTACTGACACAATTATATTCCTATTTTCAGGTGGAATTGGTGTCTCCACCAGAGGATGCCCCGGTTGGGGAAAGGTTGAAATTTCCAGGCTTTGATGGTGAACCAGATGAAGTATTGAATCCAAAGAAAAAGATTTGGGAAACTGTGCAGCCAGATCTGCATACCTCAACTGACCTTATAGCCTGTTACAAAGGCGTCCCTTTTACCACATCTGCGGGGGTGTGCAAAGTTTCCTCTGTTACTTGTGGGTCCATAAAGTAGTTGCTTTTGTGAGAAATTCCTGTACAGAAATTGAGAAGCCACTTGCTGTGACATAAGAAATCCTGTTATTTGGAGGGTTTGCTTGAATTGGTTGTCAGCTTTTTCTTTTAATTCCCGGCATATCTATGATCCTCTTTCGTATTTTCTTGATCTGTTGTTCTGCTTCCAACACAGAATTTTCAATTCATTCTAAAGTTATCATGTAGTCATGGTCAAATAGTTGTATAACATTGAGCAGAGTTTCTTCTTTCAAGAAATAAGCTTTTGAAATGTTCTAGAGTCACAAATGTTATACTTTTTGTGGAAGTTTTCCTCATAATTTCTTCAGTCCATCTTCTAACATGGATGCTGCGTATATTATCTTTTGCCATTCCAATCCATTCAATTAAATGCCAATGTTGGATTCCATTGTCAGCGTATCTGTCTCTAAAAAGTGTTGAAATATATCAAGGATCTCTCTGTTTCTTACTCAAAACTAAATGCAGAAGATAGCATTGTAAGAAAAATGCAATAAAGTACTTTGGTTTCTTTTTATTTTATTAGTTTTCTCATGAAGTTCATGTGTTGTAAATTGTGACAAGTGTTATCAGAACCGGACTGAAACCGGTGGAACCGACCAGTCCAACCAGTTTGGGGGTCAAACCAGTCTGGTTCAAGGTTTGGAACAAGAAATGGCCAGTTTGGTATTGAACTGGCCTTTTTTCACCGAACCGGCCGGTTCCGTACAATTTGACCAAAGATGTTCCGAACACAATTAAAAAAAAGACTTTTTGAGTGGGGCAACCTAATATTCAAGCCCATGGCCCTAGTAAAAGTGACACCTTTAGCTTTCATTTTCATCATTATACTTAAATATTTAACATTACCATGAAATGGCTGAGTGTGTTTGAGAGTGGTTCCGACCTCATTGGATTTCTTATGGAGAAAACAGAATTTTAGATCTCATTCAAAATCCAGCGGACCTAACAGGATTCCAGTATTTCAGGATTGGGGGGATTGCAATGTTTCCATTGGATTTTGTCATGTACGAAGGTATGAAACTGTATACAATCAAGAGCACCAAGCCTTTTATGTACCTTGATGTTAGTGGCATTGGTTGTCAAACTCCTCTATCACGACCCTACTAAAAATGTACCCATCATTCAAACAAAATCTTGACTTGACATGCTACGTTTTTTCTATCTTATTTTAATGCTTAGAAGATAATATTGATGATGAAGATCTCAATATAGGAAATGGTTTTGATTATAGGTAGCTATTTGTTGCAGCATGATTTTTTTTGGATGCTAGAGGGCATCTAGAGTTTGTTTGTTGATGTATTTTTGGTTCAGAGATGCTCTGTGCTTGGTTGTTGCACCCCTTACATGCTGTATAAACGAGAATTTTTTCTTATTTGTGCATAAATGGTTTTGATTCATATATGTACATGAATATATATGTTTTTCTTTAAAATTCCGATGTTTTATGTGTTTTTGGTTGACCCTTTTTTTGGTCTGATCTTTTTACTGGTTCCAACCAGTTCCCAGTTCAGAGGGTTTTCTGGTTCGATCAGCAGTTCGGTTCTGATAACATTGGTTGTGACTGAATCAAAATTTGAATGGTTGAATGAAACCACATGTTTGGGTTGAATTAAGTCTTCATGTAAGGACTTGGATAGCATGTAGACATGCATGATCATTGATGAGGCGGCTGTAGGGGCTTCACTCCCTCTGCTCTCTTACACGTAACATCAACCTACACAGTTCACTCCAACCTACACAACAGTGTAAAATTTCATGATGGCACCTCTACGTACTGGACAGTCAAAAATTTAAGCGTACTATTTTTTTCGCAGTTTCCAACATTATAAATAAATAAAAAAGAGCCGTGCAGTGGCATAGTCAATATGGAATTTGGCTTAAGTTGATGAAACGAAGACAGGATCATGATACGAGACGCTAGAACAGCTATCCTCTTCAGAGACCTCGTTTTTCTGAAATTCTTAATGTGTTAGGGGGTTTGCCAGTGTAGCTAAGTTGATTTGGAGCTCCATGACTTGTTATATGCATTTTTTTTCGCTGTTAATGTGTTTAATCTAATGTGACTATCAGGCAGTTCTGAGTGCGCTGTATCCAGCTCACAGTTGTTCCAAAGCTGTCAGGTTGCCAAGCTCTGGTGGAAGTGTGTCATTAAGACTTGAAGCAAAGCTCTTGAATTAAATCATCTTTTAGAAATAAGAATTGATTGCTGTTTCTTTATTTTGTCGCTGCTTTGAGTAATCATGGAAACCAGTTTTCCCTGTACATATAAAAGTATAATCAACCATAGATTGAACGAAATTGTTAGTTTACAAAGAACCACTGATGTAGCATATGCATTCCATGCAAAAAGAGAAAATCTTACATCTTTTGCAATTTTGATTCTTCTTAAAGAACTAAATTTATGAGGTGGTCAGATAATCAAAGTCCCAAATGATTGATACACATTGGTTGAGGTGGGTTGTTGTGACAAAATTCCTGTGGGTAATAGAGCTTTAAAGATCAAGTTATGAGCCCAGTTTGAGGTGATACAATATTCATCCAGAAAAATACAATTCAATAATAATCAAACGGAGGATTTGACAGAAATCTAGTTATATGACCTTTTTGTTGATAGTTTGTTCCCAATAATAATGCACAATTAAAATGGTGATCAAATTAGCTGTCCACAAATATTTAATCAGTATCGGATTTAATATTTTGTATAAAACAACAATGTGCCTTAACACTACTGATATTTACTTATCATGTAAATGGAGGAAAAGAAAAATATATGTAGCAGCAGATGTCAAAAGCCATACTGCTTGAACGACTATTTTCATGGAAACAGGGGCCTAAAAAAAAGCAAATATCAATCCAGTGACAAAATGATACTTCTGGTGCCGACAGAATTTTGATCCAATAGCATAAACTGATACTTCTACTGCTGACAGTATGACATACTGAGGCACCTGCCAAAGGTCTGCGAAAGGTTTGATATTTGCTTTGTTGTTTCATATTATTTTTGCTGAGATGAAAAAATCCCATATGATTCTTGTCACCTCGCTCAGGATCTGAAAAGTATTCATGTAAGAAGAGATGGATCCTGAACTGCTTCTCTTATCAATCACTAACTGGAGCAATGCTGATGTGAAAAATGCAACCGAACACAGGAACATCCCCAATATCATTCGTATCTCCATGCTTGTCAAAGAAAGACAATCACCTGGTCAAAAAGTGGAATGAAAATGAGGAAGAATGAGTGGTTGAAAAGCCCGCCAACATTCTGATCATGTTACTCATTAAATTAGTTCCATATATTCTACCATGAAATTCATCGCATATCCTTAATGGTCTTAAGGAGGAAAATTTTCTTCGACAATTATGCGAAGTGGAAAGCACTACTTTATCTTGAAGATGGGAGAAATAGAATTTAAGGCACCATTCTACCCCCTAATCAGGTTATGGTGCTAAATGAGTTATTCGGTCAAGGATTGACATGATAATGTTTGGAAAAAAATAAAAACATGTGTGTTTTCTCAGTTAAAATTTGAATTGTGGTTAAATGTTTGTCCTCTATAAGAAATATTTTTTGCATGTTCAAAGAAAGCTGAAGCTGAAATGCCAACATCCTGCAGAGTTTCATACATGGAAAAGGATTTGTGTGACAAAATATTGGTCTAGACTAAAGCCTATATGGGATGAAAGATCCCAGTTTCGTGTCAAACCATCCTCCCTCCCTTTGTTACTAACATTAAATGACTACTAACATTAAGTGACTGATTATCCTGCTACTCAAGTGAATCAATTTGGCTTTGTACTTAACTCACCAGTGAAATGGTGTATATGAACAACATAACAAGTGTCCAATTGAATGCATCCCTGGTGTGTAGCCTTTGTGAAATCTAAGCAATATGATACACTGCTGGAGAGCTTCTCACTGCAACATGAAAATGTAGAAAGACCATTTAAAGGCCCCAATATTTAAGCGGCATGATGGAACCACACTATGATAACATAGTCACCACTACTATATAATTAAAAAAATAGAATTATAGTTTTAATGATAATAAAGCACATTTTTAAATGCTTAAAGATATGTAAAACATAAAAATATCATGGTTTTCAACTTTAGTTTAATTTGAAAACTGAAAATGAATGCTAAAAATCAAAACAAGCAAGACAAATATTGGCGGAAAAGGCTTTATGCTATCCTTAACGTTGTATTGATCTGATACTATCAATTATAATACATGAACTTGACCATTTTAAGATCTAGATTTCATTGACAACTCATTAATAGATCACGAGAAAACCTCGTCGATAGTTAAGATTTACAACTTATATCAATATGGTTTTAGAATTTGTAATTGTTCATGGACTCATAGTTTAAAATCCCCCCTCCATCACACATTTGATTAATTGTACTATTAAGAAAACATATATCATTTTCAATTTGAAACTGCTGAATTGAGTTGCGATGAAGATATGCTGAAAAATTAGCAATATTTGTTCTTCAATGGTTCATAGTTGAAGAGATCCAAGCTTGAACTTTGGTTTCTTCTATTTTTTAATAGTATTTGTTTGACCTCTAACCATCTTCACTTGATTTGGTGGCTTTTGGTTGACCACTAACCTTTTTCCACTTGAACAATGTGGTGGTTTCAAATGACTACTAACCATGTTCACTTGAAAATTTTGGTGGTTTTGGATGACTACTAATTATTTGATTTGAATATTGATGTGGTTTTGGATGACCACTAATCAACTTCACTCCCCCTCCTTGAAGATGTAAGAGACTATCCTTTTCATCATCTTCATACTCCCCCCTTGAAGGTGCAGAAGAGTATCCTTTTCATCAATGTGCTCCTCCCTTGAGGTGTGGAAAGAGTATCATTTTACTTCTTGTTTTAATTCAAAACAATAGATTGAGTTTGACCTAATCATGCCCAAAATCATCTAGAGTAATTGCTTGAAAGATTTTTGTTGGCATTTCTCCATGTAAATTTGTCTTTATTTATGTTTGGACTAGACAATAAGACTTATGCAACTTATTTACTTGTTGATTTCATCTCCAAGAATTTATCAGACCATCCATAATAAATTCTTTTCTTATCTTGGTCTAAGAGTCCCTTGAGGATCGAAATATGTATATTCCTCGTGGAATATGAAGATATTTCTTCAAGGACAAAGATTTGTTTTTTTAATATTTCTTCTTCTTTTGACACTTTTTAAAGAGGTGATTTGTCTTTTTTCCAGTATGAAGACAAGGATGAAGATCAAATCATTCTATCTTTATGAATCGAGCTTCGATGAAGATATGCTTGAAAAATTAACAATATTTGTTCTTCAATGGTTCATAGTTGAAGGGATTCAAGCTTGAGCTTTGAATTCTTTAGTTTTTTAATAGTATATGGTGGTTTTTGGTTGACCTCTAACTATCTTCACTTGCTTTGTTGGTTTTTTGTTGACCACTAACCATTTTTCACTTGAACTATGTGGTGGTTTTGGATGACTAATAACTATTTGATTTGAATAATGTTGTGGTTTTGAACGATTACGAATCAACTTTGACCGCCCTCTTTGAAGGTGTAAGAAAATATACAACCATCTGTTAGGATATTCCGACACATAGGAAATAGTTAAGAATAACTTAGTCTAGTGTAGAGTTAGGTAAAGTGTGTTTCTTTACCATGTACATTTATAACTTATAATCCGACGGTCACGATTTGTAGTGATTCACTGGCTATCTCTCTCCTTGGTATTAATGACACTTGATCCATGGCTTAGCACCCGATTGGTCCATCATCTCTTTTGAAAGAGCATGGAGGGTCATTTGTCCGGGAACCGCTTATGAGAGAAACATATGTAACTTTTCTTTTTATAGTAATAAATTGTCTGAAGTGGCCGCATTGGCTCATGCCGTGGACTGTTTCCCTCTTTGAGGGTTTAACCACGTGATTATACTGGTGTACTGATTTGTGATCTATTTGTGAGCGATGACCTTTGGTTCTTGATCTATGGAACTTACCCTGTAAATTCCTACATGGTACGGAATTTCATATCCTTGACATTGACACCCCTCATGAAGCCCTGGACAAGCTAAATACTGTCTTTGGCATTCAAAATGAAATCAGGGCCCATCAGCTTGAAAATGATTTGCTTACTTTGGACCCCAATAATTTCTCTATTGAAGATTTTTTGTCCAAATTCAAGACCCTTAGAGTTCTTTTAGAAGGTTGTAAGGTCAAAAAGGAAGATGGTAGCCTCCTCTATTGCATTCTTACTAAGATTGGCTCTGCATACTCTGTATTTGTTTCCGCCTTCCATTCCACTAGAGAAGTCATCATTTCTTCAGGAACCACCTACAAGAACTCATCTTTTGATGCCTTTGCGATTATTTGATAAGAGAACAAGAAAAAATCTTACACCTTGGTCTTATCACTTCTGGAAACGCTTCTAAGAAAGCCTTAGCAGCCCAACAACAATCATATCAAAAGAATCCCAAGAAGCAGTATCCTAAAAAGTATGGTTCGAAACCAAACAAGGGTCCTAAGCAATTTCAGCCGCAAACTGAAAAAGCAACTCACCAAAATGATAAGGCAAATAAAAACAAAGGGAAGAGGACAGATAGACATTGCAACTTTTGCAATTGTGATGGCCATATCTAGTCCAAATGTTTTAAGAAGATGGAAGCCTTAGAAGCAGCAATGAAGAAGCACAACATCAATTTGGAGCACTCCTTCATCTTCAGGAGTGGCACTTTTTGCTTGTGGTTGTCAAACATCAAGATCTTGTTATGCATTAAATGTATCTTCTTCTTCTCATTCTCTTGAGTGGCTCATTGATTCTGTAGCTTCTTACCACATGGCCAAAAATCAAGCCATGTTTTCTTCTTTAAATAATTGTAACACCGAACATATTTATGTTGGTGATGATAGATCTCTTGGTGTTGTAGGATTTGGAACCATTCATCTCGATAATGGTCAGTTTAATGATGTACTATGTGTTCCTACCTTGTCATGCAACCTTCTCTCTGTTTATCAGATAACTCATTCAAGTGAAGGGAAAATAGTAGAATTCTCATCTCATGATGTTGTAATCAAGGACCTCAAAGATCCTAAACATGTTTTAGATACTGGCATTGTTGATGATTCCACAAGGCTGTATATGTTTGACAACTTTGGGTCATCATGTCTTCCCTCCGTTTTTGTTGCTCATAAATGATGAAGTGAGCAAACTTTAGCATGAGCGATTTGGTCACTTAAACTATCGCTCTCTTCAAACTCTATGTAAGGAAAATTTGGTGACGGGTCTTCCTATGGTATCTTGCCAAGATGGTGTTTGCTCCGGATGTGTACTCGAAAAACATCAACGGGATAGTTTTGACAAACGCGCCTCTTGGCATGCTTTAGCCCCTTTGCAGCTTGTGCACAATGATTTATGTGGTCCACTTCATGTTGTTTCTTTCTCTGGTTGCAAGTGCTTCTTAACTTTTATTGATGATTTTTCCAGATGCACTTGGGTATACTTCTTAAAACTCGAGTGAAGTTTTTAACATGCTCTTGGCCTTTAAGGCCTTTGTTGAGAAACAATTTGGACATCAAATTCTTAAGTTAAGATCAGACAATGACGAAGAATATGTTAACAACAAATTTATCAACTTCTACATTGAGCATGGCATTCAATTGCAACATACCGTTCCATATACTCCACAACAAAATGGTGTAGTTGAAAGGAAGAATCGCACCTTATAAGAAATGGTTAATTGTATGCTTCAATCTAAAGGACTTGGTCTCAATTTTTGGGCAGAAGCCATTAACTATGCAACTTACATAGTCAATCACACTCCTACTAAGGTTTTAAAGAATATAACTCCAGAAGAAGCTTGGAGCTTAATCAAACCAGATGTAAGTCACTTTCGTGGTTTTGGAAGTGATGCTTGGGCCTATATTCCAGATGCGAAACATAAAGCCTTAGAACCTAAGAGTGAAAAATGCATTTTTGTTGGATATTCTGAAGATGTCAAAGGATATAGACTTCTTCAACCAAAATCCAAAAATATAATCATTAGAAGAGATGTAAAATTTGATGAAAATATATCGGCCTGCGAACCTAGTTCGACGAGTGTGCCACCTTTGGCCTGCGAGCTTGATTCGGCATATGTGCCACCTCTCTCTCTCTCTTCTATTTTTAATAGCATTCAATCTAGTTCAGATGATGATAACGAGGATGAAAATCCTCCTCCACCTCTTGAAATTGTTCCTTTTACTCCACCGCTTCCAAGATGGGTCCGCTCTACTCGGGATGCAATAGGTTCTCTTGCAGGTGACCTTGCCGATTGACGATGTACACATTCTTAGTTTGAAAGAGCTTGTTCCTTATTGGCTCAAGCTCCAGAAAATCCTGATCCATAAACCTTTGAAGAAGCCTCCAGTCATCCAGATTGGGATGAAGCCATGAATGAAGAATATCGCTCCTTATTGGCGAATGATACTTGGGATCTTGTTCCTCTTCCAAAAGGAAGAAAAATTGTCAGATGCAGATGGGTTTACAAAACAAAGTTTGGACCAGATGGAAAAGTGGATAGACATAAAGCTCGTCTTGTCGCTAAAGGATTTTCACAAGTTGAAGGCATTGACTATACTGAAACCTTCTCCCCTGTTGCCAAAATGAATTCTATCTGCTTTGTTCTTTCCCTTGCTGCATCCTTTAAATGGGAAGTCCATCAGATGGATGTTAAATCCACCTTCTTACATGGAGATTTGCATGAAGAAATCTACATGGAACAACCCCTGGCTTTAACCAAAAAGACTCCAGCCTTGTTTGTCACCTTAGGAAGTCTCTCTATGGTCTCAAACAAGATCCTCGGGTTGGTATGCCAAAATGGATAGATTTCTCTTAGATAATGGCTTTTCTAGGTGTCATTCTGACAACACTGTCTACACCAAGAAAGTGGGTAAGTCCTTCACCATCCTTGTTCTTTATGTTGATGATCTTATCCTTACTGGTAGTGATCCAAACCATATAAACCATGTGAAGTCTAGCCTCAAAAATAAGTTTGAAACGACAAACTTAGGACACTTGCATTATTTCCTTGGTCTTCAAGTCTTGCAATCCAAGGAAGGCATTACCCTCTCTCAGTCCAAGTATGCTTGTGATCTTCTACACCACTTTCACATGGAAGACTGTAAGCTAGCCCCTTCTCCCTTTTAGTCTGGAGTCAAGCTTTCGGTCACTTGTACTACCCCTGAAGTTGATGCTACCTTATATCGTTAACTTATTGGTAAACTTTTGTATCTAACCCATACCCGTCATGACCTTTCCTTTTCCGTTGGTCTTATCCCTCGGCTTATGCACCAACCTCATGAAAGTCACTGGAAAGCTACTAAAAGAATACTTTGATATATTCGAGGTATAGTTCAGTTTGGGATTCATTACAGTGCAGGAGCATCTCCATTGTTGATTGGTTTCACTGGTTCTCATTGGGCTGGTGACCCTGATGATCGAAAGTCTACTGCAGGATATGTATTCACTCTTGGTTCAGGACTTATTACTTGGTCTTGTCAGAAACAAAGTGCCATCTCTCTTTCTTCAACAGAAGCGGAGTATCGCGGTGCCGTTGAAGCCAGCAAGGAAGTCATGGGGCTTCGTCAGATCCTGTCTGAATTTGGTCTTCATCAGCAGCATCCAACTACACTTTGGTGTGATAATCAAAGTGCCATTCAACTATGTAAAGATTCAGTTCAACATCAACATATGAAACACATTGAACTACACATACAATTCATCAAAAAACTCATTCATGATCGTGTTCTTGAAGTGCAGTACTGTCCAACCAATGATCAAGTAGCCGATATCTTTACAAAGGCTCTCACAGAAGCGAAATTTACCAAATTTCGATCCATGCTTGGAGTTCAGGAAAGTTGTCATTAAGGGGGGATAGGCTCTAATGCCTCCTTCCTTCTCCTATTGTGTCACTTTTGTAAATCCTTCAATCCTATCCCAATTTGTTCTTAAGGGGGGATGCTAGGATATTTCGACACATAGGAAATAGGTTCCTTTTGTGTCACCTTTGTAAATCTTTCAATCCTATCCCAAGTTGTTCTTAAGGGGGGATGTTAGGATATTCCAACACATAGGAAATAGTTAAGAATAACTCAGTCTAATGTAGAGTTAGGTAAAGTGTGTTTCTTTACCATGTACATTTGTAACTTATAATCCCGGGACGGTCACGATTTGTAGTGATCCGACGGTTATCTCTCTCCTTGGTATTAACGACACTTGATCCGTGGCTTAACACCCGATTGGTCCATGATCTCTATTTAAAGTGCATGGAGGGTCATTTGTTCGGTAACCGTTTGTGAGAGAAACATATGTAACTTTTCTTTTTATATTAATAAATTGCCTGAAGTGGCCGCGTTGGCTCAGGCCGTGCACTGTTTTCTTCTTTGAGGGTTTTAACCGCGTGATTATACTGGTGTACTGATTTGTGATCTGTTTGTGAGCGGTGACCTTTGGTTCTTGATCTACGGAACTTACCCTGTAAATTCCTACACCATCCACAATAAATTGTTTTCTTATCTTGGTTTGATATCCCCTTGAGGATTGAAACATGTATATTCCTCATGGAATATAAAGATATTTCGTTAAAGAGTTATTTATTTATTTATTAAATCTCTCTTCTTCTTTCGACACTTTTCAAAGAGGTGATTTTTCTTTTCACAATGAAGACAAGGATTGAGATCAAAACATTCTATCGTGATGAATTGAGTTTTGATGAAGATATATGCTTGGAAAATTAGCAACGTTTTTTCTTCAATGGTTCATAGTTGAACGGATTCAAGCTCAAGCTTTGGATTTTTTGATTTTTTAATAGTATTTGGTGGTTTTTGGTTGACGTCTAACCATCTTCACTTGATTTGGTAGTTTCTGATTGACCACTAAATATTTTTCACTTAAAAATGTGGTGATTTTGGATGACCATTAACCATGTTCACTTGAATAATGTGGTGGTTTTGGATGACTAATAACTATTTGATTTGAATAATGTTGTGGTTTTGGATGACCACGAATCAACTTTGCCTCCACACTATGAAGGTGTTGGAGAATATCATTTTCATCATCGCTGTACTTCCTCCTTGAAGGTGTAGGAGAGTATCCTTTTCATCAATGTGCTCCCCACTTTGAGGTGTAGAAAGTACCATTTTGATTTATGTTTTAATTTACATTAATAGATTGAGCTGGACCCAAATCATGCCTAAAATCAACTAGAATAATTGCTTTAAATGTTTTTGTTGTCATTTCTCCCTGTAAATTTGTAATTATCTGTGTTTGGACTAGACAATAAGAGTTATACAACTTCTTTACTTGTTGATTCCATCTCCAAGAATTTATCGGACCAGCCATAATAAATTGTTTTTTAATCTTGGTTCGAGAGTCCCTCGAGGATCGAAACATGTATATTTTTTGTATGGAATATAAAGATATTTCCTCAAGGACAAAAAATTTCATTTTCTTATCTTTCATCTTCATATAACACTTTTCAAAGAGGTGTGTCTTCCCACAATGAAGACAAGGATGAAGATAAAAAATTCTGTCTTGATGTGACCAACTTTATGATAATGTTGACACTTTTCTTCAATATGTTGATCATTGACTCACAAATTGAATTGAAAATTTTTTCTTAGCATGCTGAGAGTGCTTGTTACTACTGGAAAAACATCCGAACTTATGAGTTTTACAACGATTTTATTTGATGACAATGACTACCTTATTCCATTTTAGATAGGTCCAAGTTTTCAACTGAATTCCAAGTTCGATTAATCAAAGTTATGACTTAGAAATCTCTTAAAAGAGATATAGAGAAACTATTGCAAATCACATTTGATCGTTACTTTCAATGATGTCGAATCGTTGTTGAATGTTGATGTCATCGGGAATTTGACATCTTTATAACAACTTGATTGCTTGTGTTTGAATGACATTAATTACACTTGAACTCGTTAAATGTTTGCTCATATGACAAAATTTGCGATTATAATGTCGGAACTAAGTACAAGACATCATATTGCAACTAAGAAAATGTTTACCATCTAACACAACGACAAACATCCTTAAAATTATTATTCAATTCTAGATAGATGTGAGACAAAAGTACTACCAAAAAGTGATATTTTTATTAATGAATTTAGTACTCAAAGATCTTTTTTTTTAAGAATAACTTTTCTTCACATTTACAAATTTATACCAAAAAACTTCATCATCCAAAATAAAGTGTTATTGAAATATTTTATTTCCTCACATATCACCTCAAGTGATCATAGAAGTTACTTCAAATCTAAACAATGTTGCTTCAATATTGATCAAATAATTTTCTTTCAAGCTCTCCCACATCCTTTATCAACATTTTAAAATCCAATCAACGCTTTTTCAACTTTAGTGAAATAATTCTCTAGCAAGCTAAACCAGATCCTTTGAATTTATAAACATTTTTTAAATAAATTTGGTATTTATTTGTAACTTATATGAAAACAAAACATATTTTTTTTCTTTAATTGCCTCTTTCCAAGTGATATGCTTTTCTTCAAAGCACTTCACTCTAAGATTAATCCTTTTTCTTTAATTTCCTCTTTCCGAGTGACATGCTTTTCTTGAAAGCACTGCAATAAAAACTTAATCCTCCATAAATATATGTAATATCCCAAAAATGATGGAAAACCAATCAACATCTCCATTAATTTGGGGGCTTGGGAATGATCTTCCTATTCATTCCAACTAGATATTCATTGGCACAAATATTTGTGCACACACCTCTCTCTAATCACCACTCATTGATGCAGATCCATGGAATGGATTGTTGTGCACCTTTGGTTGATGAGGATGTGTAATGAGACGAATTAGTTGGCCGCGAAATTGTATATGTTCATGGTAGAAGGGATAAAAATCAGTCAACATGGGAATTGTAGCCTTGATGTACTCTCTCACTTGCACCCTTAAGGCCCATCTAACTCGAAAACTTTCCCTAGTCTCTCAAAGTAGGCTTCAATGAGCGACACCAACTTTTACATGCACATATGGATCACAAGAAACCATTTATGGATTAATACAAGTCAAAAAATAGAGAACAAATTCACACCTTTCAAAAATGAGCTTCAATCAATCTCCACTTTGCTATAAGAGGATATAGCCTTTCTAGGGAAAATTTTAGGGGATAAATTTCACTAGTGGGTTAATTTTCCATTCTTTTTTTCTAATAAAATAATTCACTAATTTCATTTATTTCTAAAAATGATTTGCCCAAATTCTATAGTATAAAATTATTTTACCTTAAAAGTCATCAATTTAAAAAACTATATAAGATCTTAAGGGATTTTAATATTTTTATAAAAATATAGCCAAACATTTTACAATTTGCATATTAAGGAATAATAAGATTCACAAAGGTTTCTATAATATAAGATAAGTTTCCATTCTTAAAATTTTTGTTGGGCCCTTTTTTGTTATATGTGGGATTTCTTTTCTCTGTTATTTTTTTCACAATTTTGAACATTGTCATTCACCTCCTTGGTTTCCAACCATATGGCTAGCACTAGAAATTCTAAACCTTCTATTCTTTCATTAATCTCAACTTTGACCTCTATTACAAAACTTGCGCTTCATAGAAATTAGTGCAAATCCAGATCCAACGTGTGCAGGTCGCTGGATATTGTTTATCGTTGATGTAGATGCCTATGATCATAATCACTGTATGTTGATTGAACTTAATAGATTTGTGTCTCAAAATGAACACAACAATGGTGCTGTGCCACACATCACACCCACACCCCCACACACACCCCCACACACACCCCCCCACACACATATATCAAAGATAATATATATAATCAATTGTAGCTCATGGCATTGATTCGAATGAGTTTCCTTCAACGCCAGATTAACATTGATAAACAAATTTTAAAGAGCCATGTATTCACAAAATTCATCTAATAATTCAATGTTGTCTGCTCAATGCTCAATACAATTTGCTAAAAATTCACTAGAATGTGCCACTCATAAACTAGGTCTTCTATGATCACAACTAGATTTTCGATGTCTCCTCATCATTTTCATGGACTACAACTATGGATTCACTTTTAACTTAGCACTAGTCATAGTGAAACTCTCATGGATAACTACCATTGAGGCATCAAGCCTTTAAGATTTAAGGTACTTCGATACTATCATTGTTTCTTCACAAAGGCTCTGATACCATGTTAAGAATTAACACAAGTAAGACAAGACAAGTATTGGTGGAAAATACTTTACGTCATTCCTAACATTGTATTGATTTCATGATATATTTATAATACATGACAACTTATAGACCTAGATCTCATTGATAATTCATCAATGGATCATGATAACACCTCATTAATAGTTATGGTTTACAACTCATATCAATGTGGTTTCAAACTTTGTGATTGTCTAAGGATTTACAATCTAATAATATTAGTTGAGCACTAGCAAGCAAAACTTCATTTCATTTTTTGTGGAGAGATAAATAAGCCATGACCCAAAGTGATCCTTTGCATTTCATTGGGCCTACTCACAACATTTTCAAGCTAGGCCCATGTTCATTCATTTATCTCCCCTAAGAAAAACATATAGAGGCCTTTTGACCAAAGAGGAGCCAAAACATATAGTAGGAAGAATGGAAACACATACTATTAATTGGAGCCCTTACATCTTAAACTTATTTTGTCCACATATTAATTTCATGGCATCAAGCCAATGATAAATGTTATTCAATGCTACTTTACAATCAACTCTCTTATACTATACAAACCAAATTCATTCTTCTTCAACATTACAATATTAATTATAAATTGAATCACTACAAGAAAAAAAAATTATGAGAGTTTGTTATTAAATATAAATATCTTGAACATTGATTATAATTAATTCTTAATAATTGATATTAAGAAAATTAACCATTTATATTGGAAACATTGAAAATCAAAGTTTAAACATTGTCTTTTTTTACTTTTTGTATAAATTAAAAATAGTACAAACATCTCACTTAAAAAAAAAAAAAATCAAAGATACACATATAATCTTAGTTTCTTGCAAAATGAAATTCTTTTAAAACCAAACCACCCCACTCCTAATCCAACCAAAAGTTTGGCTTCTTCAATGTTATGTTGAAATGATGCCACTTTAACCAATATGTTTGTGAGATAACGTACATATATATGGTAATATTATATGATATTTAAACACGATAATGCTCTGCATATTGTAACATATTATATGATATTTAAACATGATATATACTAGTAATATTATATGATATTTAAACAGGGTAATGCTATGCATGTTGTAAACAAAAACATTGCATTATAACAATGTATATGTACAAAATTACCCAAGTTATAGTTAGCATATACTACCCCAACATTAATAAAACTATAGCTCTACAAATATCGGTTACCCTTTAACCTTATACCCTACCTTATCATAAAGCAATTTAAAGTTATAATAGTAAAATGGAAAAACAATGATCACCAATTTAGAGTTATGAGAATGGGGGACTCATACCCTACCTTATCATAAAGCAATTTAAAGTTATAATAGTAAAACAACAGAACAATAATCACCAATTTAGAGTTATGAGAATGGGGTGAACGATACCGTTTAACCTTAACCTTATGATAAAACAATCTTAAGCTATAACAGTAAAACCACAAAACAATGACTCATACCTTACCTTATCATAAAGCAATTTAAAGTTATAATAAAGCAATTTAAAGTTATAATAGTAAAACCGCAAAACAATGACTCATACCTTGAACGTTATTATAAACCAATTTAGAATAGTAAAACCACAAAACAATGACTCATACCCTACCTTATCATAAAGCAATTTAAAGTTATAATAGTAAAACAACAAAACAATGACTCATTGACTCATACCCTACCTTATCATAAAGCAATTTAAAGTTATAATAGTAAAACAACAAAACAATGACTCATTGACTCATACCCTACCTTATCATAAAGCAATTTAAAGTTATAATAGTAAAACCACAAAACAATAATTCATACCCTACCTTATCAACAATGAACGTTCTTATAAACCAATTTAGAATAGTAAAACCGCAAAACAACGACTCATACCCTACCTTATCATAAAGCAGTTTAAAGTTATAATAGTAAAACAACAAAACAATGACTCATTGACTCATACCCTACCTTATCATAAAGCAATTTAAAATTATAATAGTAAACCACAAAACAATAATTCATACAACAATGAACATTATTATAAACCAATTTAGAATAGTAAAACGCAAAACAATAACTCATACCCTACCTTATCATAAAGCAATTTAAAATTATAATAATAAAACCACAAAACAATAACTCGTACCCTACTTTATTATAAAATAATCATAAAGCAATTTAAAATTATAATAATAAAACAGCAAAACAATGACTCTTACCAGGAACATTATCCTAAACCAATTTAGAATTATGAGAATGGGGCCAACGATACTTAGTAAATATCAAATAGAGTGGTGGAATGCATTCAATAAATGGTATTAATACTCAGCCAATGTTTGATTAAAAATGGAGTCCAAGGAACTCTACTTTCAGTCGCAAAGATCACTATTTCTTTCTAGCGTGCAGTGGCAAAGATCACATCACTATTTCTCTCTGGCGTTCCCCCGCAAAAATCACTTGCAACTAAACGAGCTTAATTGAAGTGTTTCAATATCACATGGCGCCCCCTAAAAGGAAAGCAACTGATACTCCCGCTCCAACTCCAACAAGAAGATCCACCCGTCTCTCCAACAAAAGAGCGAAGATGGTAACCGATGCAGAAATAGAAATTAAGCACCTCAAGGTTTTCAGCACTTGTTTTCATTTTTATTTGCAACTAGCACTTGTTCGCACGAGGAGGTGTCTGCAGCTGACCTATTCTGATCTCGGTATCAACATAATGAAAATGATGGCTCTTTACTGAATGCTGCACAGTTTTTATTGGCACTGTGGGCCCAACGATATTTCGACCCAGACCCTTGTGAAATGGAATACTCTGCAGTTTCTTGTTGCGATTTGGAAACAAATACTTTTCAGTCTATTGGCCCATAAATGCACCTGGGGAATAGATGCCCACGGTTGGATGGTGTACTTGCTTTAATCCAACGGTGAGCAGTTACTTTGCAGGTGCATTTATGGGCCAATAGAGTGAAAAGTATTTGTTTCCCTCGGAGGAGCAAGCAAATTAGAACAAAACCACGATGAAGGTACACCTACTTGAGCTCAGGGACTCCTAATCCTAATTCTCCTCAGCCTGCTGATGCTGAGGACCACGTGCAGAGCGATGCATTATGAAATGTGTGAAATGTTTGTAAATTCAAATATTTGGTTATCATTTTTGTAGCATAAGATTTTTAATTAGAGGCTTGATTTGTTTTGTGAGGGGATAGTTAAAACCTCAATCCAGCAAGATCTGCATCATAGGGTGGTTTCAGTATTTATTTTCTTTTTTAATGATTGGTCATGGTCGTGGTGGAAATTAATACTTTGGCCCGCAGGTCCAGCTGTTGTTCTTCTGAAATTTCCTTGTGCATTATAGCCTTATTGTTATAGCACGACTGTTTATTTATAAGAGTATTGATAAATTTATTTGGGGTAGCTTGGATACAAATATCAGCTCCTCAGCATGGATACAAATGTTTGTGATACCACTATATAAGTTCCGATTTCTCGTGCATCCCTGTCAAATGCATATATAATTTCGTGGTTATACATTTTTATTTAAATGGTTCACCTTCTTTACTTGTTATACAGATTAGAACTTCTTGCTATCTCTCCCAGTTGGGGCAAGTTGCCTCTGCTCATTTTCAAATTACGGCTTCTCTTCGAGGAATGGTTCCTTCGGTTCTCTTTGTTGACTCGGTTGGAGGAACCAAACCCGAAGAACCCCCATCACACAGCTGGCATTCAGCACAAGTGAAGTGAATAGGGGGATTCCAACCTCTTAATTCTTTCACATAGCTTTTATTTTTACATCAATTACTAATTGATAAATATGGTTACATATATGACTTTGGCATTTTTATTTGACATGTTTTATAATCATTTTACTTTAAATATATAATATGATATAAATAACATTGCTTTATGATGTAACATTTTTTTTTACATAGGATCCCTTGTTAGTGTGCTTACATAGGATCTCGCTAATCTAGAGTATAACTATAGGAAAACCTATGAGAAAAGAAGACATTCCAAACATCACTTCATTGGAGACAATGGCCCTCATTAGTGCTGTGAGGATTGCAAATAAGGAACAAGTGCTAGTTGCAAATAAAAATGTAGAGAAACATTTTATTTGAAGCATTTTTTGGTGTGACCATTTGACATAGATAAATCTATCTGCTCCCTTCCAAACTTTGTGACACATGTTTAATGCCTCCACAAATTTTGATCCTAGTTCTTAACCATGCGAATTTCTAGCTTCACTTCCTCACATTCAAATCTCTACCATTGCCACAAGAACGAGAAAGAATGCATAAAACAACATCTAGGCTCTCAAACAACTCCATAGGAAAAAGAAACAATAAATCTAACCCACAAAAATATCCACTTTACAACAAATTCAACTAAACCAAAGCACAAAATTCCAAGAACTCCATATTCCCAGATCTTGTGCACATAACAACGAGGCTCTTAAGAAACTTGGTAGGCACAAGAACAATGAGACACAAATTAACCCATACAGTCGGTCACACTAACACATGCATCTGATCCCATACTAAACCCTACAATAGATATTAATGCCTTTAACCAACACACCTTTGAATGATGGTATCATGTGTGGACACATGACATATGCAACCATTAGGTTTTCATTTCATTAGTCATATAAAAACCTAAATATTATTATGAAAAAACCATGAAAAATGAAAAATTAAGCTGTGATTTGGACTTGATTAAAATAAAATGCCTGATGTTATGTCACAAAGACATAATAAATAGAAACACTTCTATAATCACAAAGAAAAAATTATAGGAAAACTAAATTACAATAATACGTTTACATTAACTAACAAAGTAATGTCTGTTAAAACAAGGGTTGCAAGCAACTTAGTCCTTAATGTTTGAATCAACATTTTTTTGAAAAAAATGGGCAATGTCTTTCATATTAAATTATAGAGGGGTTGTGTCTTATTTTAAACTCTATAACTAATTTCCTTCTATAACTGTAAAAAATAGATCACATTACAAAACATATAAACAAGTGATACAAATTGTCAAAGTTTAGGTAAAACCAAGACAACTTAAATTAGAATTTTCATCCTAAAAAATATAATACTATTAAATTTTCCTTGCTTTTTCCCCCCTCATGCTGAAAAAATCACCTTTTGAGGAATCCCCTGCATAAAAACATTCACTATAAATCATCAAAGGAAAAGAGATTAAAGTTGAAAGCCAAATTGAAGAACACCTAGTCGAAGAAGAACCTCCATTGTCTGAAATATTTAGAGGTAAGAGACCTCATTCAAGGCCTACAAACAAACTTAGGTTTAAAATAAAACTAAAAATAAATTCAGACCTTTCCAAGGAGGTGATTGATGTAGACAATGTGCCATTAAAAGACCTCCTAATAAACATAGGAAAAACGGTAGGTTCTAAGAATTCAAAAGCTAAAGATAACAAGGGAAAATGCCCTATATAAACCAGACAAAGTAAAATTCGAAGAATGGAAAAAGTAGATGTTCTTCTTAAGGTAGCCAATGCCCTCAACTAAGAAGCTAAGGATCATTTTGGGTTTTGATTATTCACTGAGAAAAAGTAAAATTTGGCATATCGCTGATTATGTGCCTGTCAACGTTATATATAGAGAAATGCAGGGAAGAGCTGATTTTTTGGTTGTTAGCGAATTTTGCAGAAAGGCACTGACATTTCCATTGTTAACACATTTTGAAAAGATAAAAATGAAGAAAAAATGCTGACTGTTAGTCTGTTAACAAAAATTTTGACTCAGAAGGCTAAGTTCTCGCAACGGTAGTATCAACAATTACAACAAAAAAAACCGAGAAAGGAGGAGCTCTAATAAAAAATCGGTTTTGGAGAATGACCAGGCCTGTTTTGCAGCGAGGGACATGTTCTATTAGTAAGGGACCTATTCTAGCAGCATGGGAGACAATATGATGATACATCTTCTCAACCTAAATTTTAGCATATTTTCCAGTAAGTATTTTTTATTTTGGAAAGACTTTATGGATTTAGAAGATATTTTTCATATGCATGAACTTAGAAGATTTTCATTACTATTTTGGATTATTGTAATTAAATTTTGAAACTATAATCTGTATTATTTGAGCATATATATATATAATTTTTCATGAGCACTTGCAAAAATTCTTGTATCATAGTTCCCCGTCTGTTTTTCTTTGTTTTAAAACTTTCTTCATTTGTGGAAAGCTTAGTATCTAAGATTGGGATTCATTTATGCTCATGTTTCTCTATTTCTCAAGCATTATTAATTGTTATTCAATTAAACGTAATACCAATTTCTTTCATTTTTCTCCTTTAAATTCTTTAAACTATAAAAGGAATTATTGCTACCCTGTTTTTGTGTTTTTCTCATTAAATCTGTAAAATCACCTAATAGGTTTAGACTCCATGCCCAATGGTGTATTTTGTTTTTTACACAGACCAACCAAATTTAATCATTTCTCAGACAAATCTAGCCATAGAACTTAAACGTGTAAAACCTACTACTATTGTGACCTAGAGTAGTTGTGTTTTAGGGAGAGATCCCTCTCCACGTTGAAGGGCCATCTTTCAACCTCAAATAGGTTTGAGGTTACCTTAGAGTTTTTCCCTAACAACTAGGGTTTTCTCTCAGAGATGTCATTTTGGCACCGTTGTCGGGGAATACAAGTCGTATTTTTCCCAAATTTTTTTTATTGATTAAAGATCAAATCTCTAGGGGAAAAAAGTTTTGAATATCAGTTTGGATACAAGGTGTTTTCTTTGGAAACTCCACTCTATATTCTAAAGTGTTCTTTGTGAAGAATTCCTAGCTCATAGAGGTGTTCATACTCGGAGGAACCTTGATCCAAATCCACTACAAATTTTGTCGAGCTCGGAAAATTTGTTCAGGAGGAAAGCTTCAAAGAAATCATGTATGACTTATTTGAAAAGGTCTTATTCATTACTAGCAAAGGTTGAAGCTCTTGAAGATTTACAATTTGATATTAAGTTTGAAATTACTTTATTTAGATCCAAGTCCGAAATTCATATTTCAGATATTATCCTTGATCCAATAAATCTAAAGACCTTTATTCTTAGTTCTACCATCCCATAAATAGAGCTACCACCACAAGATCAAGAAATTTGGTCTCACTTTCAGAACTTAAAACAAAAATTCCAGGAGCTCCAGGTAGCAACAACTGGTTCTACAATTTTTCCTTTCTTTATTACTTCTTTTTCTGCTTCAAACACTCCTCTATCTTTCATGGGATCTCAAAGTCCTAGTCCATCGACTCTTACTACAACAATATTATTCCCTTGATACATGTTGTCCAAAATTCTATCGTTAGTATAACTGCATCTCCCAACATTATGGATGCTAGATATGCACCTTTAAACATTCAAGGTCCATTACATGACCTCTCTTTCAACTATGGGAAATGCTAGATCTAGTTTGACATAATTGGGTTTTTCACAGCTTAGCAACATGTGGACAAGCTCAATGATTTTATTTACTTAGAGGAATTTGACCATGAAGACATAAAATTGAGACTTTTTGCACAAAGTCTGTCTGGGGAGGTAAAGAGATGGTTCAAATCTTTACCAACAACTAGCATAAATAATTTCCAACAGTTCAAACAACTATTTATTGCTAGGTGGGAGGTGAGAAAAAATCCCCTGCAGATTTTGGCTGAATATAATAGTTAAAAATGAATCTCGGGGAGTCAGTTGAAGAATTCAGAACCAAATTTAACAAAATTTACAATTTGATTCCAGCTGAGATAAAACCTTCCCCTAGGTTGGCCTTATTGCACTATCCTGATTGTTTTGATGCCAATATGGCTTATCAACTCTCTTAAATAAATCTTGCTAGTTTAGAAGTAATGCAATTGGAGTAGAAGCCAATTTGTTGGCTATGAAGGAAAAAATGAAAATCGAGAGGAGAGTGGGTTTCAAAGAAGAATCATCTTTGTCACCTGATGTGAAGTTTGATGTGATGATGAAAACAACGAAGAAATTGGTGGATAAACTAACTCCTTCCAAAACTAAAAATCAATCTCAGGTGAGGAATCTGAATTTCAGGAGACCTCAAGGTGCTCATAATCGTCCAATAGAGTAGGAGGGTCCTGAAGATCAGCAAGCTACTGTTTGGCCTCCTTTCCTAGAGGGTTTTGTTGATGAATACACCAATGATGAAGAATATCATCAAATTGGATGCTTTGATGATAAAGAGACACAAGTATTTTCCACCAAAGAGTAACATGATATTTCTGCTAGATGCTCAGGGAAAAATGACAACGTTCGTCTTTGTGATTTAGTTGTTTATCGACAGAGATACAACAATGCAATAGCATATTTTCAAAGGCAGTACAATATCAGAAACTGAACTGTTCCTATCAAGACTCTGCCATAAAATAAAATAGATGAGAAACAAGCCGAATCTAGTAAGGAAATATTGAAAAAATAAGAGGAGCTTAAAAAAGACAACCCAAGAGAAACAGAAGAAACAAAAGAGAAGATCAAGGATTCAAAAAAAACATAATCAAATTTTAATCTAGAAAGTGAAATTAGTAAGTTGAAAGTATCTATTCCTTTTGCTGAACATTTAAGAAATGAACAATATAGAAGGATAATTTTACTATGGTTAAAAGTTCAGAAAGTGATTAAGTCAACATAAATTCACATTATTCCTTAAACCTAGATTATGATGCTCCTAAATTTGTTTTGGGCCCACATCTCACTAGTATAAATGATGATGTTCCCCCATTTTTTTGTAAGTCTGAATATACACGATATGATCCTTCATAATGCTCTGTTAGAGTATGGAGCTTCACATAACCTTATGCCTAAGTCAGTCATGTAACATCTAGGACTTCAACTTACCTGACCCTACAAAGATTTTTTCTCATTCGATTCCAGAAAAGTAAAATGTATAGGACTGATAAAGGACCTAATTGTCAGTTTGGAACAAGTTCGTGCTAAGAGTGTAATGATGGACATAGTGATAACAGACATTCCAGCCATATTTGGCATGTTGTTATCTCAGTCTTGGGAAACAATAATGGGAGGTACATTACAGATGGACATGTCTTATGCTTCATTCCTGTTGTTTGGTGAGTTGAAAAAATTATACAGAGAGGTCCAAATGGCTTATATGGTAAGTAGTAGAACTCATCCAGATAATCATCCCATTTATGCAGTAGATACAGAATTGGGATGATAGATTTTCTTTAATTATTTATGTATTGATGGAGAAAAATCAGAAAAGAATGATATTAGTGTTCAACAAAAACCAGTTCAGAATTTTTCAGATGAAATATGGAAATTGCATTTATGATGGATCCACTTGTGAGAATTGTTATGGGGCAAGAATTTGGATTGTTCCTCCAGATTGTAAAAGTCAATTACATTCATATAAATTATATTTTGACTATACAAGTAACATGGAAGAATATGAAGGTCTGATTATTGGGCTAAATCTTTTGAGAGAGAAAAAAGCGAAGAAAATTCACATTTGTGGAGCTTGAGTGCTGATTGTGAACCAAGTCAAAGGTACCTATCAAATGAGACATCCAAGAATGAAAGCCTACCAGAACGAGCTATGGGATTTATTTTCTAACTTTTTCTATGAACATGAAATCTCGTTGGTCCCTAGAGAAGAAAATGAGGTTGCACACACTTTAGCAACAACTGGTAGTTGTTACAATATTCCGACACATAGGAAATAGTTAAGTATAACTTGGTCTACTATAGAGTTAGGTTGAGTGTGTTTATTTACTATACACATTTGTAACTTATAATCTGACAGTCACGATTTGTAGTGATCCGATAGTTCACTCTCTCTTCGGTATTAACGACACTTGATCCGTAGCTTAACACCCGATTGGTCCATGATCTCTATTTAGAGAGCATGGAGGGTCATTTTTCCAGTAACCATTTATGAGAGAAACATATGTAAAATTTCTTTTTTATATTAATAAATTGCCTGAAGTGGCCGCGTTGGCTGAGGCTGTGGACTGTTTCCTTCTTCAAGGGTTTTAACCACGTGATATACTGGTGTACTGATTTGTGATCTGTTTATGAGCGGTGACCTTTGGTTTTTGATCTAAGGAACTTACCCTACAAATTCCTACATGGTATCAGAGCTATTTTGAGGGCCACATCCTTTGTTGATCTAAATCCGTAGCCGGTTTGACTGCATGCGACTGCAGTTTTCTAGATCTATTATTTCTGAAAGTTTTTGGGCTTGGAGAACGATTCTGTTGTGTCCGTAGCGTCTGTTACAGTGAGGAATCCCTTTCGTTTCATGCGTAAAGGTTTCTGGTTGCCAAAGTTATGTCATTTTAGATCTGGAGGTATAAAGTATCTGTTTTGCAGTTATATTTATTAATCATTTTGTTTATTTCGGTTCCCTCTGTTTATTTCAGTTTATATTTTTCTATTGCCGGATCTATACCCTCTTCTCTGTGTATGCTCTTTGCTCTGCACTGTGTGCGATCTTGGGAAATCAGAATCAGGATGACAAGATTATTTTTGCTACGTATGCTCTTTCCCCGCGTCTTTGTGCGATCTAGGGAAATCAGAAATAAAAAAAATGGATAGTTTCCGGTAAGGCTAGTCGAAAATCTAACATTCTGCTGTAAGGGTAGTATTTTTCATTTTTTTGTGTGTTTTTTTGTAGGAAAAAGCACGCGCACCGAAGAGTAGAAAAAAGAAAAAAAAGAAAAAAAACCCTTCCTCCTTTCAAACAATTATATAATCCTTTTACTAGCTCACTTGGTGTAAAGTTAGTTTATGAGAATAGAGGTCTTGGGTCCAAGTCTCATTCTCAAGCTTCTTTTTCTAAAAAGGTTTTTGTTAAAGGGGTGGGATTTTTTTTAAAAGTAGAATTTCATCATCAAATTTCAACCGTTCTCGTAACTATTCGGCATCTACAACTCAATTTTTTCAAAAAGGCATAACTTCTTCATCCGAAAGCTGTTTTTCGAGCCATTTTTTTTAATCGGCCTAATTTTTCAAGATCTTTCCATTGGAGCAGTTAGTTTCAGCCCTTTTCAGCTTCAGTTTAAAAAAAATGAAAAGTGCTTGCCCAGTTATTCTTAACAACACCAATTATTTCCAATGGCTACCTCACATGGTAGGTTTACTTAGAAGTAAAGGGCTTTATAGAATAGCCGCAGGACAAGAAACTAAACCTACCGATGGAGATAAAGCCGCTAAATGGGAAAATAAACAAGATCAAGCACGAGGGTTGATAGGAACGTCCATTGCTCAAGATCTTCGATTTCATATCCTTGAAATTGACACCCCTGATGAAGCCCTGAAAAAAATAAATACTGTTTTTGGCATTCAAAATCAAATTAGGGCCCACCAGCTTGAAAATGAGTTGCTTACTTTGAACCACAATAATTTCTCCTCTATTGAAGATTTTTTGTCCAAATTCAAGACCCTTAGACTTCTTTTAGAAGGTTGTAAGGTCAAAAAGGAAGATGGTAGCCTCATCTATTCCATTCTTGCTAAGCTTGGCCCTGCATACTGTTGACACCTAATCCTAAGGGATTGGGTGAGATTGTATATTATTGTAATTTAGTAAATAAGGAAGGCCAAGAGACATTGGGAAGTGAATCCCAATAGCCTCACCTCCATGTATAAGTACACACACAATCTCCATGTAATTCATATTCAGTTTTGTGGAGTTACCTCCTGGTCTGACTTGGTATCAGAGCCAGTCCCATTTTTGGCATTCCTGCCTTTGGTGTAACTCCCTCATGTTCTGTATTTTTGCAGACTGTCATTGTGCATTCAGTTTTCTGTTTTACAGCTCCTGGCGTTCTGGTATTCTGGAATAATTTTGCAATTTTTTATTTTTTTATTTTTATTTTATTTTATTTTATTTTTTTATTTTTTCTGCACATTCTACCTAATTTTTTTTATGCACACCACTATGCAATTTCAGCTCAAATTCTGAGCACATTTAAATTTATTGTGCAATTTTTTTTACTGTTCTCATAGTCCCTCACATCTTCGCACTCGCCCTCGCCATTTCCAACTCCGCTCACTTCCCTCACCCCCCCTCACTTCCACCCTCCCATCGCTCACATCGCTCCGCTCACGGCCCCTCAGCCCCCGCCCCCTCAAACAGATCGACCTCCCGGCCCCTCACACAGACCCTCGACCCCTCACACCACTCGACTTGCCGCCCATCCCTGCCCACCCCTCACACCACCCCCTCACAGCACTCGACCGACCCTCCCCACTTGCGCTGCGCACCCCTCACACCACTCGACCTACCACCCTCCCCTCCCAACCTCACAGCTCTCCCTGCGCATGGCCCCTCGGCGCCCGCCCCTCTCACACAGAACCGCTCCCCGCCCCCTCACGCGCTCACCCCTCGCTCACCCATCCCCTTGACCTGCTCAGCCCTCCCCTTGCATCCCCTCTCATTTTCCTCCCCCATCCCTCTCATCCCATCTACCTCACCCTCCATCCATCGAGCTCCCTTGGCCTTCCCTTCCCCTTCTAGCCCTCGGCCTGTATGACATTTTTTTTCAAATTTATTTATTTATTTTTGTACGGAAAATACCTCCCCTAGTAAACACCTTCCCCAGAAAACACCTCCCCTAGAAAATACCTCCACTGGTAAACACCTTCCCCAGAAAACACCTCCCCCAGAAAATACCTCCCTTAGATCATTAGGGGAATTTTGAGGTCTAAAATGGGCCTCCTAAGAAAAATGTACAACAAAAATAAACTTTAAAACAACCAATAGGATTCAAGATGATGATGTCAACCATGGGGGATGATTTACCATTTTTTAAATAAAAGGGTAAAAATATTAAAAAATAATAAAATAATAAAATTACTTTTTCAACTCGTATTTTCAACTTATCTCCCAAAATTTTTACTCAAATTTCGAGTGGGAGTACTCGTTGGATGAAAAATTTAATTCCTCATCCAAGGAGTACCCATGTTGCATACTTTCGATGAACTCTACTACATGAAAAATGAGAAATACATAAAAAAATGTGATTACAATCACGTTTTTTATGTATTTCTCATTTTTCGTGTAGTAGGACCTATCGAAAGTATGCAACATGGGTACTCCTTGGATGAGGAATTAAATTTCGCATCCAACGAGTATTCCCGCTCGAAATTTGAGTAAAAACTTTGGGAGATAAGTTGAAAATATGAGTTGAAAAAATAGTTTTTTCATTTTTCCCTCTAAAATTTGATGATGTCATCAAATCTTATTTGATTTTTTCCACTATTATTTTATAATTTCCTTAGGAGGCCCATTTTTGACCTCAAAATTCCCCTAATGAATACCTCTGTTTTCCCCAATTTTTTTTTACAAAAGTTTTGTTTTGTTTTTTTTTGCAGAATTGAAACCAGAATTGAGTTTTTATTGTGACAACAAAGTATTTTTTTTCTTCAGAAGAATGCATTCTCTCATATCTATTGTAGGAGTTGTTCTCTTTGGCAAGGAGAACTATCCTGAATGGTCTTAAAAAATCAAGCACACTCTCATTTTATTGAACTGCAGAGAGGAATTTGTGAAGGAGAAGCAGACCATCCACCAGCAAAGCCCACTTTAGACAAGGAGATCACCATTTGGGAAAACAATAACTGCAAGGCCTATGCCTTGATTGCAGCTTCCGTAAATGAAGAAGTGAGTCACCATATTACACCATTTTCGAATGTCTATGAAGCCTTGAGCAAGCTAAAAGAACTCTATGACTCACATTCAAAACTTGAAATTGTTCAATTAATGATTAAGCTGTCCAGTCTTGAATTGAAGAATGATGACCCTCTTGCTTTAGCTTCAGAAGTAAGATCTATCATGCATGACATTAAGAACACTGGTGTAGAAGTTGATATACCTCTCATAGCATATGTTAAGGCATTGTATCCCACTTACTCACATTATCTTGAGTCCTTGCAAGCAAGTGGAAACCTCATGAATATCACCTTTGATTCCCCTGAGAAAAATTTTGCAGAAAGAGAGAAGGCTTTTGAAAAGATGACAACCCCTCTGTGTTTTGAAGAGGCTGTATGATTTGCACATAGAGAGAAGAGTCATGCTCAAGATTCCTCCAGAGGAAGAGGTGGCCGAAGAGGAAGAGGAAGAAGAAATTTCAGAGGAAGGGGGGGCAGACAAACTCAAACTGAAAAATCTGATCTTCATTGCATACACTGCAATAAAGATTGGCATGATGCATCTACATGTAAGATGCCTTGGGATAAAATTAAGCAACAAAGAAATCAAGAAAATGGTAAAGCTCATGACAGAGACAAAGGTAAAGCACCTGAATCCGCTCATTATGTTGTAGCACATTGTAACAATGGAGTAACTGAAGACTTGTTTGATGTTTCATTTACTTCTTGGAGAAATGATTGGTTGCTAGATTTAGGAGCAATGTCACATGACATTTAGAAAATATTTTTTGAAGAATTTACTGACAAAGTTTATGGAGCAGTATACTTCGCAGATAAATCCAAACTCAAGTCATCAGGGCTTGGCACAATCAGGCTTAAGTTGCCTGGTCTTCCAGATCATCTTCTACATGAGGTTCTATACCTCCCTGAGTTGAGGAGAAACTTGCTGTCCTTGGTCCACATCCGCCAACAAGGACACTCCATTCACTTGTTTGATGGCAAGGTTGAGGTCAAAAAAGCATTAGATCGCTCACTTGTCATGGAGGGAATAGAAGAAGGAAGACTCTTGAAGTTGCAAGGTTCCTCTGCTCATGCACAAAACTTTGCATTCAGTTCACATCATGATGAAGGTACATTCCCATCAAGTCTTTTATGGCATGAAATATTTGGACACTTAAACTATGACAACCTTCGATTGTTGAAGAAAAATGGTGTTAATGGACTACCTACAATTCCTAGGAAACTTAAGCAATGTGATGCTTGTATTCTAGGAAAGCATAGCAAACAACCATTTCATGATTCACATAGAAAACTTGAGCTTATTCATTCAGATTTATGTGGCCCTATGCCTGTTGCTTTTGCAAATGGAAATAAATATATGATGACATTTATTGATGATTACACCAGAATGTGTTGGGTTTACTTATTGAAGAACAAATCTGATGCTTTTCAAACATTCAAGAATTTTCATGCATGGATTGAAAATGATGCACAAACTCATATTGGCTCTTTGCATACTGATAATGGAAAATAATACACTTCAAACGAATTTGAAAATTATCTTTGTCAACATGGGATCAAACATCAAACAACTGTGCCCTATAATCCCCAACAAAATGGTGTAGTTGAAAGAATGAATAGGACAATTTTAAATATGGTTTGCTCCATGATGTTTTTTAAGAATGTAAAATTGATGTTTTGGGCTGATGCAGTTCTATGTGTTGTATACATAAAGAATATGTGTCCTTCAAATTCAATCAGAAACAAAAATCCTTATGAAATGTGGTATGGCCACATTCCTTCGGTAAAGCATTTCGGGGTCTTTGGTTCCACTTGTTATGCTTTGATACCCAAGGTACAAAGGAATAAACTTGGTGCTAGAAGTAAAAAATGTATCTTCTTGGGGTATTCTAATACCTCCAAAGGATATCGTCTCTATGATGAAGTCAATAAGAAGTTTGTAATAGCAAGAGATGTCATATTCCTTGAATCTTCCAATACTGACAATGTTGTTGAGCGACAACTTGATCGCATGGATAGATTCAGACATGCAAAGTATTTTCAAGAATTTGATAATCAGATTCCACATCTTGAAGGGGGGATTCCTATACTGAATCAATCTGTGGAATCATTTCCTGAAGCACTCTCTCCCCCACATGAAGAACCAACCACGGATGACACCTTGAACGATGTGATTGATAGAATTGAGAGATTGAATCTTGATTCAATTCCAACTCAGTCAAATGAGCAGCCTGGGCCATCTCAGAAAGGTCCCCCCAAATGGCTGACAAAGACACTAGAAAACGTTCATCCAGATGAGGTTGGAAAGATAGGAACAAGAAGTTACACTAGAAAAAATGAAGGTGATGTAGATAATTATGATTCACCTTTTGATATGGATATTGCTTATAACTGTGAATTGAGTTTGTCTACAGATCATGAACCAACTTCCTTCAAAGAAGTCGCTTCTCATGACGAATGGAATGAAGCGATGCAAAAGGAGTATGCTGCCTTGATAAAGAATGGCACTTGGAAGCTGGTTGATCCTCCTTTGGGAACCAAACCAATTGGCTGTAAGTGGGTCTACAAGAACAAGTAAAAAGCAAATGGCTCACTTGACAAGCACAAAGCCATGTTTGTGGCAAAAGGTTTTGCACAAAAATAAGGGGTCGATTATGAAGAAACTTTTACTCCCACAAAAAAATGGGCCACCATCCGGATTTTCTTTTCCCTAGCAGCTCAGAAGGGATGGAAAGTCCATTAGATGGATGTAAAAATTGCCTTTTTGAATGGATATCTAAAGGAGAAAGTTTTTATGTCCCAGCCAGAAGGATTTTTTGTGAAGGGCCAAGAACACAAAGTATGCAAGCTTATAAAATCCTTGTGTTGGCAGGAAAGAAGGTCTCTTGGGCAAGAACTAGATTCAGAATGGAGGCCAACAAGGTTTTCCGCAGTAGTTTAGCACCACGCTGGAATTTTCACTCTACTTTGAAGAGCAGAGGGTCTCACCCGAGGCGTGCTGTGACCTTACTAAGATTAGGATCAGATCAGGTATCGATCAAGCATAACATATAGCATAAAACAAACAAAATTGAGTGCTCCAAATAAGTGTAAATACTCTGCAAATGATAATACTCATGAACGCATTCAGGACAAAAAATAAAATTTAAAGTAACCCACATATTCAACTGAACCAGAAACACATTACAGAACTCAGGACACCAAACCCAGATCATAGTGTATTGCATTAACAACAAGAGACAGTTACATTGCTCCTCAGAGCAATCCTGGTAGAGCTGATTACAATATTATCACATATGATAGAACATAATTAATAGAGAGAGAACAAAACAAAAAGAGTGAACAGAGCTCTCCTACGGCTCCCTTCCTCTGATCCCTACTGTGCCAACCTTCTGTCTACGCTGGCCGACTGCCTATTTGTTCCTTTGCCAACACAACTGTCAGTTCTCCCTTCCTTTCCGCTCTTCTGTTTGCTGCATCTCCCTGATCGCTGGGAGTTCCTTTGCTTGTCCTTTGTTGCTTCCTTCTGCCATCTGTGCCTATTTCCGCAACAACCGCGCCACCTGCTCTTCAGCTCTTCGCAACCGTGACAACTCTCTGTCTACCGTGGTTGTGCTTTGATACCTGTCATCCGCAACTCAAAATCGTTTTATTTGAAAACAAGGGCCCCAACACCTTACATGGCCTCAAGCAAACACCACGAGCCTGGTATGAGAAATTAATTGAGCATCTTCTGAAACTTGACTTCAAACATTTTGATCTTGATGATGCAACTTTGTTTGTTAATAAAGTTGGAAAAACAATTGTATATATTGTGGTGTATGTAGATGATATTTTGATGACAGGGAAAAATGAGAGTTATATTGCATCCATAAAGAAAGAATTGAAGAAAGGTTTTGAAATGACTGGGGTTATGTTCATTACTATCTGGGTATTGAAGTAAGTCAACATCCTAAATTTATATTTCTTTCTCAAAAGAAGTACATTAGAGATCTTTTGAACAAGTTTGGCATGGATGAACGCAATCCCTTAACCACTCCAATGGAACAAAACTTGAAGGTCACATCCATTGAAGGGAAGGAATTTGAGGATGCAACAAAGTATAGACAACTTGTAGGAAGTCTTATCTACCTGACTACCACCAGACTAGACATCTCATTTGCTGTTGGAATCCTTTCCAGGTTTATGCAAAAATTTTGTGAAGGACATTGGTCTGCTGCAAAAAGAGTTCTAAAGTACTTGAAGGGGACTCAAGACTTTGGACTCAAATATACACAGGTAGGCAATTTCAGCTTGATCAGATACTCTAATTTAGACTTTGATGGGGACAAAGAAACTGGGGTGTCTACTTCAGGTTATACCATGAGTCTTGTATCAGGAGCTGTCTCATGGAGATCATGCAAACAGTCAGTTCCAACAGATTCCACAACCGAGGCAGAATATGTGGCAGCAAATGAAGCAACAAAGGAAATTGTTTGGCTCAGGAAAATCCTAGAATATTTGCAGATGAAACAAATGCATTCAACACCACTCATGATCGACAACACTTCTGCAATAAAGTTGGCCAAGAACCTGAAGTTCCATGATCGAAAAAATCACATCAATACAAAATAGCATCTGATTCGACATCATGTTGAGGCTAAAACCATCCATCTACATCATTGTTCCACAAATGAGTAGACCACAGACATCTTCACCAAAGCACTTGGAAGATAAAAGTTTGAAAAGTTCAGAATGATGCTTGGACTCACCAACATCCCTTCATATTAAAGGGGGGAATGTTGACACCTAATCCTAAGGGATTGGGTGAGATTGTATATTATTGTGATTTAGTAAATAAGGAAGGCCAAGAGACATTGGGAAGTGAATCCCAATAGCCTCACCACCATGTATAAGTACACACACAATCTCCATCTAATTCATATTCAGTTTTGCGGAGTTACCTCCTGGTCTGACACATACTTTGTATTTGTTTCCACCTTCCATTCCACTAGAGAAGCCCTAATTTCTCAAGGAACAGCCTACAAGAACCCCTGTTTTGATTCCTTTTGCGATTCTTTGATAAGAGAACAAGAAAAACTCTTACACCTTGGTCTTATCACTTATGGGAATGCTTCTAAGAAAGCCTTAGCAGCCCAATAGCAACGATATCAAAAGAATCCCGAGAAGAAGTATCCTAAAAGTATGGTCCTAAACCAAACAAGGGTCCAAAGCAATTTCAACCACAAACTGAAAAAGAAACTCACCAAACTGATAAGGCAACTAAAAAAAGGGGAAGAAAACAGATAGACATTGCAACTTTTGTAATCGTGATGGCCATGTAGAGTCCAAATGTTTTAAAAAGATGGAAGCCTTGGAAGTAGCAATGAAGAAGCACCGCATCAATTTGGAGACCTCTTCAACTTCATCTTCAGGAATGGAACTTTTTACTTGTGGTTGTCAAGCATCTGGTTATGCATTAAATGTATCTTCTTCTTCTCATTCTCATGAGTGACTCATTGATTCTGGAGCTTCTTACCACATGGCCAAAAATAAATCCATGTTTTCTTCTTTAAATGATTGTAACACCAAACATATTTATGTTGGTGATAATAGATCTCTTAGTGTTGTAGGATCTGGAACCATTCATCTAGATAATGGTCATTTTAATGATGTAATTTGTGTTCCTACCTTATCATGCAACCTTCTATCTGTTTATCAGATAACTCATTCAGGTGAAGGGAAACTAGTAGAATTCTCATTTCATGATGTTGTAATCAAGGACCTCAAAGATCCTTGACATATTTTAGCTATTGGCATTGTTGATAATAATGAAGTGAGAAAACTTTGGCATGAGTGATTTGGTCACTTAAACTATCACTCTCTTCAAACTCTATGTAAAGAAAATATGGTGACAGGTCTTCCTCTGGTATCTTGCAGAGATGGTGTTTTCTCCAGATGTGTACTCAGAAAACATCATCGGGATTGTTTTGACAAACGTGCCTCTTGGCACACTTCAACCCATTTTTAGCTTGTGCACAATGATTTATGTGGTCCACTTCCTATTGTTTCTTTCTTTGGTTGCAAGTATTTCTTAACTTTCATTGATGAATTTTCCAGACGCACTTAGGTATACTTATTAAAACTCAAGAGCGAAGTTTTTAACATGTTCTTGGTCTTTAAGGCCTTTGTTGAGAAAAAATTTGGACATCAAATTATTAAGTTAAGATCAAACAATGGAGGAGAATATTTTAACAACAAATTTATCAACTATTGCACTTAGCATGGCATTCAATTGCAACATACTGTTCCATATACTCCACAACAAAATGGTGTAGCTGAAAGGAAGAATATCACCTTAAAAGAAATTGCTAATTGTATGCTTCAATCTAAAGGACTTAGTCTCAATTTTAGGGCAGAAACAATTAAATGTGAAAATTACATAGTAAATCACACTCCTAGTAAGGTTTTAAGGAATGTAACTCTAGAAGAAGCCTGGAGCTCAATCAAACCAGATGTAAGTCACTTTCGTGTTTTTGGAAATGATGCTTGGGCCCATATTCCAGATGCGAAACATAAAGCCTTAGAACCTAAGAGTGAAAAATGCATTTTTGTTGGATATTCTGAAGATGTCAAAGGATATAGACTTCTTCAACCAAAATCCAAAATATAATCATTAGAAGAGATGTAAATTTTGATGAAAATATCTCGGCCTGTGAGCTTAGTTCGACAGGTGTGCCACCTTCGGCCTGCGAGCCTGATTCTACATATGTGCCACCTCTCTCTATCTCTTCTATTTTTGATAGCATTCCTTCTAGTTCAGATGATGACAATGAGGTTGAAAATACTCCTCCACCTCTTGAAAATATTCCTTCTGCTCCATAGCTTCCAATATGGGTCTGCTCTACTCGGGATGCAGCAAGTTCTCTTGCAGGTGGCCCTGCGGATTGATGACATACACGTTCTCAGTTCGAAAGAGCCTCTTCCTTATTGGCTCAAGTTCCAGAAAAAATCGATCTAGACACGTTTGAATAAGCTTCCGGTCATCCATATTGGGATGAAGCTATGAATGAAGAATATTGTTCCTTATTGGCAAATGATACTTGGGATCTTGTTCCTCTTCAAAAAGGAAGAAAACTTGTCAGATGTAGATGGGTTTACAAAACAACATTTGGACCAGATGGAAAAGTGGATAGACATAAATCTTGTCTTGTTGCTAAATGATTTTCACAAGTTGAAGGCATTGACTATACTAAAACCTTCTCCCTTATTGCCAAAATGAATCCTATCCGCCTTGTTCTTTCCCTTGCTGCCTCCTTTAATGGGAAGTCCATCAGAAGGATGTTAAATCTGCCTTCTTACATGGAGATTTGGATGAATAAATCTACATGGAACAACCCCATGGCTTTATCCAAAATGACTCTAGCCTTTTTTGTCACCTTAGGAAGTCTCTACATGGTATAAAACAATCTCCTCGAGCTTGGTATGCCAAAATGGATAGATTTATATTAAATAATGGCTTTTATAGGTGTCATTTTGACAACACTATCTACACCAATAAAGTGGGTAAGTCATTCACCATCCTTGTTCTTTATGTTGATGATCTTATCCTTACTGGTAGTGATCCCAACCATATAAACCATGTGAATTCTAGCCTCAAAAATAAGTTTTAAATGACATACTTAGGACACTTGCATTATTTCCTTGGTCTTCAAGTCTTGCAATCCGAAGAAGGTATTACCCTTTCTAAGTCCAAGTATGCCTGTGATATTCTACAGTACTTTCACATGGAAGACTATAAGCCAACCCATTCTCCCTTTCAGTATGGAGTCAAGCTTTGAGTCACTTGTATTACCCCTGAAGTTGATGCTACCTTATATTGTCAACTTCTTCGTAAAATTCTGTATCTAACCCATACCCGTCCTGACCTTTCCTTTGCCGTTGGTCTTGTTGCTCGGTTTATGCACCAACCTCATGAAAGTCACTGGAAAGCAACTAAAAGCACTTGTACTACCCCTGAAGTTGATGCTACCTTATACCGTCAACTTGTTGGTAAGCTTCTGTATCTAACCCATACCCGTCCTGACCTTTCCTTTGCTGTTGGTCTTGTTGCTCAGTTTATACGCCAACCTCATGAAAGTCACTAGAAAGCAACTAAAATAATAATTTGATATATTCGAGGTACAATTTAGTTCGGGATTCATTACAGTGTAGGAGCATCTCCATCGTTGATTGGTTTCACTGATTCTGATTGGACTAGTGACTTTGATGATCGAAAGTCTACTGCAGGATATGCATTCACTCTTGGTTCAGTACCTATTACTTGGTCTTGTAAGAAACAAAGTGCCATCTCTCTTTCTTCGACATAAGCATAATATCGTGGTGCCATTGAAGCCAGCAAGGAAGCCATGTGGCTTCATCAGATCCTGTCTGAATTTGGCCTTCATCAACAACATCCAAGTACACTTTGGTATGATAATCAGAGTGCCATTCATTTATGTAAAAATCCAGTTCAGCATCAGCGTATGAAACACATTGAGCTCCACATACACTTCATCGGAAAGCTCATTCATGATCTTTCTCTTGAAGTGCAGTATTGTCCAACCAATGATTAAGTAGCCGATATCTTTACAAAGGCTCTCATAGAAGCGAAGTTTACCAAACTTCGATCCATGCTTGGAGTTCAGGAAAGTTATCATTAAGGGGAGATAGGCTCTAATGCCTCCTTCCTTCTACTATTGTGTCACCTTTTTAAATCCTTCAATCCTATCCTAAGTTGTTCAAGTAGGTGTTTTAAGATGATCTACAAATTAAAAGGTTTCTTGAGAGAACAAATGAATTTATCAACACTCCAATTGTCAAAGATGAAGATGAAACTAGAGAGAAATATTATGAAACAATAATATTTTTGAATACTGTTGCTGGACATGATATTATTCGATTGAGTAATAACATAATCCCTAGAGGCTTGGTTCCTTTAGAGAGATGATTTGATTCAAATGATGTGGTAGTTAATCCAAGAATCCTACAAAGTGATGGCAAGATGGAAGACTACAATTTGGGAACCGAATCTGATCCAAAGATGGTCAAAGTTTCTAATAATTTTAAGGAAGAGTAGAAACCAAAATATGTAGAGTTGTTAGAGGTGTTTGTATATGTATTTTATTGGAGATACGAAGATTTAAAATTCTATGACAAGACTGTCATCCAACACATTATACCACTCAAGGAGAATGAAAAACCCTTCAAACAAAAGTTAAGAAGGATCAATCCAAAGCTGCCGTTGCTGATTGAGAAGGTGGTGAAGAGATTGTTAGATGCAACAATCATCATTCCACTCAGATTTTAAAATTGGATAGAAAACTTGGTGCTAGTGAGGAAAACGAGCGGGGAGATTCACCTATGTGTAGATTTCAGAAATTTGAATGAAGTCTGACTGAAGGATAATTATCCTTTACCAAAAATGGACCAAATTATGGAAAAGGTGGTTGGCGTGGAAAGGATTTCCATGCTGGATGGGTTTTCAGGGTATAATTAGATTCTGGTCAATCCAAAAGATCAAGACAAGACTACTTTCACCACACCATGGGGTACATTATTGTATTATAAGGTTCCATTTAGACTTAGGAATGCCGGATCTACCTTCTAGCGCACAATGGATATAAATTTCACTAACGAAAGAGACAATTTTTTTGTAATTTATCTATATGAAATTAATGTTTTTGCAAAATTCGAATCTACCCATTTGAAACATTTGAGGACAATTTTTACCAAGTGCAGGAAATTCAGAGTTTCTTTAAATCCAAAAAAATCCCATTTTGATATGAAAGAAGGCAAGCTGTTGGGACACATAATATCAAAAGAGGGAATTCAGATAGACCCCAACAGTGTGACAACAATACAAAATATTGAACAACCAAGAAATAAGAAAAAGGTGCAATAGTTTCTAGGTAAAGTAAAATTTCAGCGACGTTTTATCCCAAATTTTGTAGAATTTTTAAAAGTAGTGTCAAACATGCTTAAGAAAGGAAGTGAGATTAAGTGGATTGAACAAGAAAATAGATATTTTAATGATATAAAAAATACTTTAGGTCAATCACATTTATTCATTAGTCCAGATTTATCTAAATATTTTATAATTTGTTCATTTGCTTCTGAGCATACCATCGTTCGGGTTCTACTTCAGAATAATGGGGAAGGTCAAGAACAACCCATTTCCTTTTTCAGCAGGGAATTGAGAGATGCTGAACTAAAATACAATATACTGGACAAACATGCATATGCATTGATCAAGTCACTCAAATAATTTAGGGTCTTTACACTGCATTCTCACACGATTGCCTATGTGCCAGATGCTGCAATTAAAAGTATTTTAGTCTAGCCGGATAGTGATGATAGGAGAGGGATATGGATTGCTAAGATGTTAGAATTTGAATTGGAAATCAAGCCTACCAAATTAATCAAAGGACATGATTTGGATAAATTAATGACTGAAACAATCTTGATACTTTTGGTGTGAATTCAATTTTTGAATCATCAGATTTTCTAGATGAAGAATCATGTTTAAAGAAGAATACTGTTTTAAAGAATGTTCATGGTATGTTGATGTTGTTTATATTTTGCAGAATCTACAAGTCCCACTAGGGATAGATAAGACTCAGGCTATATTATTGAGACTGAAATATGTTAAATACTGTCTTTTAGACGGTTATTTATATTGGAAATATCCTCAAGGTATCTTATTGAACTTTCTAAAAGAATATGAAGCCAAAGAAATGAGTAAATAGTTTCATGAAGAAGCTTGTGGAGGACATCATTACTAGAAGGCCACAACAGATAAAATTTTGAGAGAAGGATTCTACTGGCCTACCATTTTTTCCGATGTTAGAAAATAAGTTGCAGCCTACCATAAATGTCAATTGTTTGAAGGTAAGTAAAAATTATTGTCTCTGCCTTTGAAACCTATTTCTGTGGAGGAACCTTTTCAACAATGGGGCCTTGAATTCATAGGAGAAATTTATCCGACATATTCAACACAACACAGATGGATTTTAATAGGAAAAATTTACATTACCAAATGGATAGAAGCACTCTCAAGTAGGAAAGATATTGATCTAATGGTTATTCAATTCTTAGAAAAAATTCTTTCTAGGTTTGGTTGTCCAAAGATAATTATTACTGATGATGCACAATGTTTCAAATCTAAGAGGATAATAAAATTTTGTGATGAATACCATATCAAACTTAGCCATTACACAACCTATTACCCTCAAGGTAATGGACTGACTGAGTCCTCAAATAAAAGCCTGGTCAGAATTATTAAAAAAATGTTAGAAGATAATAAGAAGGCTTGACGTACAAAACTCAATTTTGGCTTATGGGCAACCATGATTAGTACTAAAAGGTCAATTGATACTAATCCTTTCCATTTGGTATATGGTGTTGATGCAACATTTCTCGTTTCAATTGGAATCTCTGTTATGATATATTTACAGGAATTAAGAGAAGAACCGAATCATCTGCATAGGAAGATAAATCAGTTAATAGAAGTACAAGAGAACAGAGAGAAAGTGTATGAAAAGTCTCAAGAAGTTCATAATCAGATCAAGAAATATTTTGACAAAAAGGAAAAGAAATATGAGTTTAAATGCCAGGAATTAGTTTTGAAATGGGATGCTCGTATTGAGGACAAGGTTAAGCATGGGAAGTTTCATAACATTTGGAAATGACCATACAAAATTATAACTTCCAGTGGTAAGAATAGTTTCATTCTAGAAGATATGCAAGGAGTATTTCTTCCCGGAGGTCCAGTCAATGGACGTTTCCTGAAACATTACATCTCCTAAACAAAGAATTATTTGTTGAAGAAATCTCCGAATTATCCACAGTGTTAAAAAACAATGGTCAACGTTTCAAATCCCAACGTGGATCCATATTCAGGATGAGATTTTGAATGAAGAATGAAAGAATGAAAGAATGAAAGAAGGAAATAAGGTCAGGGTTGTCACTATATAAACCCTGACCTTCTGTCCTTTTTCATTCTTCATTCAAAATCTCGTCCTGAAGATGGATCCCTGTTAGGATTCGAAACATCGACCATTATTTTTTAACACTGTGGATAATCTGGAGATTTATTCAATAAACGATAACCATAGAAGCTTGAAAACCATAAAGAATGATTTTCAGATTTCATTGTACATATCCATATTTAAAAAAAAAAAAAACTTACAGGTGTGGATGAGAATTTTGAGGAACTTGAAGCCCAAAGAGAATCCCCTTAGGTTCTGATGATTTTTATCAAAGAATAAATTTATTTTACAATCAAATATGTTTTTAAAAGTTCGGAGTCTGTAAAAATAACATCTTTTGAAAGATGAGTTTCTTTATTTTTGAGTCAGTGAAATTTTTGTTTTGAATCATTTTTTTTGTAATAAATAGTCTACTGGTCTATGGGGTTGTTGCTGCCATCAGTGATCGAAAAAAATCCCAGTGGAGCCAACTATTATCACATTTTACTTAGTTTCTGAATTTTTTATAAGAAAATGCTGACAGTTTCAATGTGAGCATTTTTATTTGTAATAAACAAGAAAATCACTGATAGTGGGATTATCATCATTTTGATGGTTTCACAAATTTCTTCAGAACAATGTGCTAACAATGGGGTTGTCAGCATTTTAGGTATAGTTGAAAGGTAGACTATCAGGGCCAAATGAATTTCAAATTTTGTGTTTTCAAATTGCGCTAACCATGTTAGCAACAACAATGATGGGAATTGAATCATGCCACATCCAATTCAAAGGTAGTAAGCACGTGTTACATGCATGATTTCCACTTCCACCATGTATGGTTATTGACTAATCATTCTAAGTTAAAGACACAAGTTTTTTTTTAATTATTTACCCTACTGTTAAAACAATTAGACGTATGGTTAAGTTTCTTGTTATTGCTGTGAGTTTGGTATTTTTTGGAAAATGTTCAGTCTGAGCTTGTTGACAGGAATCCATGATCAAATCCTGGTGAGATATTTTTGTGTTTCTTTTAGGTTATACAAAAAATGAGGAAGAGAGAAAAATATAACTGAGTTGAGCCAAATGCGCCTGAACTCCTAGAGATTTACCCTGACATCTAGCAACAACAATAGGATTTGTTGCTACATTGGCTCCATCAGTTTCTGATGAGGAGTTAATGCATCCTATATTTGTTGTGAGAGAATTTATGAGTTTGTTTTCATTCACAGCTATAAAATGTAAGCCCGTAGAGGCAAGTGAGCATGAGGAGGAATGTGTAATGAGGAAGGCTGAGCAGATGAGAAACTCTGCTATTGTATTTCTGCAGTTGATTAATGAGATTACCGATGCCCTGTTAGGTGGACGTAGCCCAGATTGGTTGGGTGAACCACGTTAAATCTGCTGTTGTGTTTGAATGCTGTGTGTGTCATTCGATTTATATTTCCGCTGCCGTATCTCTAACAGAAATAAAACTTATGTAGGAGTTCCCGCTGAGCCAACCCCTAGCCAAAAAGAGATAGATATTCCCTCGTCGTCCTCTGGTCCCAAAATCCCTAAGTTTTATGCTAGGAGAAGTGCCAGGATCAAGAATATAGACCTTGCCTCCTCTGAAAACTTGCCTTCTGCTATCAGTTCCCCTCATGCTGAAAAATCATGTTTTGAGGAATCCCTTGCAGAAAATCATTCACCAAAAATCATCAAAGGAAAAAAGATAAAAGTTTAAATCCAAACCAAAGAACTCCCAGTTGAAGAAGAAAATCCACTGCTGTAATATTTAGAGGAGGTAAGAGACATCATACAAGGCCTAAAAACAAATTGAGGTTTAACATAAAACTAAAAATAAATAAAGACCTTGCAAAGGTGGTGATTTATTTAGACAACGTGCCATTAAAATACCTCATAATAAACATAGGAAAAACTGTAGGTTCTAAGAAGTCAAAAGCTAAAGAAAATAAGGGAAAGTGCCCTATGGAAATTGGGGAAAGTAAAAGTAAAAGAATGGAAAAAGTAGATGTTCTTATGAAGGAAGCTAACACCCTCAGATAAGAAGCTAAGGGTCATTTTTAGTTTTGATTATTCACTGAGAAAAAGTGAATTTTTACATATAACTGATTATGTTCCTTTTAGCGTTATATACAAAGAAGTGCAGGGAAGTGCTGACTTTCTGGTTGTCAGCGGCAGAAAGACGCTGAAATTTTGATTGTCAACGTATTTTGAAAAGATACAAACGAAGAAAAAGTGATGACAATCAGTCTGTCAGCAAAAATTTCGATCAGGCAGCTAAGACTTGGCAACGACAATATCAACGATTACAACAAAAAACCCAAGAAAGAAGGAGCTCTAAAAAAAGAGTGGTTTTGGATAATGACTAGGTCTGTTTTGCAGTGAGGGACCTATTCTATCAGTAAGGGACTTGTTCTATCAATAAGGGACCTGTTCTAGCAGTAGGGGAGACAATACGATGATACATCTTCTCAACCTAAATTTTAGCATATTTTCCATCAAGTAGATTTTATTTTGGAAAGAATTAATGTAATGAGAAGATATTTTTCACATGCATGAACTTAGAATATTTTCATTACTATTTTGGATTATTTTAATTAAAGTTTGAAACTATAATCGTGTGACTAGTTATTGTAATTTCTATAAAGACAAGTTTTGAAGAATGAAACAAGGTTGGTTTTTATTTGAAAACATAACATCCTTTTGTATTATTTGAGCATATATATATATATATATATATATATATATATATATATATATATATATATATATATATGTACTCATGAACACTTGCAAAAATTCTTGTGTCGTAGTTCCTTGTCTGTTTTTCTCTATTTTAAAACTTTATTGGAGTATGGAAAGCTTAGTATCTTAGATTGGGATTCATTTATGCTCCTATTTATTTCTCATACATTAGTAATTGTTATTCAGGTAAATGTAATACTGATTTCTTTCATTAATCCCCTTCAAATTCCTTAAACTGTTAAAGGAATTATTGCTACCCTGCTTTTGTGTTTTTTTCATTAAATATGTAACACCACCTAATAGGTTCATAATCCATGCCCAATGGTGTATTTTTTTATATATATCCTAACCAAGATTCATCATTTCTCAGACAAATATGGGCATAGAACTTAAGCGTGTAAAACCTACTACTACAATGACCTAGAGTAGTTGTATTTTAGGGAGAGATCCCTCTCCAGGTTGAAGGGCCAAATTTCAACCTCAAAGAGGTTTGAGGTTACCTTATAGTTTTTCCCTAACAACCAGGGTTTTCTTTAAGAGATAACACACACCATAATTCATAATATATAATGATGAAATTGACATCAACTAATGTAAAAAATCTTAGAAGGATGACCAATAGACATCACATGGAAATCTACAAAGTTACAAAATTGTAAAAATTAGATGATTTTTTGTTGGGAATATGTGCACAACCATTAAAAAAACATTAACACAAAATTACACCATGAGAACACAAATATCCTTTAAAAATCACACCATATTGTTTTTTCATATGTTGCAAATCTCTCTTTTTTCATGATATTCCATGAGGTCCCTTTATATAGCATGAGATAACCATAAAAAAACATGTATAATATCAAGATAGTTGGCTCAAACACCTCCATAAAAATCCCCCAAAATATTTCAAGTGGTCCCATTATATCCTCATCCCCAACTTAACTCTATCTTCATTCTTGGTTTTGTTCATACTCATTTGTGCATGATTTACAATCACAAGTATGAATCATTCCTTCATAATCTCGCTTTAATATTAGTTGTGATTTTATTTGGATGTCTACTTTGTTTTCATCTTTAGACTTCTACACTCAACATCATCTTTAGTATTTTAATCTACATTTGAATCTTCAATTATTATTGACTTCATGTATCATGCATGAGTTACAACATTTGTTTAAAATGTTTAGATCACGAGTCAATCATCTAGACTACATCATCTTCATATCAAGGGATTCTTTGGATTGATTTTAAAATCTTACGAGATTTTTTTGGGTTACTCTCAACCAATACATCATATCAAGGGTTTTCCATGGCTTACCTTTAACCATTACACCATCAAGGGTTTCTCACTAGTTTACCTTGAATCATTACAATAAGTTTTGTTTTGGATTATTATGAATGATTAATAGAATAAAATATTTATGACGTGATTTACTCAAATAGATGACTCAAAAAATAAATTGATGACTTTTACATAAGAATAGGAAGTTGAGATTTTTCTTTTTACTTCTCCTTAATGAAAATTCGCTTTTGAATGCCAACTAACTTACTGGCACTTTTTTATGTGAGAGATGATGTTGTGCATTGAAATATTTTACCTTGTAGAATCCTTTCAATGTAAAAGTAAAATTTTTATTGTTGATATACATCTATTCAACCACATTGTACCTATATGTGAGGTTATGATATTTATCTTTGCTAACAGTTGAAATGATCATGATTGGTAAAGCCATAAATATTGAAGGATGCAAGTTTCATGATTTATCTTCACTTTCTAATGCTAACAACACATTTTCATTTCCTGACGTATTTTTTATTATGAAGTTTTGACTATCAATCCTACATTGAATAAGTAATTATAATAGTTCTTCTAGTTCACTTATGTACTGTGTAGTGAAACCAACAAATTATTGATACAATATCATGCACTCTAAGCTTAGTGACATTGCCCATTATTGTATTATTAAATTCCTATAACCTATTTATATTTTGGAGAGTATCATCAAGATCTTGTTGAAGTAGTATTTCATGATTAGAATTTCACAACCTCCCCCCCCCCTTTATCCATTTTAAAAATGCTCAATGGTTCATTCTCACTTGTACACCGATTCTTTGTCAAAAAATGAGTAGAATGAACATAGGGTGTCAGGTACAACTGATCATGCATTCAATATTTTGAGCACAATAATGATGTGGGTGTATGGTACCACTAAGCATGCACCTAATTTTTCTATTTCACCTCAAGTCTTAAATGCATCCTTAAATAAATACTATTGTTTTTAACTCATTGAATTGCAAAAAAAAAATTCATTACATAATTACTTTGGCTATTTCAATACTTTATTACATAACTATGTCACAATATAAATAACATTAATTTCACTTGGATTATGACTAAATATAAACCCCTTCTATCAACCTTAGCAATCTATGACACACACACACACACACCAAAAAGATAATAATATTAGAGCACATTGCTTTTTATTTCTACCTTGATATGAACTCTTATATCAAATCTTCAACGACATTGACTTTAACTTGAGTAGGAAAAAATACTTCATTACAAGCTTTAACTTGAATAGAAAATTTTCTATTCTTTCGCATTACTTGGCAAGAAAAACTAAATCGCTTATGTTTTTTTCCTTTGGGGAACAATTCATAACCATATAGTACAACGCTATCCAAGTCATTATTTTGTACCAAGGAAATCGACAAGACCAAGGAATTTTTCTTTAATTATTATGAACATTTGATTCTTGTTTATCGCCTTTTTAAATTTTCACCTCCTGATGTTCAACTTTCCTAATGTCTCTTCTCCATGCATCTCTCACCTATTTATCTCTCATCGCTGGATCAAATTTCATATCTTTTTCCTGAGGATGAGCTACACTTGATGGCACGAAAGGTCGACCTTACAAACTTCGATGTGAGTAATCTAGAAATGTTAGAACAAAAATACCAAGGATATCACAACTAGTTTATCATTCTTGCATTTAAAACAAGATAAAAATATGTCCTCAACCTAAGATTTCGATCACATTCATCCAAAAATGCATTATTCAGAGAGTGCGTTATAATTGAGTCATTCACATTATATGAATCGCAATACCTTTGCATATTTGCATCCACATTCTTAGCATAATATGTAGCATGATCTAATTTATCAGTTTCAAGTGAACACTCTTTAATGGATTCGTGACCACTACACTCAATATCTAAATGAAAAATAAACACCATTATTGAGCATAAAAGAGAAGCTCTAATGCTATTCAACAAGTCTTTGAACCATAATTATTTTAAAAATGGATGAAAGTAAGTACAAAGATGTATGAACACTTAGTTTAGTACCAATGGTAAAGGGTGAATTAAGTGACAATAACAAAATGGGTAAAACCAATGAGTGCAACAAATGACGTGTCATTAATCTACTCAAAAAAGTGACACCAACATAGATGTTGTGATTGAAATAACAAAGGATCTATAGTTTTTGATAATACCATAAATAAATTCTCAGTAATCTAGGAAAAATTAGAAGCCTTTGACACATCCATAACAAGAGCATCTAGATTTAAAAAAATTTGCAGCAAAATTTCATCAAGTTCAAAAAATATTCCACTAATTGAGGACTCATGATAAATTTAATAACATATTCTTTAGTGACATGGTATATATTCAATGTTAAAGAAAACATAGTTATGGGGAATATCACCCTCATATGCATGAGCGACAATTATATTTTCAGGGATAACTTGTAGGAATTTTTCTTGGCTTGAGGATGGTTTGGCCTAGTGCTCCTTCTTCATGTATCATGAGGTTGATGAAATAGATGGTGTCCTTGGTTTCTCCTTAGCGATGATTTTTGACAATAACATCCTCATTTTATGATTGGTTGTTTTTGGTTGAGTAGGCATTGCATTCTTCATGATCATTCCTTGATACTTAATATGGTTGGGCCTAGTGTTCCTTATTCATGGATCATTAGGTTGATGAACTTGGTGGTGTCATTTTGTTTATACTTGGCATTAATTTTTGACAATGATATATTTATTACATTATTGGTTGAATTGGTTAAGTAGGTGTTGCATTCTTCGTGATCACACTTAACATGGCGATGATATCTTCCTTATGGTACATTTTGCATGAATTAGCTCACTAAATAATGATTCTTTGTGGTTCTATGCATGATTATATAAATTTTTTTGATTATCTATTAACATGGAAATGTCTTTTGTAGTGGTAAAGGTGTTATAAAAGGTGTAACCCTATTTAAACCATAATGAAGACACATACAAAGTAAATATTTTATATTTATAATAGCTTACTAAAGTGGATTTAATAAAATCACCCATTAATAAAAATAAATAATTATATTAAGGAAAGGTTATATCATGAATCACTTACCTTTACTTTATTAGTAGTGCCAGTCGAAGGGAAATGGGGATTATAGTGATAGATTGATCATTGAACTAGCATTAATTTTAGTTTGAACATAAAATTTTTAATATTTGACACAAGAATGTATATATATATATATATATATATATATATATATATATATATATATATATATATATATATATATATATATATCTTAGTTGCAAACATTATATATATCTTAGTTGCAAACATTCTAATTTCATCACGATAAAAATGTGAAATCCCGATTTTTAGCTTAGTTGATATTTGTTGATTTTTATTGATATTTTCCTATTTTTATGATATTTTCAATTTTTGGACTTGATTAGGAAAAAAGAACCAAAGATTGCTCAAGTCATAGTAGTGGTTTTGGGCCTATGTTTTTTTGGTTGCCCATGGTAATTTTCGTGTGGATTTCATGTAATGGATCCTTTAAAAGGCTTGGAAGACTTAATTGTAATGGGGCTAGGGAGGTGAGTGTTGAAGGCTCACTTTGTTGGCTTGGCCAGGGTTTTGGCCAAGAACTGATGGAATTCCATTGGTTGGGTTTTTTTAGGATAAACATGGTTGTAATGTTTATGGTTTCTGTTAGTTGGTGAATAATTTAATTATTTCTCTAGTAAATAATATATTTCTCTCGGTAATTCTACATTTGGTATCAGAGTCAGATATTGGCTTCAAAAGGACGCCTTTGTTGCCAAAGGCTTATATGCCATGGTGAATAAAGCCTCATGAAAGAAATCAATGATGGAGAAATGTGTGAGTAAATGCTGAAGAATCAAGTTGTGAAGAGTAACCTATAATGTGTGGTGCGTAAAGTCAACTAAGCCCATGTGTCTAACTGTGTAGTTGCTGGTGTAAAACTAGTTTGAACACATGAATGAATATGCTAAGCATGGAATATAAAGGGGGAAATATGTGGAAGCCCAAGATGATAGAATTAGAAATGAAATGAAATGATATTTTAACGTCCATGAGACTAAAAATAGTCTATGGGACTATGAGTTCCCTGTTTTTTGCCTTTTTCATTTCAGCCCTTTTCTTATTCAAATTGATGTTGAGCTGGCCCAACCTTAGAAAAATCCCATCGCTGAAATACAATGACAAGAAACTGATGATAACATATTCCCATAAATTTCTCTAATGTCTTCGAACACATCACATTCCAAAATGAAATGGTTTTCAGATTCGACTGCCCCAGACGTGAAAAATGTACACACCCATTCTTCCCAATCTCCTTTAGGCCTTTTCCACCGTCCCGTTTCACATCGAAGTTGATGTGAGTTGGTTCTTACTTGAGAAATAAGATCCTTTTCCCTCCATGGAATGTTAGCTCCAATGTACTCTTTTTTTTGGAGATCATACATAGGGTTGAATTTTTCAATGTAGTACTTCTTCTTTCTACCCAACTCTTTTCCCCATAACTGTTTACAAAACTTTGCCATAAAAAAATTATTTAGCTCCTTGCTATTTGTGGGACAAGAATGGAGGTATATATTCCATTTTTGCATCCATGTGTAGTTTTGTCTCATCCATGTTTTCTTTCTTTCACTCATGCCTTCCTTGAATATAACATTAGGCCATCGACCTACCCCCATTTTCTCAATTCTTTTTAGATATCTTATGAGTTGCACCATAGCAATTGCGTCGATGGGAGTTGCTCCTGTTTCACTCAACATTATTTCATAAGGTACTGAACTTTTGGATTAGGATTAGAGTGTGTCAAGGCAATAAGATGGAAAAAGAGAGAAAAAATGAGCAAAAAAAAAAAACTGTTATAATGGAGTTTAAAGTTAAATTACATATAAATGGACATACTGCTGTAAGACTTGGTAAGGCATGCTTAAAAATGTAAATTTTTAGTAAAGTCTTGTGCTATACCTAGGTGATAAGGGGAATGTCAGGTTAATAGATAATCATGTATAACCTCTAAGGGGGGTAAGGGCCAGAGTGAGTGGGGCTGATTCACTTGGAAGATTTAGCTGGCTTTAGTCAATGAAACTCCAATTCAAGGTTTAAGGGGGGAATGTTAGGTAAACTTGACTCAGAGAAAAGATTCAAAGATTGACCATGTCATAATAGTTGTTTTGGGCCCATGGGTTTTTGGTTTCCCATGGTAATTTTCCCGTGGATTTCATGTAATGGATCCTATAAAAGGCTTAGAAGACTTCATTATAATGGGTCAAGGGAGGTCAGTGGTGAAGGCTCACTTAGCTGAATTAGCCAGGGTTTGGTCAGCGACTAATAAAATTCCATTAGCTGGGTTTTATCCTAGAGTTGGGGTTTTCCCAGGATAATCATGGTATGCAATTTCAGTTTTCAGACTTCTGCGATTAATATTTTTTTTGTTGTCTTCTGGATCCATCACATCAAGACTTTGTTATATCGACGTTTCGAACCATTTACCGAGGTTCATTATCAAGGTAGAAATGTGAGAAAGAAAGATCTCAAAAATGAGGAATTAATAGGAGTAAGGAATCGAAATAAAAGAACCGACATGTCTAAATTTTTATTTGCCTTTGTTATTAATAAATTCAATTTTATTTCCAATTTTTTTTAAAAATATTTTTATTTCTAAAATTATTATAAGGTGTTTATATACTATAAATAAATGAGTTAGGGTAAAGAGTTTATTCAAATGTATAACAGATTATTAATTTAATTTATAGTGTTAATAATTATAAATAAATATACGAATTATAATATTATTAAATTTTAAAATGGATTAATTAAAAAAAAAAATGAGTGTATGTAATTAAAGTAATTTGTTATATAAAGGTAAGTGATAGTTATTATTAAAAAGAGAAAGGTGTTAAATAATAGTGATTTATTGTTATAAGAGTTAAAAGGCAAAGTAAAGACTAAATTTTTTATTTTATTTTATAATATATGAGGTAATAATGGATTAAATAGGCTAGAAATTTGTTAGGAGCAATTAGGTTTTATTTAAAAAGGGGGACGATGAAGTGAAAATAATAATGTAACAAGAAACCATTCACAATGCATTTTAGGGTTGGGAAGGGTTTATCCTAGAGGACAAAGTGGGAATCCGATTTTCGCTAATGTTCCAACCATCGTTGCGGTTGAGGTTATTGGCATGTTTATTAATTTCGAGGGCCTCTCTGAATTTCTCGTGAAAATAATGTTCAACCTTAGCTATGATACATGAGTCTTCAATGCATATGTGAGGCTTGGCATTGTTGGAATTCCCAACAAGGGCAGATGTTTTGGACCGGTTGTGCTTTATGTTAGCACAATGTTCTTGGATTCTAGTTTTGATGGAGCACCTAGTTTCCCTGACGTATGGTTTTCCACAAGAGCAAGGGATGAGATAAACACCTTTTTGGAATTTAGGGTCAAGGGGGTCTTTGACTGATCTGAGGTTACAGCGAATGGTGTTCATAGGTTTGAAAGTGGCGAAGATGTTATTCTTCCTTAAATGTTGCCAATCTTATCAGTGATCCCTTGGATGTAAGGTAAGTTGACCTTGCCAGCGGTGTTATCATTGTTTAATTTTTTCTTGTTAATCTTAGGTTTGCTGGAATTACGGAAGGCTCTCATGGCTTGATTTTTTTTATACCCATTTATAGAAAACACATCCATGAGACGTGTTTTTTTGGAATCAAAATGATATTTTTCAGAAATTCTTATAGCCCTGGTTTCTAAGGTGTTAAGGACTCCATGTTTTTGGGTAGGATGATGGTGAGAGGTTGCATGGAGGTATTTATCGGTATGAATATTTTTTCTATAGAACTGGTGGGAGAGGGATCCATTAGGGTTACGAGAGAGGAGAATGTCGAGAAAAGGTATGCTGGCATAAATTTCAATTTCCATGGTGAACTTGATTGAGTTAGATAGTCTGTTGAGGTGTTGTTTGAAACCCTCCAACGTTTCCTTCCCATGGGGCCAAATGAAAAAGGTGTCATCCTCAAACATTTTCCACCATTTAGGTTTGAGGGGGGAAGAGTTAAGAGCATGGGTTTCAAAGTCTTCCATGAATAAGTTGGAAATGATGGGGGATATAGGAGATCCCGTAGCAACACCAAAAGTTTGTTTGTAAATGTCATATTTAAAACTAAATAAAGTGGATCTTAGGCACATTTCGATGAGCCTGCAGGTGTCTGGATCAATTAATTTTTTCATGAAATCCACGACTTCATTGATGGGAATATTGGTGTACAGGGAAGTAACATCAAAGCTAACTAATATGTCATTGGGATCAAGTTTAATCTCTTTAATTTCATTAATGAAATGAGTAGAGTCTTCAATAAAGGAGTCTGTATTGCCAACAAGAGGTTTAAGTTTTTTGGCTAAGTGTTTAGCCATATGATGGGTAGGACCACCAATAGTGTTGACAATGGGTCTGATAGGAATACCTTCTTTGTGGATTTTTGGAGCACCATAGATTCTAGGAGTATAAGGGTTTCTTTCAACAAGGTTCTTGATGTCTTTTAAATTTCTCTTTTTGATTAATCTAATGATTTATTTAGTTATTCTTTTCAATGGATTTTTGTTTAATTTTCTGTAGCAACCACTATTAAGGAGGTGATCCATCATTTTTTGATTATAGTCATTTGTATTTAAGATTATTGTGGCTCCCCCTTATCTGCTTTAAGTACTATGATGTTGCGGTTGGAGTTTAAAGATTTCAATGCAAGGAATTCATTTTTGCTGATATTTCTCTTTGGTGGTTTCGATTTTCTTAAGATGACTGAGCAATCTTGTATTATTATTTTTTTTATGTTATCATGAAGGTATTTTATGCCATATTATATCTGGCTGAGGATGTCTTCAAAGGGGACACACTTGGGAACAATGGAGAAAATTATCCCCTTTCTTAATAGATTTAATGTGTGAATGTCAATTTATATGTTGGATAGATTTATAACGTTATTAGTAACAAAATTATTATGATTATGTGTAGAAATAGGGTGCGATTCTATTTTGGGGTTATTATTCGAGTTGGAACTTTTATTGGTGTGGGTGGTATTGGTATGGGAGTGCCTGAATTTAGTAAGGCTGTCGAAATCGATTGGAGAAACTTTAGTGTAAGGTTCTGGGTTAGCATAACAATGGTTATGAGGGTTGATGTTATTGGGGTTAAGTTTCAGAATGTTGGGGGTAGCGCTAGTGGCAACATCAAGGGTGGAAATAAGTGGGTCACGTGAAATGATGCAGTTGGGACGCTGTAGGGGAGCGCTGACAGTGTAGGAGCTTGGTTCATGGTCAACGTTCTGCTGGTCCTGCATGTTTCCAGAACGTGGTCGTTGTTGAGAGTTGTGATAGTTTAAGTCAGTAACTAGATTGATGACATGGGAATCAGGGTTGCAATACGATTTGTTTCCAGTGCTGGAAAGGAGAAGCGAGGGGTTAGTGTTCACGCTGGAATTGATGATGCTGTCAAAATCAATGGGATCCGTGCTAGTGTTGGGATTGATGTTTGTGTGATGATGGTCTTGCATATTGATGGTGTAGGGGTGAAGCTGCGGAATGTTGGAAGCGATAGTGGCGGGATCGAGGGTGGAAATAAGAGGGTCATGAGACATGATGCCATTAGAATGATGTGGAGGAATACTGGCATCGTAGGGGGCTAGTTCATGGTTAACGTTCCTTATGTTGACAGAATGGAGCCATTTTTGAGAGGTATGATGGTTCGAATTAGCTATCATATTGCAGAGACAAGAATTAGGGTTGCAATACGATATGTTGACAACATTGGGAAGGATATGTGAGGGGTGTGTGTTCACATTGGCGCAGGATTTGAGGCACAAGTTTGATAGCGAAAGACACTCATTCTTGTTGTTCGAATCATGTCGAATTGGTGATGGAGAGGAGTATGCAGTAGAAACATTGGACGAGCGAGTGGCGCAAAATGAATTTTGGATCGAAATGGAGGTAATGATGGAGTTTAATGAATCGATTTGTGATGGTTTCAGTAGAGAATTAGATCGAGTGGAGATGGTAGGAGCTATAGGGGCCCATGAGGCCGGATATTTCTTAAGCATTAGTTTAAAGAATTTTTGGGATTGTGTTTTACAGGTTGATAATTCAATATTAAGGGCTTTAAGAGCAGAGGATACGTCGAATCTGGACTAGAGAATAGGATTTATTTTATTTGCTAAGATCAAGTGAAGTTTAAATGTTTTGGCAGAGAGAATACTAAAGTCATGTCTGGTTTGTTTTATTTCACTGTGAAGAAGGGCCGAGTTGGCTTTGGAGAAGATATGATCGTTCATATGATTCTGAGGGAATGCTTGATTCTGGCGAACGTGGGGATGATGGAGGCATCCCTGCATCATTTGAGGAATGTGACATCATACTTTCTTCTAACAATTAGAGATTTATATCGTTCAAATAAACAAGTTCTTTTTGATGTTTCCCTTCTGTATAGGTATGCAATTTTAGTTTTCAGACTTCTGAGATTAATATTTTGTTGTGTTGCGTCTTCGGGATCCATCACATCAAGATTTTGTTATACCGATGTTTCAAACCATCTACCGAGGTTCATTATCAAGGTAGAAATGTGAGAAAGAAAGATCTCAAAAATGAGGAATAAATAGGAGAAGGAATGGAAATAAAAGAATCGACATGTCTAAATTTTATTTGCCTTTGTTATTAATAAATTCAATTTTATTTCCAATTTTTTTTAAAATATTTTATTTCTAAAATTATTATAAGGTGTTTATACACTATAAATAAATGAGTTAGGGTAAAGAGTTTATTCAAATGTATAACTGATTATTAATTTAGTTTATAATGTTAATAATTATGAATAAATATAATTATAAATAAATATACAAATTATACTATTATTAATTTATAAAATGGATTAATTACAAAAAAATTAGTATATGTAATTAAAGTAAATTGTTATATAAAGGTAAGTGAGAGTTATTATTAAAAAGAGAAAGGTGTTAAATAATAATTATTTATTATTATTAGAGATAAAGGTAAAGTAATGACTAAAATTTTATTTTATTTTATAATAGTTGAGGTATGTTAATAATGGATTAAATAGGCTTTAAATTTGTTTGGAGCAATTAGGTTTTATTTAAAAAAAGGGGGACAATGAAGTGAAAAATAATAATGTAACAAGAAACCATTCACAATTCATTTTAGGGTTGGAAGTGGTTTATCCTAGAGGACAAAGTGGGATTCCAATTTTCTCTAACATTCCAACCATCATCACGGTTGAGGTTATTGGGATGTTTATTAATTTCGAGGGCCTCTTTGAATTTCCTGTGACAATAATGGTCAACCTTGGCTATGATATGTGAGTATTCAATGCATATGTGATGCTTGGTCTTGTTGGAATGCTCAACAAGGGTAGATGTTTTAGATTAGTTGTGCTTTAAGTCAACAAAGTGTTCTTGGATTCTAGTTTTGATTGAGCGTCTGGTTTCCCCGATGTATGGTTTTCCATAAGAGCAAGGGATGAGATAAACCCCTTTTTGGAATTTAGGGTCAATGGGCTCTTTGATCGATTTGAGGTTACTGCGAATGGCGTTCATAGGTTTGAAAGTGGAAAATATGTTATTCTTCCTTAAAATGTTGCCAATCCTATCAGTGATCCCTTGGATGTAAGGTAAGCTGACCTTGCCAGTTGTGTTATCATTGTTTAAGGTTTTGTTGTTAATCTTAGGTTTGCTGGAATTACAGAAGGCTCTCATGGCTTGATGTTTTTTATACCCATTTATAGAAACCACATCCATGAGATGTGATTTTTCGGAATCCAAATGATCCTTGCTAGGAATTCTTATAACCCTAGTTGCTAAGGTGTTATGGACTCCATGTTTTTGGGTATGATGATGGTGAGAGGTTGCATGGAGATATTGTTTGGTATGCATATTTTTTTCTATAGACCTAGTGGGAGAGGGATCCATTAGGATTACAAGAGAGGAGAATGTCGAGAAAAAGGTAAGCTGGCATTAACTTCAGTTTCCATGGTGAACTTGATTGAGTTAGATAGTCTGTTGAGGTGTTGTTTGAAACCCTCTGATATATCCTTCCCATGGGGCCAAATGACAAAGGTGTCATCCACAAACCTTTTCCACCATTTAGGTTTGAAGGGGGCAGAGTTAAGAGAATGGGTTTAAAATTCTTCCATGAATAAGTTGGCAATGATGGGGGATAGAGGAGATCCCATAGCGACACCACAAGTTTTTTCATAAATGTCATCTTTAAAACTAAAGAAAGTGGATCTTAGGCACGTTTTGATGAGCTTGCAAGTGTTGGGATCAGTTAATTTTCTCATGACATCCATGGCTTCATTGATGGGAATATTGGTGTACAGGGAAGTAACATCAAAGCTCACTAATATATCATTGGGATTAAGTTTAATATCTTTAATTTCATTAATGAAATGAGTAGAGTCTTTAATAAAGGAGTCCGTATTTCCAACAAGAGGTTTAAGTTTTTTGGCTAAGTGTTTAGTAAAATGATAGGTAGGACCATCAATAGTGTTGAAAATGGGTCTGATAGGAATACCTTATTTGTGGATTTTTGGAGCACCATAGATTCTAGGAGTATAAGGGTTTCTTTCAACAAGGTTCTTGATGTATTTTAAATTTCTCTTTTTGATTAAGCTAATGATTTCTTTAGTAATTATTTTCAATGGATTTTTGTTTATTTTCTGTAGCAACCACTATTAAGGATGTGATCCATCATTTTTTGATTATAGTCATCTGTATTTAAGATTACAGTGGCTCCCCCCTTATCTACTTTAAGTACTACGATGTTGGCATTGGAGTTTAAAGATTTTAATGCAAGGAATTCATTTTTGCTGATATTTCTCTTTGGTGGTTTCGATTGTCTTAAGATGATCGAGAAATCTTGCCTTATTATTTCTTTTATGTTATCAGGAAGGTCTTTTATGCCATATTCTATTTGGCCAAGGATGTATTTAAAGGGGGCGCACCTGAGAAAAATGGAGAAATTTAGCCCCTTTCTTAATAGATTTAATGTGTGAATGTAAATTTTTATGTTGGATAGATTTATAATGTTATTAGTAACACAATTATTATGATTACATGTAGAAATAGGGTGTGATTATGTTTCGGGGTTATTATCCGAGTTGGAACTTTTATTGGTGTGGGTGGTATTGGTATGGAAGTGCCTGGATTTGGTGAGGCTGTCAAAATTGATTGGAGAAATGTTAGTGTAAGGTTCTTGGTTAGCGTAATGATGGTTATGAGGGTTGATGTTAAACGGGTGAAGTTTCAAAATGTAGGAGGTAGCGCTAGTGGCAACATCAAGGGTGGAAATAAGCGGGTCATGTGAAATGATGAAGTTGGGATGTTGTAAGGGAGTGCTGGAAACATAGGAGCTTGGTTCATGGTCAACATTCTGCTGGTCCTGCATGTTGCAAAAATGTGTTCGTTGTTGAGAGTTGTGATAGTTTAAGTCAGAAACTGGATTGATGACATGGGAATCAGGGCTGCAATACGATTTGTTTCTAGTGCTGGAAAGGAACAGCAAGGGGTCAATGTTCATGGTGGAATTGATGAGGCTGTCAAAATAAATGGGAGTCGTGCTAGTGGTTGGCTCAAGTTTTACGTGATGATGGTCCTGCGTATTGATGGCGTAGGGGTGAAGCTGCAGAATTCTGGAAGTGATAATGGCGGGATCGAGGGTGGAAAATAGAGGGTCATGTGAGATGATGCGATCGGAATGGTGTGAAGGAATGCTGGAATCGTAGGGGCCTGGTTCACGGTCAACATTCCTTATGTTGACAAAACGAGGCCATTATTGAGAGGTATGAGGGTTCGAATCAACTATCGAATTCCAGAGACGGGAATCAGGGCCACAATACGATATGTTAACAACATTGGGAAGGAGTTGTGAAGGGTGTGTGTTCACTTTGGTGTAGGAGTTGAGGCACAAGTTTGATAGCAACAGACACTCATTCTTGTTGTTCGACTGACGTCGAATTGGGGTAAGAGAGGACTATGCGGTTGAAAAATTGGATGAGCGAGTGGCGCACAGTGAATTGTGGATCGAAACGGAGTTAATGATGGAGTTTAATGAATCGATTTGTGATGGTTTCAATAGGGAATTGGATCTATGTGAGATGGTAGGAGATGTAGTGGCGCATGAGGTTGGATGTTTCTTAAGCATTAATGTAGAGAATTTTCGGGATTACATTTTACAGGTTGATAATTCAATATTTAGGGCTTTAAGAGCAGAGGCTACGTCGAATCTGGACCAGAGAGTAGGATTGATTTTATTTGCTAAGATCAAGTGAAGTTTAAATGTTTTGGTAGAGAGAATACTTAAGTCATGTCTGGTTCATTTTATTTCACTGCGTAGAAGGGCCGAGCTGGATTTGGATAAGATATGATTGTTCATATGATTTCTGAGGGAATGCTTGATTCTGGCGAACGTGGGGATGATGGAGGCGTCCCTGCATCATTTGAGGAAACCGAGATCAAACTTTCTTCTAGCAATTAGAGATTTGTATCGTTCAAATAAATGAGTTATTTTTGCTGTGTCCCTTCCATATAGGTATGCAATTTTAGTTTTCAGACTTCTACGATTAATATTTTGTTGTGTTGTGTCTTCCTGATCCATCGCATCAAGGTTTTGTTACACCGATGTTTCAAACCATCTACCGAGGTTCATTACCAAGGTAGAAATGTGAGAAGGAAATATCTAAAAATGAGGAATAAATAGGAGTAAGGAATGGAAATAAAGGAATCGACATGTCTAAATTTTATTTTCCTTTGTTATTAATAATTTCAATTTTATTTCCAAAGTTTTTTAAAATATGTTTATTTCTAAAATTATTATAAGGTGTCTATATACTAATGAGTTAGGGTAAAGAGTTTATTCAAATGTATAACTGATTATTAATTTAATTTATAGTGTTAATAATTATAATGTTAATTATTATAAATAAATATGCAAATTATAATATTATAATTTATAAAATGGATTAATTACAAAAAAAATGAGTATATGTAAAGTAATTTGTTATATAAAGGTAAGTGAGAGTTATTATTAAAAAGCGAAAGGTGTTAAATAATAATGCTTTATTGTTATAAGAGTTAAAAGGTAAAGTAAAGACTAAAATTTTATTTTATTTTATAATAGACGAGGTATGTTAATAATGGATTAGATATGCTAGAAATTTGTTAGGAGCAATTAGGTTTTATTTAAAAAAATGGAACAATGAAGTGAAAAATAATAATGTAAAAAGAAACCATTCACAATGCATTTTAGGGTTAGGAGTGGTTTATCCTAGAGGACAAAGTGGGAATTCAATTTTCGCTATTGTTCCAACGATCATCGCGGTTTAGGTTATTGGGATGTTTATTAATTTCGAGGGCCTTTCTGAATTACCTGTGAAAATAATGGTCAACCTTGGTTATGATACATGTGTCTTCAATGCATATGTATGCTTGGTATTGTTGGAATACTCAGCAAGGGGAGATGTTTTAGACTGGTTGTGATTTATGTCAACAGAGTGTTTTGGGATTTTAGTTTTGATGGAGTGCCTAGTTTCCTCGATGTATGGTTTTCCACAAGAGCAAGGGATGAGATAAACACCTTTTTGGAATTTAGGGTCAAGGGGGTCTTTGACCGATCTTAGGTTACTGCGAATGGTGTTCATAGGTTTGAAAGTTGCAAAGATGTTATTCTTCCTTAAAATTTTGCCAATCCTATCAGTGATCCCTTGGATGTAAGGTAAGCTGACCCTTCCAGCTGTGTTATCATTGTTTAAGGTTTTCTTGTTAATCTTAGTTTTGTTGGAATTATGGAAGGCTCTCATGGCTTGATGTTTTTTATACCCATTTATAGAAAACACATCCATGAGATGTGGTTTTTCGGAATCCAAATGATCTTTGTCAGAAATTATTATAGCCCTTGTTGCTAAGGTGTTATGGAATCCATGTTTTTGGGCGGGATGATGGTGAGAGGTTGCATGGAGGTATTGCTTGATATGAATCTTTTTTCTATAGACCTAGTGGGAGAGGGATCCATTAGGGTTACGAGAGAGGAGAATGTCAAGAAAAGGTAAGATGACATTAATTTCAGTTTCCATGGTGAACTTGATTGAGTTAGATAGACTGTTGAGGTGTTTTTTGAAACACTCCAGCGTATCCTTCCCATGGGGCCAAATGACAAAGGTGTCATCCACACACCTTTTCCACCATGTAGGCATGCAGGTTTGAGGGGGGCGGATTTGAGAGCATGGGTTTCAAAGTCTTCCATGAATAAGTTGGCAATGATGAGGGATAGAGGAGATCCCATAGTGACACCAAAAGTCTATTCATAAATGTCATTTTTAAAACTAAAGAAAGTGGATCTTAGGCACGTTTCGATGAGCCTGCAAGTGTCTGGATTAGTTAATTTTCTCATGACATCCATGGCTTCATTGATGGGAATATTAGTGTAAAGAGAAGTAACATCAAAGCTAACTAATATGTCATTGGGATCAAATTTAATCTCTTTAATTTCATTAATGTAATGAGTAGAGTCTTTAATAAAGGAGTCTGTATTGCCAACAAGAGGTTTAGGTTTTTTGGCTAAGTGTTTAGCCAGATGATAGGTAGGGCCACCAGTAGTGTTGACAATGGGTTTGATAAGAATACCTTCTTTGTGAATTTTTGTAGCACCATAGATTCTAGGAGTATAAGGGTTGCTTTCAACAAGGTTCTTGACGTCTTTTAAATTGCGCTTTTTGATTAAGCTAATGATTTCTTTAGTTATTATTTTAAATGGATTTTTGTTTAATTTTCTATAGTAACCACTATTAAGGAGGTGATCCAACATTTTTTGATTATAGTCATATGTATTCAAGATTAATGTGGCTCCCCCCTTATCTGCTTTAAGTAATACGATGTTGGGGTTGCAGTTTACAGATTTTAATGCAAGGAATTCTGTTTTGCTAATATTTCTATTTGGTGGTTTCGATTTTCTTAAGATGATCAAGAAATATTGTCTTATTATTTATTTTATGTTATCATGAAGGTATTTTATGGCATATTATATCTGGCTAAGGATGTCTTCAAAGGGGATGCGCTTGGGAACAATGGAGAAATTTAGCCCATTTCTTAATAGATTTAATGTGTGAATGTCAATTTCTATGTTGGATAGATTTATAAAGTTATTAGTAACACAATTATTATGAGTATGTGTAGAAATAGGGTGTGATTCTATTTTGGGGTTATTATCCGAGTTGGAAATTTTATTGGTGTGGGTGGTATTTGTATGGGAGTGCCTGTATTTAATGAGGCTGTCGAAATCGATTGCAACAACGTCATTGTAAGGTTCTGGGTTAATGTAACGATGGTTACAAGGGTTGATGTTAATGGTGTGAAGTTTCACAAAGTTGGGGGTAGCGCTAGTGGAAACATCAAGGGTGGAAATAAGCGGGTCATGTGAAATGATACAGCTGGGATGCTGTAGGGGAGAGCTGGCAGCGTAGGAGCTTGGTTCATGGTCAGCATTCTGTTGGTCCTACATGATGCCAGAATGTGTTCGTTGTTGAGAGTTGTGATAGTTTAAGTCAGAAACTGGATTGATGAGATGGGAATCAGGGTTGCAATATGATTTGTTGCCAGTGCTGGAAAGGCATAGCGAGGGGTCAATGTTCATGCTGGAATTGATGAGGCTGTCAAAATCGATGGGATTTGTGCTAGTGTTGGGCTCGAGGTTTGCATGATGATGGTCCTGCGTATTGATGGTGTAGGGAAGGATCGAGGGTGGAAATAAGTGGGTCATGTGAGATGATGCGATTGGAATGGTGTGAAGGAATGTTAGCAGCGTAGGGGGCTAGTTCACGGTAATCATTCCTTTTGTTGACAGAACGAGGACATTATTGAGAGGTGTGATGGTTCGAATAAGCTATTAGATTGCGAAGACGGGAATCAGGGCTACAATATGATATGTTGACAACATTGGGAAGGAGCTGTGAGGGGTACGTGTTCGCGTTGGTGCAAGATTTTTGGCACAAGTTTTATAGCGAAACAGACTCATTATTGTTGTTCGACTCATGTCGAATTGGGGACAAAGATGAGTATGCGGTAGAAACATTGGAAGAGCGAGTGTCACACTGTGAATTGTGGGTCGAAATGGAGTTAATTATGGATCTTAACGAATCTATTTGTGATGGTTTCAGAAGGGAATGAGATCTAGGGGAGATGGTAGGAGATGTAGGGGTGCATAAGGCCGAATTTTTCGTAAGCATTAGTTTAGAGAATTTACGGTATTGTGTTTTATAGGTTGATAATTCAATCTTAAGGGATTTAATAGCAGATATTGCGTCAAATCTGGACAAGACAATAGGATTGATTTTATTTTCTAAGATCAAGTGAAGTTTAAATGTTTTGGCAGAGAGAATACTTAAGTCATGTATTATTCGTTTTATTTCGTTGTGAAGAAGGGTTGAGATGGCTTTGGAGAAGATATGATCGTTCATATGATTTCTGAGGGAATTATTGATTATGGCGAACGTGGGGATAATGGATATGTCCCTGCATCGATTGAGGAAAGTGAGATCATACGTTCTTCTAGCAATCAGAGATCTGCATCGTTCAAATAAACAAATTATTTTTGATGTGTCCCTTCCGTATAGGTATGCAATTTCAGTTTTCAGACTTCTGTGATTAAGATTTTGTTGTGTTGCGTCTTCCGGATCCATCTCATCAAGATTTTGTTATATCGACGTTTCGAACCATTCACCAAGGTTCATTATCAAGGTAGAAATGTGAGAAAGAAAAATCTCAAAAATGAGGAATAAATAGGAGTAAGGAATGGAAATAAAAGAACCGACATGTCTAAATTTATTTGCCTTTGTTATTAATAAATTCAATTTTATTTCCAATATTTTTTAAATTATTTTTATTTCTAAAATTATTATAAGGTGTTTATATATTATAAATAAATGAGTTACGATAAAGAGTTTATTCAATTGTATAATTGATTATTATTTTTATTTATAATGTTAATAATTATTAATAAATATAATTATAAATAAATATACAAATTATAATATTATTATTTTTTAGAATAAATCAATTAAAAAAAATGAGTATATGTAATTAAATTAATTTGTTATATAAAGGTAAGTGAGAGCTATTATTAAAAAGAGAAAGGTGTTAAATAATAATGATTTATTATTATAAGAGTCAAAAGGTAAAGTAAAGACTAAAATTTTAATTTATTTTATAATAGATGAGGTATGTTAATAATGGATTAAATGGGCTAGAAATTTGTTAGGGTCAATTAGGTTTTATTTAAAAAAGGGGGACAATGAAGTGAAAAATAATAATGTAACAAGAAACCATTCACAATGAATTTTAGGGTTGGGAGGGGTTTATCCTAGATGACAAAGTGGGAATCCAATTTTCGCTAATGTTCCAACCATCGTCGCGGTTGAGGTTATTGGGATGTTTATTAATTTCGAGGGCCTCTCCGAATTTCCTGTGAAAATAATGGTCAACTTTTTCTATGATACACGAGTCTTCAATGCATATGATATTAACCAAGATCTAGATCTAACTTCTTGGAATATTTTATTATATTTTGTTGGAGGGAAAATGAATTTAAATTGGTTAAATCCCTTTATTTAGAAGCAATAAATAAATACAATATTTATTTATCATTTCAAGGACGGGATCAAGGAATAATTTAACAAATAATGATTTATTTTATTATTCCTAAATGATTTAGTCAAATTTAACAAGGAATATTAATTAAATAATGATTTAATTAATTATTCCTAGAGAATAATAAGATAAATAATGATTTATCTAATTATTTCTCATTAAATGGGTTTAATATGACCAGGAATATTATTAAAAAAATGTTTAATTAATTATTCCTAGAGGAAAATAAAATAAATAAGGATTTATTTAATTATTCCTCATGGGGTTTTCTATTTGGACAAGAAATAACTTAATAAACTATGGTTTATTAAATTATTTCTTATAGTGAAAGAAATTTTACTATGGTAAAATTGGTCTTACATGGTGTCTTTCGATCGATCTAATTGTAAATGGTTAGATGACCAAAAATTGGTGTAACAGATTGGCCCCCAACGTGAAAGCGTTAGGAGCTAATCGTGTGACCGAAGTACGTTGTAAGAACACAATCACTAGACACCGAAGGAGAGTCATAGAGAGAGAGAGACATAGGTGAAGTGAAGGGAAATAGGACGATAACCCTGAGGGGGCGAGACCGAAAAAGTTAAGTCTCCTTTAATATTTAGGTAGCTGTTCTTAATGAGGCGGGGGAGGCATACCTATTCCCACCGAGATGACAAAGTACAAAGAATAATGGTTTGCCCAATAAAATGAGATTGAGCTGTAAAGTACATGATATGCTGGTGTAGACATGGGTCAGACAAAAATATAATGGATCCCACATAAATACTGCGTTTGGGACAATGGCCAAGACTAAATACAATAATTTATGAGTACATGAGATATAATAACAACCAGAGAAGCCTCGATAAATGTAGGTTTTAACCCTGAACATAAATTATCTACACACGAATCTTATAACAGAAAATAAACGATAGCAAGATCATAAAACATAAAGCAGATAAACACAGAGATTTTCCCCTGGATCCAAGATCGGGATGACCAGCTTGATTTTGCATTATATTCCTTTTAGTGTTACAACACATATATATATACATGCCTAAGCATACATAAACCCCAATCCATTAACCCTAGATTAGAACATAACCGTAGTTCCCTTGACTGGATCTACAAAATACCAGGGGTCGAAAACCATCATACAACAAAACCATGTGCAAACTCATGCACAAAACATGGGTGGGTCCGCCTATGAGTGGGTACGCACACCAATTTTTTTTTCGCCGGGGCGTTGCCTCGGACCCCGACAAGGGGGGCTGCCGCCCCCCCCTGTGACCCCCCTTTTGCGCCCGGTGCAATGTACAGCATGTGGGGCTACTCGTGGAAAGAATATAACACATACTCAACATTCTCCCACTTGTTGTTTTCTTTCCACAGGGGGCCACAAGAGAGCTTAGTCATTGGGCCAATTCTTCAACACCCATTGTTTCTCTACACCAAGAGAACTTTTGAGTGCTCACAGACTTTGTCAATGCATTTGCAACATTCTTCAAAGTGTCCAACTTTACCAGCAACACCCTTTTAGCCTCAACCATATCTCTAACAAAGTGATATTGAACATCAATGTGCTTTTTCTTTGAATGATAAGCAGGGTTCTTAGCCAAAAAAATTGCACTTTGGCTATCACAGTCTATCCTTATAGCTTGTTGTACCAACCCCATACTCGAACACAATCTCTGCAACCAAACTGCTTCCTTGCTTGCATGAGTGGCTGCTATGTATTCTGCCTATGTAGTTGAAAGCGCCACTACAGACTGTCTTTTACTCATCCAACTGACTGCGCCTCCAAATAGGCTAAAAACATACCCACTTGTAGATCTTCTTTGGTCCAAATCTCTAGCCCAGTCTGCATCAACAAAACCACGAATGTCCAACATTCTTTCTAATCCTGGTCTTCCCTGGTAGCACAAGCCATAATCACTAGTGCCACGTAAATATCTGAAAACCCGCTTCACTGCTGTCCAATGCTCCTTCCCTGGGTTTGACATAAACCTGCTCAATACTCCCACTGCATGTGCAATGTCTAGTCTAGTACATACCATTGCATACATTAGGCTACCCACTGCACTTGCATATGGAACACGGGACATATCCTCCTCTTCTTCTTGTGTCTTGGGACACTGTTCAGCAGACAGCTTTACACCTACAAGAATAGGAACATTCATTGGTTTGGTTTGCTCTCTTGCATATTTAACCTGCGCAATATAGTCTCAACATACTTCCTACGGTTTAACCGAGCTTCCTCTTTGCGATCTCTCTTAATTTCCATGCCCAAAATATAGTTTGCAGCACCAAGATCTTCATGTCGAATATTTGGAGAGCAGTTGGGTCTTCAAATATTGGATAATTTCTTTGTCATTTCCAGTCAACAACATATCATCCACATACAAGACCAAATAAATAACACGGTCACCAATTAATTTAAAATAAACACAGTGATCCTCCTTGCTTCTAGTGAAGCCAAGTCCCCATATATAGGTATCAAATTTCTGATACCATATCCTTGGTGACTGTTTTAACCCATACAGAGACTTCTTCAACCTGCATACCAGTTCTTTCTTACCCTTCACCATAAAGCCTTCAGGTTGCTTCATGTAGATCTCCTCTTTTAGATCCCCGTGAAGAAATGTTGTCTTCACATCCATCTGTTCTATCTCAAAATCAAATGCAGCAGCAACAGATAAAAGTAATCTAATAGAAGTAAATTTGGCAACAGGAGAAAAAATATCACCAAAATCAATTCCCGGCACCTGGGAATAACCTTTTGCTACCAACTGAGCTTTGTATTTCTCCACCTTGCCTTCTACATTCATCTTCTTTTTAAACACCCATTTGCTCCCGATGGGATTCCTTCCAGCCGGCAACTCCACCAGATCCCATGCCTCATTTTTGTGCAAGGATGCCATTTCATCAACCATGGCCTCCTTCCAGAGTTTTCCATCCTCTGAATCTACTGCCTCCCTGACAGTTCTGGGTTCATCATCAGTTATAGTTAAGGCAAAACCTGAACAGAAAGCAGATGGACTATACCTTTTTGGTTGCCTTCTTTCCCGAACTGATCTTCTCAAAGTTGGAGTTTGTGGCTCTTCATCTTCTGAGTCTTCTTCTGTTGTAGAGTCTGATTCATCCTCCTTTAGCTCAAACTCTATCTTCTCGGGTTATTTTGGTAGGACTTCATGTGTAACAACATCTTTCACCTCTCTAAACACCACATCTCGGCTGTACACAACCTTCCTTGTTTCCGGGAACCAAAGCTTGTAACCTTTTAAACCATCCTTATACCCAATAAAGATGCACCTTTCATATTTATTATCCAACTTGGTCCTTTTCTCCTTTGGAACATGTACATATGCATCACATCCAAATACCCTTAGATGTGAAATAGAGGGTTTCTTACCAGTCCATACCTCATGTGGGGTCTTATCCTCCAACGCTGATGAAGGTGATCTGTTAACTAAGTAACATGTAGTCTCCACTGCCTCTGCCCAGAATTCTTGTCCTAACCCGGTACCACTGAGCATGCTTCTTGCCTTTTCCATTAGCGTTCTGTTCATTCTTCCTGCAACTCCATTTTGCTGAGGTGTGTATGGAGTAGTCTTCTGCCGTGCTATACCACACTTCTTACAGAACTCTTCAAATTCCTTCTTGCAGAACTCCCCACCATTATCTGTCCTCGGCGCCTTTATCTTCTTCTCTGTCTGGTTTTCCACTAGATCCTTAAATTCTTTAAATTTGTCAAAGACTTCAGATTTCTTCCTCAAGAAATATATCCATGTATTCCTTGAGAAGTCATCTATGAATGAAACATAGTACACAGACTTTCCCAGTGATGGAACTGACGCAGGTCCAAACACATCACTGTGCACAAGTTATAATATCTTGTTCGCCCTCTTAGCACCAGAAGGAAAACTCACCCGATTCTGCTTCCCATATACACAATGTTCACAGAAATCGAAATCCAGAGAGAAATTAGACATACCTTCTACCATACCATTTCTATGTAGTATCCGAAGGCCCTTCTCTCCAATATGTCCAAGCCCTTGATGCCATAGCATGGTATTTTCTCTAGAGACAGCTAGGCTTTCTGCTCCACTTTCAGGAACCACATAACTATTACACCCATCAATAACAGTGCTACCTTGTAGCTTGTACAGAGTTCCAGTCCGAACTCCCCGCATTAATACCAGTGCTCCCCGAACCATCTTGCAGGAATCTTTCTCGAACACTGTTTTTACACTTGCATCATCCATCTTGCTTACAGAAATTAGATTTTTGGCCAATGCAGGAATATGGAGAACACCAGGAAGTGTTCTATTCCTTCCACCTTGCAACTTCAACTTGACCTTTCCACGTCCGACGATTCTGGCCTTCCTATCATCCCCCAAGAAGACATCACCACCATCATATTTCTCATACTCGCAGAACCACTCCCTATGGGGAGTGAAGTGAAAGGATGCACCTGAGTCAATCAACCATGACTCATGATATACATGTGTATTTGAAGAAGAATCCAAATACACATCCCCACCTTCATCCGAGGTGGTTTTTGCCTCTACAGAAGGAGCATCATCAGATCCCTTTCCTTTCTCAGGAGCTTTAGATCTGCATTCCTTTTTGTAGTGTCCTTCCTTTCCGCATTTCCAGCACACCTTTACAAACTTTCCAGGATATTTAGATCTCCCTCTAGATTTAGATCTCCCACTCGAAACCTTATTCTTGTTTCTGTTTTGGGACCTTCCTCGTACAGATAAGGCATCTCCATTTTGACCTTCCATATGTCTCCGTCTCATTTCCTCCGACAGCAAGGCTGAGACAATGTCATCAAAATTCAAGGTAGTTGTATTGCTACCTATTGCAATAACCAGACTGTCCCATGAGTCTGGTAGAGAACACAACAAACCGATGCACTTATCTTCATCTGAGATTTTAATATCAACAGATGACAGCTGACTTACCACAGTATTGAAGGCGTTCAGATGCTCTGTCACCGAGTCTCCATCCTTCATCCTCAGGTTATACAGCTTTTTCCGCGGGAACAACTTATTCACCAGAGACTTAGATTGGTACAAAGTCCCAAGTTTTTCCCACAAATTCTTCGCCGTAGCTTCCCTAGATACATTCAACAATACTGAATCTGACACACACAACCGTATTGTGCTCTTAGCCTTCCGATCCAGTTTCTTCCAGTCTTCATCTGACATTGCCATTGGTTTAGTACCTGGATCTACCACAATCCACTGATCTTTATCCACCAGCAGATCCTCCATCTTGAGCTTCCACAACTCAAAACTATGACCATTAAATTTCTCGATCTCTATCTTTCCGCCGCTCGCCATCTTCTTTCACCGCAAGAATCGATCCCACAGATCTCCCACTGAACAGGGTCTACCTCAGGCCCAAGAAAAAAACCCTTAGCAGCAAAGGCGTCCCCTTGAAGCTGAAACAACTCTGATACCAAATGTAGATTTTAACCCTGAACAGAAATGATCTACACACGAATCTTATAACAGAAATAAACAATAGCAAGAGAATAAAACATAAAACAGATAAACATAGAGATTTTCCCCTGGATCCCAAATCGGGATGACCAAATTGATTTTGCATTATATTCCTTTTAGTGTTACAACACATATATATACATGTCGAAGCATACATAAACCCCAATCCATTAACCCTGGATTAGAACATAACCGTAGTTCCCTTAACCAAATCTACAAAATACCAGGGGATAAAAACCATCATACCCCAAAACCATGTGCAAACTCATGCAAAAAACATGGGTGGTTCCGCCTATGAGTGGGTCCGCACACAATTTTTTTTTTTCGCCAGGGCACTGCCCCGGTCCCCGACAGGGGGGGCTGCCGCCCCCCCCTGTGACCCCCCTACTGCACCTGGCGCAACGTACAACGTGTGGGGCTAGTTGTGGAAAGAATATAACACATACCCAACAATAAACAAGAAAGGGCTCTGAAAATATAAAAGGATCATCTAAGTGATACATGCATGCTATAGGCACTACAAGCAGCTGGGGCCGAACCCATCAAATGTGCAGATCTGAAATTGAGGTTGTAGAAGAGAATGAGGTCATCCGAGCATGTGGGGGGCTACCTGAAGGGCCACCGCCTCATGAGGTCTAAAACATCTCACACACGCCCGAGAATCACTGGATCACCGGACTATCGAGTATACGAATCTCGATCATGATGAAGTGGAGCAGATGAAAAAAAATCAAGTCAAAGGGAAATAAGGAGTCCCTTTTCCTGATCCGAGGCACCAAACAATGACGGAAGCTGGAACCAAGATACACCACCCTATAGACCTGTCTTCTGGAATGAATGTGCAGATGTTGACAAAAGGACGTCTGCCATAGGTGAGGCAATGAGGGTCCTCAACTAAGGCATGAGGGAACATAGTAGAGTGACTGATGGATTGACACCAGGGATGATGATGGAATGGGGGATACTTAGTAGCAAACAGACGAATTCCCTTATCAGAGCATAAAAAGCATGGATGACCTGGGAGCGACTGACTCGACTCCTGAGGGGATGGGGGATAGTGGGACTGGAGGCCAAAATGGGCTACACAAGAGAGGGGCAAGGCATAAATGGATGTGATACTATATCAGGAGGCAAAAGGGACTTGTGACATACTCCATGAATGCGACGATGACTCAACTCGGATGCTTCGAACAAGGGCAACTTGATGATGTTTCCACACAGAATAGGCCCGGTGGGGAACATAAAATCATGAAAAAAAGATGGTTAATCATGATGAAAATAGACACGAGTGTAGAAAACGATGAGGGCTAAGTGGTGTCCCAAGTACAAGTGGCGCAAGTGCAGAAATTTGATTTTGAGAGGTGACGAAGTGACCCTTCTCTGAAAAAATATTTCCAGATGAAGTATCAAATCGCCAAAAACAAACAAATACCCATTTTATAGCTCAGTTAGATCTTTCCAACGGTGCTAACAGTTTGTCAAATGGAGCTATGGTTTGGTCACAATTGGTATAAGAAAAATTAGGGTTTGTCTTTTAATAGGGCGATTTCCCTCCAATTTGATTCATTTGGAAGTGTAGTTGTGGTGAATGTGGAGAGGAGGAAAACTGACCATTGAGATTGAGATCCGTGAGTTACAGGTAGGTGGCCTAACCATAATCTTCTATTTCAGAGGTTTCAAATTTCTGATTAGGTGCCCAAAGCCCGGGAACAACATTTTGCCCCTCCTAACGACCAGCTTGCACCTTTTGGGGGCATGTTTTGTGACCTGGATAGCAGGTTTCAGAGGAAAAAATGCGACCTCGCAGTTACAGGGCTGAAAAAAGTGCGAGCTGCCAAAAGTTGGGTTTTTTTCTGTTTGACCTCGCCCTTAGGGTCCCTTGATCTTGTCCCCTCCTAGTGGAGTCTCCAATTGTTACAATGAATTCTTAACGCAAGTGTACGAAAAGAGATCACTTTAGCTGCACATGAAAAAAACCATAAAAACAATGATGGCTATCTAACTTCTTCCGATCTGCAATAGATGGTCCAAACAAATGCAAAAAAAATCCAGATCTATGCAAATAAAGAAGCTAAACAACAAAATGAAATAAGAGTTTCTCTAAAATATAAAATGGACAAGACAAGAATTATAAAGAATTTTTTGTTTTATATTAACACCTACGAAGGGAACTAATACAATCCCCCTCAATGGGATGGGTTCTTGGCTGTCCTCAAATGCTTTAGCTTCAAAGTTTCTCTCTCAATGGTGTAGAATACCCAAGATGTGTAGAACTCAAAGGGATCTCAATAAGCAAAAAGAAAATAAAAGTATTCAAAGTGTGACAATGATAAGAGGATCAAAGTCCGATCATGTTAAAAGGATCAAAGGTAAGAAGTGAATGGAAAAACCTCCTATTTATAACAAAATATTGAGTTATCCTTGATAATGGTGCATAATAAAATATTATTAACCAAGATCTAGATCTAGCTTCTTGGAATATTTTATTATATTTTGTTGGAGGGAAAATGAATTTAAATTGGTTAAATCCCTTTATTTAGAAACAATAAACAAATAAAATATTTATTTATCATTTCAAGGATGCGACCAAGGAATAATTTAACAAATAATGACTTATTTTATTATTCCTAAATGATTTAGTCAAATTTAACAAGGAATATTAATTAAATAATGATTTAATTAATTATTCCTAGAGAATAATAAGATAAATAATGATTTATATAATTATTTCTCATTAATTGGGTTAAATATGACTAGGAATATTATTAAGAAAAGGTTTAATTAATTATTCCTAGAGGAAAATTAAATAAATAAAGATTTATTTAATTACTCCTCATGGGCTTTTCTATTTGGACGAGAAATAACTTTATAAACTATGGCTTGTTAAATTATTTCTTATAGTGAAAGCAATTTTACTATGGTAAAATTGGTCTTACATGGTGTCTTTCGATCCATCTAATTGTAAATGGTTAGATGACAAAAAATTAGTGTAACAACCTTCTTTGTGAATTTTTGGAGCACCATAGATTCTAGGAGTATAAGGGCTGCTTTCAACAAGGTTCTTGATGTCTTTCAAATTGCTCTTTTTGATTAAGCTAATGATTTCTTTAGTTGTTCTTTTCAATGGATTTTTGTTTAATTTTCTGTAGCAACCACTATTAAGGAGGTGATCCATAATTTTTTGATTATAGTCATCTGTATTCAAGATTAATGTGGGTCCCCTCTTATCTGCTTTAAGTACTACGATGTTTGAGTTGGAGTTTAAATATTTTAATGCAAGGAATTCATTTTTGCTCATATTTCTCTTTGGTGGTTTCGATTTTCTTAAGATGACCGAGCAATCTTATCTTATTATTTCTTTTATGTTATCAGGAAGGTATTTTATGCCATATTCTATCTAGCTAAGGATGTCTTCAAAGGGGACGCACGTGGGAGAAATGGAGAAATTTATTCCCTTTCTTAATAGTTTTAATGTATGAATGTCAATTTCTATGTTGGATAGATTTATAATGTTATTAGTAACACAATTATTATGATTATGTGTAGAAATAGGGTGTGATTTTGTTTTGGGGTTATTATCCAAGTTGGAACTTTTATTGGTGTGGGTGCTCTTGGTATGGGAGTGCCTAGATTAGTGAGGCTGTCGAAATCGATTGGAGCAGCATTAGTGTAAGGTTCTGGGTTAGCGTAACGATGGTTATGAGGGTTGATGTTAATGGGGTGACGTTTCAGAATGTTTGGGGTAGCGCTAGTGGCAGCATCAAGGGTGGAAATAAGCGGTCATGTGAAATGATGCAGTTGGGATGTTGTAGGGGAGCGCAGGCAGCGTAGGATCTTGGTTCATGGTCAACGTGCTGCTGGTCCTGCATGCTGCCAGAATGTGCTCGTTGTTGAGAGTTGTGATAGTTTCTGTCAGAAACTGGATTGATGAGATGGGAATTAGGGTTGCAATATGATTTGTTGCTAGTGCTGGAAAGGAGCAGTGAGGGGTTAGTGTTCATGCTGGAATTGACGAGGCTGTCAAAATCGATGGGAGCCATGCTAGTGTTGGGCTTGAGGTTTGCGTGATGATGTTCCTACGTATTAATGGTGTAGGGGTGAAGCTACTTAATGCTAGGAGCGATAGTGGTAGGATCGAGGGTGGAAATAAGCGGGTCATGTGAGATGATGCGATTGTAATGGTGTGAAGGAATGCTGACAACGCAAGGGGCTGGTTCACGGTCATCATTCCTTATGTTGACAGAATGGGGCCATTGTTGAGAGGTATGATGGTTCGAATTAGCTATCGGATTGTGGAGATGGGAATGAGGGCTGCAATACAATATGTTGACAATGTTGGGACTCCGGAAGACACAACACAACAAGATAAACATGGTGTTAATATTTATGGTTTGCGTTTGTTGCTAAATAATTTAATTGTTTCTTTGAGTAAATAATTTATTCCTCTCCATAATTATATATATAATAATAATAATAAAATTATCCTTTCAATTTTTATTGGGAAATACAAGTTTGGGGTCTTATTGTGAGATCCACTCTTCTCGATGTATATTTTTCATAGGAAATTTTACGTTACCCTAAGTCCTCTCATCATATATTTTTCTTATACATGTCATTGAAGTTTTTGGCTTAATTTTTCCATTTTAGGGTATACATCAACAACCATACATCAATTAATTGCGTCGTATATTTTTCATATATTCTTCATTGAAATTTCTAGCCTAAGTTTTTCATTTTAATGTATGAATCTATGAACATACATTAGTGAACTAAGTCGTCCTTGGCCTGACAACTGTCTACCTTTGCATCAACACTACTTTCACTGCCTTCACAACACCTGTCTTCCATCTCCATCTTCGAGTCTCCTAAGTTGATCCAATCTAGATGCTCCTCTTGCATCTAAGAATCAAGACACTAATCCAAGACAAATGGTCATCTTTCATTTGTTGATGATAAAGCATCTGTTGATGAAGAAGCTAAAGCATCTACATTTATTAATCTTGGGTCCTTTTGAATTTTATTGTTAAAGTGTGAATAGTAAACATTTTTTATTGAAGAACTAATGAATCACACATGCTTTTAATAGATAAGCATATTGGGCATAGTGACACAAACCTCAATTAGTTTGTTATACATCACATGCATTGAATAAAACATATGTTTTAAATGATTTTCTGAAATATCTAAATTGTACTAAATTGTTGAGCCCTGAACAACTCTTAATTTTTTGAGAAAATAAAGACTCCCCATAAAAAATGAAATTACTATATTTTGCATGTCACTTGATCTTATGTTTCTTTTTCAATCTTTTCATTTTTTTTTGAAGTGATTTATGAATGATTTTGGTTATGTTGTGACTTGTATAAACAACAACTCTCATGATTGTATATATTGGATAAATTAATGAGACCTCTTTTGAATTTTTGAAAATAGGGTTTTTAGTAGGAAATTTTCAAAATTTGCATAACTTATTTTATATGATTGTTATATTAATGCATTTTAAATAAACCAAAATCTATGTAAAACACCAAAAAATATTTAAAATTCCCAAAAAATTAAACACTCTTCGTTTGTGTAACTTTTATCTTTGTAGATAAGGTAATATATGTACTTTGTATGTTCTACTTATTTTTCAAAAAACCAATTTTCTCATGCCCCACATTATTTTCATTTTATTTATTTAAAATGAAATTTTCCATTTTTCTCCATTATTTCCTTGTCTTCTTTGAAACCTCAAATTTTGATTCATATCAAAATATTAAACCTCAACCATTACTTCATGATTTCCTCTAAAACAATAGAGTACTGATATTCGATATAATGAAAAGGTTTTATGTAGAAAATTTGTTTGCATTAATAAATAATCATGGGTGTTCTGATATCCCGATATCAAAATAGCAGAATTATTTGCAAGCCATACAAAATGCTGAATCTCAAGTATGGGTGATTTTCTGATATGACGTTATGGCCAGGTGCGCTAATACTCTGAGGTGAGTGGGTTCCCTAATACTTCGATATGGCTGCGTGATCTGATACCGCAATATGGTCGATTGCTCAGATACTCTGATATGGTTTATATGGCCTTATATAGCCTTTATTTTGGTGTTCTTTTGTTCCAATATCAAAATATCATTTTTTTTTTGTATAACTATGCATTCCACAACAAAAACCAATATCTCCATATGTTGATAAGCCAATTCAAAGTTCCACCTCATCATCTAAATACCAATCATCTTATGACACATGGCACATCTTATGTGAAATTTGACATGGCATTTGAAACAACATCTGATGTGGAACTCATTTTCATTATTTTTGACATCCAAAATAGACTATTTTATCTTATAACATGTGTCTTCCACATATTAGTGACATGTCATATATTATGACGTGATGTTTACGCCATCTCATGGAATGTCCCAATATCTTGATATTGACATTTTTATCTGACATTTGTCTTCCACATATTAGTGACATGTCATATATTATGACGTGATGTTTACGCCATCTCATGGAATTTCCCAATATCTTGATATTGACATATTGAAGTATTGGCAATTTTTTTTCAGTTGATTAGAAATTTCCCGATATGCCAATATTATGTAATCACATTGAATTAAAAATTAATTATGTAATCACATTTAATTACAAATTAATTAGGATTAATCAATAAATAATTTATATTAATTTTAATCATTTTCCCAATGAAATAAATAGTTTTTCTGTTGCTTAGTTTATCTGAGTTTTTCCAGAAATATCAGAATATTAACCTAAAACAAGAAAATCACGAATAATTGATATCTCAATAATATCGTTAGTAAGGATTTAATTATGATTGGAATTAACAAGCTTAAGTTTAAATAAAGGAATAGAGTACAAGGTTATTTCAAAATTTGAATAAAATTATGTTTTTTTTGGTTTTCCATTTATTAAAATTCATTTGGTTTTTGGTATAGGATAATAAAAATCCACTAGTAAAGAAATCTAGAATCAATGACACGGTGAACAAATTCAATCTTCTTTGAAACCTCAAATTTTGATTCATATAAAAATATTAAACCTCAACCATTACTTCATGATTTCCTCTAAAACACTAGAGTACTGATATTCGATATAATGAAAAGGTTTTATGTAGAAAATTTGTTTGCATTAATAAATGATCATGGGTGTCTTGATATCCCAATATCAGAATAGCAGAATTATTTGCAAGCCATGCAAAATGATGAATCTTAATTATGGATGATTTTATGATATGACGTTATGGCCAGGTGCCCTAATACTCTAATGTAAGTGGGTTCCCTAATACTCCGATATGGCTGGGTGATTCGATACCGCAATATGGTCAATTTCTCAGATACTCTGATATGGTTTATATGGCCTTATATAGCCTTTATTTTGGTGTTCTTTTGTTCCAATATCAAAATATAATTTTTTTTGTATAACTATGCATTCCACAACAAAAAAAAATCTCGATATGTTGATAATCCAATTCAAAGTTCCACTTCATCATCTAAATACCAATCATATTATTACACGTGGCACATCTTATGTGAAATTTGACATGGCATTTGAAACAACATCTGATGTGGAACTCATTTTCATTATTTTTGACGTCCAAAATAGACTATTTTATCTTACATGTGTCTTCCACATATTAGTGACATGTCATATATTATGACGTGATGTTTACGCCATCTCATGGAATGTCCCAATATCTTGATATTGAAAATTTTATCTGACATGTGTCTTCCACATATTAGTGACATGTAATATATTATGACGTGATGTTTACGCCATCTCATGGAATGTCCCAATATCTTGATATTGACATATTGAAGTATTGGCAAATTTTTTTTTTTTATTTTTATTTTTTTTATTTTTTTTTTTTTTCAGTTGATTAGAAATTTCCCGATATGCCAATATTATGTAATCACATTTAATTACAAATTAATTATGTAATCACATTTAATTACAAATTAATCAATAAATAATTTATATTAATTTTAATCATTTTCCCAATGAAATAAATAGTTTTTCTGTTGTTTAGTTTATCTGAGTTTTTCCAGAAATATCAGAATATTAACCTAAAACAAGAAAATCACGAATAATTGATATCTCAATAATATCATTAGTAAGGATTTAATTATGATTGGAATTAACAGGCTTAATTTTAAATAAAGGAATAGAGTATAAGGTTATTTCAAAATTTGAATAAAATTATGTTTTTTTGGTTTTCCATTTATTCTGTGATTTTAATCAATCATTTGGTTTTTGGTATAGGATAATAAAAATCCACTAGTAAAGAAATCTAGAATCAATGACACGGTGAATAAATTCAATCGTCCAATTCTGACCTTGCACATAAGGAGAGCATCAAATTAAGCGACAATGAGGAAAATATTTAATAACATAACAAACAAGCCCTCTAATTTTTTACGATGAAATCATTCAGATCAAAAAAATAGAAAACTTAGTGAATAAAATATGGGGTAATCCTTTATTTTTGTTTTTGAATTTTTCATATAAATATAGCTCAATCAAAGAGAAGGGGTGGCGATAAAAAATGAGAAAGAGATCTTGCGATATTGTTATGTTTTATTTTGAAATCTTGGTGACAAAAGGTTGAATGATCTAGAGAAGAAAGACTTGTGCTCTATTGTCAAGCTGCTTATTGAAGAATTAGATATCTCAGAAGGAGATATTAGCATATGGAGTCAGAATTGTATACTATTATCTGGTCTATTTCAAATGCTAGTATTTTCTTCAATTAGAGAATCCAATATTGAACTTTTTCATATTAATATCTGAATTTAGTAAAGGATTCAAAATCCAGTTATTAGCGAAAACACATTATCCATAATGGTGTGTGGGATATTCTCCACTTTGTCGTGAATGTGTTATAATATCTATTTCTAATTTTTGGAGCTATTTGCAATTTTTGAATTGAATTGTCCTAATCCTTTGACTAATTGTATTTAGACATTGAAATGTTAATGTAATCTTATATAAGTTACATTATGCATTGTATTTATATATTCAAAGCTATGGAATATTTCTTATCTAAAGAAATATATCTTTCTCTCAACATCAAATATTTAATGTGTTCTTGCTCCCAATTGGGATATTATGAACTACTCCTTTATCCCAATTGGGGTAGCTAGATTTAGGATGGAAAGTAGATATAGATATATTAGTCAATTTTATTTTTGTTTAATAAGTTCATATTGAATTTAAATTCAGGAAATATTTAATGCAAGTCTCCTTTCGAAGGGAAATCTAATTAGTGACAACTAGGCCCACATATTGGTGGACATCACTACACTAAATGAGTATAGGTATAATTGGTTCCATGATTAGGTGATCATTCCTCTATTGCAGGATATATTTTTCCACTTGTCAACAATTGGCTCTAGAAGGAGAGCCAAGTGATAAGATGACCCTATGGAGTCAATATTAATGGTTTTTTATTATTAATAGCTTTTTTTTGAACCACTAATTAGATATGTGTTTCTAGACATGTATCATGTAGCGCTCCTTTAAATATTGTTAATTTATTGTCAAAAGTTAGGTTTGAAGTTAAAGTGGAATGTATGTATATGAATATACTTTCCAATTTATTCAAAAGTTATATTTCTCATAATATTGTTAATTAAGGTCCCCGGATGCAGGTGCTTAGATGGAATGAAATGTGGCAGAGGATTTCGGCCAACGCGTGGGATTCTACCACCGCCACCCTTCCTCTTGTTCTCGGCCTTATTAATTGCATTAACGATGAGCCACCCACTGCATTTATGCAGCATAGATGCCCATGCTTGTGTCTGCTCTTCAGCACTATGGATTCTTCCGGAAGCTTCACGCCTGCTTTGTTGCCTCTGCGCTCTTGTTGCTCCTCGGCAGTCTCAGAGCACAGCTCCAGAACCATCATTGGGCGTAGATGTTCAATTTTCTATTGCATAGACCTCATTCTGGGCTTAAATGTTTTGCAGAGCTCCCATTGCTGTCAGGGATTTTGGTCTCACTCTGACTCTTTCCCTGATCCGTTTGCCATTTCTCTGCCTTCTGAGCTCAACACTGGTTCACCCGTTCATTCCCCACCCTCAGCTTCTTGCTTCGTCTCGCTCAGTCATTCTCAATTGTTTCCAATGTCTCGTCTGCGCCAGAGGATGCAGTGTCGTCGCGGCTCGAGCCGTGGCTGTCCTCGTCGCCACCCTCCCTCCACCTCTCTGAGCTCTTCGTCTCCTCCCTCGGACTCCCCGTTGGGTCGTTACCTTGAGACAAGAAGTGGTCGTGGCTTCTAAGATGGTCATGGGATTTCTCAGCCTGCAATAGGCATCTCCAGTCTCATCCCCGGTCAGCAGCATACTGCCCAGTTCCGTTTCCCCTATTTGCTCAACATGCTGACTATAACTGCCACCATTACCATTGATTTTAAAGAGGAGCCCCCTGAATTGAGTTCCTAGCTTCCGCACGAATCTGGCACAATTGGCAGCTGAAAAGCCTAGCTCTCCCTCCAGAGGTGGTCAGAAAAGGAAAGCGGTCGAGTGCAGCACCTCGCAGGATCTCAAAGTTGAAGCTGGTTCGGGCGACACCAAGCGAGGTTGTTATAGTGCTACAAAGGATAAGCAGGACGAGGACGACACCAAGCGAGGCTGTTCCAGTGCTAAAGTTGATATGCAGGACGAGGACGACCCTTACGCCTATGCATGTCGCATAGTCGAATCTCCCCCCTCCTCTCAAGGTACTTAAATGTCTAATCTCCATTTTTTCTTGTTTTTGGACGGACGACAGTCTAGGTTAGGCACTGGCTTTTGCTCGCTGCCACAGCTTGGTTATCTTCAGATTTACAGCTTGTCTAGACGCCGGTTTCCCTTTTGTAGGCAGCTGTGTTTTTTGTCTGGGAAAAATTTTGTATGCATCACCTATCTTAGTTACTGTGGGTTGAAAAAATGTTGGAGCTTCATGGCCGGTTTCCCCTATGAGGGCGGCACTCTCTTGTTGAATTTCTTGATAAAGCTTCATGGCTGTTACTGTGAGTTGTTACTGTGGATGGATAAACTGTTAGAGCTTCATGGCTATTTTAGAATGCCCATACCACAGGCCAGAACTTCTGAGGCCCAAGCCTCCATGTAATATTTTTTGTATACTAATAGATTAAACTTATTCAGAAAAAAAAAAAAAAAATATTGTTAATTAAGGTGTCATGTGTAGGTTGTCCACTCTTACTTTCAAAGGTCGGGCTAGGATTCGGTGTGATACATTGTTGATCACTTCTATTCATACATTGAAACAATTTATAGATGCGTTTTTATTTGATTTTGAGAATTATGATCATCATAAATTAACGGCAAATTAAATTATCTTAGGATAAAACCAAAATAATCATTAGAATATTTTTCTACACTTTATACATCTTTGCTATAGATTTTCTTTAGATGATATGCTTTCTAATATGAGATATGGTTTCAATATCTCATTTCTCTTTCTAATGAAAAATATCAATTAATCATTAATAAATATAAATCATGTATTAATAATAATTCATATGATGATTTGTATTTACAATAAAAACCTAAGGATTTGGAAGTTTTAGGTGAACAACTTTTCTTGAACTCTTTTTCCACTCTCATGGATGTGGATCAAGAGGACCATGATATTTTGGAAGAAGTACACGTGCTTTATGATTATTTTTCATCTACGGACGTTTTATTTAAATGAGGAAGATATATCTTGTGTAAACAATATGGTTTCAATTATCCATGAACAAAAGAAGGATGAAATTTGTTACCTTTTAGAAAATATTACCACCACCTAGGAATGAGAAAGATCGAATCTAAAATTTTTGTTCATAATATGGAACAATATTCTCTTAATTTGACTCAAGATATCAAATAACAACTTCTTGGGAATTCTATCATTGATTATTTTATTGATTTTTCCTCAAATATAAGTTTTGAACCTTCTGATTTTGAAAAAAATCATGATTTGTTCTCACCTTTATCTATTTACAATGAACATAACTATGTTTTGAATAACAATGTTTTTGTTCAAATTGTCTAGTATAGCACACCATTGATGTTGATAGGCTAAATCTAGGAGAAGAAATAAGTACATAATATCCAAAATTGGAATCAGACATGGATATCTTAATAGAATAAAAATTAACCTTAAAAAGCTTGTTTTCTCAAGAGTTACTTTTTATTTTATTTCACCTTTCACTTATTATTATTTTTATTTTGATATGTTCTATGGTTGTATTTCACAAGTAATTATTTTCGTGAATTTCATTCTACATGGCTAGACTCTAATAAGGTTCAAAATGATAAGAATTTATATACAGGATATGAAAATAATGAAACCTTTTTACATGAATATTTTGGTTTTATGACTTATGAATTTTCTACATGGAAATAAGTAATTACTATAACAAGCATATTTCAAATAGAGACTTCTATTGATTCAATTGCATGTATGATTATTGAAGAGTCTTGTTGTATTAGTGGTCAACTAGTTAAGATTGAAAGATTTGATGAAACAATTAATGTTGTTGGATTCTACTCTATAACTAACAAAATACCTTATTCACTGGTGGAATATGAACTAGACACATTTTTTGATTCTATTAATTCATCACAAGTTGGTTATTTATAATACAAGTCTATGGAGACTTGTCAAGAAAATGAATCACTTTGGTTTCAACTGATAGTTACATCAGATTGTCATTATCTTACTCAAGTATCTAAAATAAATCATACTAATAGTGCCAAGACTCTTTCACAAGGTATTCTTCATAGCATATTTACACATGATTCTTATCAAGTATGCTACTCATACCTAGATTCCTTCCAATATTTCTACATTAATCATTTTATATATCATGCTAGTATAGAAACATGGTTAAACGAATATTTTCATGCAAGATATCCTGTAAATAAAAATGTTTTTATCTTGCACATGATGGATATGGGTGTAGATATTCTTGGTTTTACTACCTTTAGTTTGTTGTTAGTCCAATTTTTATTGATGATTTCTGATAAACATGTAATTGTAGGTTTGGAGTTACATGAATGACTACTTTGACATTATGATTTTACCTATTTCATTGTCATCTAGGATAGTGTAGGTTTAGAAATATATTACCTAGTTTTATTTCCATTTATTTTTTTGTACAATTTTACTATTTTAATTTTGTTCTTGTTAAAAATATAATACTCATTAAATATTATATCAATTTCAAGTGGACTATGAACCTTCATTGCTAAATATATTTAGCAAATATTGTCTTTATCCTTCCTCTCTCTTGGTTACTAGTTATCTTGCTCACAACAATATTGGTTAAAATTTTTAGTTTCCAATCCTAACTTAGTCTTCCGATTTTTAATTGAATTTAAGGATTTGGCTTTGAGATGTTTGGTATAATTGATATTTTATAAAATTAGGAAGAAATAATAGTTTAAGAGACTAAAGTGAAATAAATTTTTGGTTACACCTCACTATTATATATTTTTTGAAATCCCTTTTAGTATGTAATTAGTAATGAGGTTCTCATAAGTTTAAAATTGATGTTATAAATGTAGTTATTTATAATTTATTTTCAATTTTGTTTTTTTGTTTTGTTTTGTTATTTATTTTATTATTATTATTATTATTATTTTTCATTTTTAATAAAAATGCCTAATTAATTGAAAATCACATGTTTTGAAAAAATATATTTTATCTACAACAAAATTAATTAAAGTTTGTATTTAAAGAACTTATTTATATTCAAATCAATTGAAAGGATCAAATCTTCTAGGAATAAGGGTTTACTAGTCAACATCTCCCTTAGAATTGTAACAACCTTGTAACATCTCCATTAGAATTTTAATAAAAATTAATAACAGAAAAACAATAACCATGGTCATGGGACATGTATTCCAAGCTGAATGTTGGGAAAAAAATCCCAGTGTGGGTGTTCATATGGTTTATTATGGCTATGGAAATTAGAAAAGGCAATGGATAAGGCTTGGGAAACGTGGCATTTATTGGTATTTATTTATGAAAATAATGGGAATTAGGAGAAAAGAAAGGTGAAAGGTCACAGGTTGCATGTGAGGAGGAAAATGAAGAAAAATAATGTAAAATTGAAGAAATTAGAGGCCTCATTGATAAAAATGCTTCTGAGGATTAGTTCATGCCTTTTTTCTAGTTCAATTTTGGAACTCTCATTCTATTCTCTCTCTCTCATACTCTTGGATACTTAGATTTTCTTGGATAACCCTTGGAGAGTGTGGCATACTTGGAGTTTTGAGAAAGAAGGAAAATAAAGAGTAGGAAAGTGCAAGAGGACATTAGGATCAACAACTACAACATGTTTTGCTTGCAGGTATCGAGTTGCATGTATTTTTTCCTCACTAGTTTTGGCATGTATAGAATATGCATGTGGTTTCTTGGTCATGACTTGTCTTTGGCATGGATGAATTCCTGGATTGACAATGGATTTTCCTAGCCTTGCCATTTCCTGCATAGCCATGGTGTTATGGGTTCATTTCATTATTTTTCTGGTTGGTTCTCATGTTCCTTTAGCTGTGGGTTGAGTTACTAGTTCCTGGAGCCTTGGTTGGAATAACACTCTGAAGCCCTGTAACAACTTGGGTTAAGTTACTAGTCCTAGACCCTTGGTTGGTAAAACACTCTAAAGCCCTTGATGGGTTGAATTATTAGTCAAGGAGCCTTGGGTGGACAAATTCTTTGGAGCCGACAACAACTATGGGTTGATTTAATAGTCCTGGAGCCTTGTTTATAACAAACACTATGGAGCCATGGAAAACTTGGGTGGAGACCAATCTAGTGATTGTTTGTGATGTACAACCGCGAGGTGGAATCATTAGTTGAGAGTTGAGGTGGTTTGGCCTCTGGAAGCCCTGGTTTGGTTTTGATGGATTGTTCCATGATATGCCACATTCATTCTTGGAATATGGCACGAGGGTGACTGCCTGAAGAGAGATTTGGCTTAGCCATGTCTATGGTCGGGTGGTACGTGGAAGTCCCAGAATTAGTTACATTTTTCTTATGGAAATAAGATTTATTTCCCTTTTGTATTGATGGGTAAATATGCTTGTTATTTTGTGCTTATATGGATGTTCTATACTTGTCATTTTTTCTATTTATATGCTGGTTATGAATGTGTTTTATGATAGTAATAATGTATGGATCTCATCATGTTTTGACTTGTAAATGAATGAAAAATGAATCTATGACCCATGCTCAGATCTGTTGTTGAAACCTGTAGATTACATATTTGTGACATGTTTGACGAAATTCTTGTCATGGCTAGTAGGGGTCCAGTCAAGTAATTTTTCAAGTAATTATATTTGTGTCATTATTCCACTAATATATTGCATTTCTGAAGGTGTCATGGAGTTTTGGGTAGTGATCTGAGCCCCTGGATTGGAAAATTGGCAAAAAAATCAGAGTCACAGGCTCAAAACTACCTAGAAAATTCCCTAGTCGCAGGCATGCCCATGCTGTGGGAGAGACTAGAGGTTCCCAGTCGCACTCTTGCCCATGTCAAGGGAGCGACTAAGGGATTAGTATACTAAAAAGTCAATTTTCCTCAGGGGTTGGTTACCTGGAAGGTTGGGATGGCTCATGGGGGTTCTGCAGTGGGTCTGGAAGGTTTGTGTGTCGTGTTACGACGATTCCACTTCCTTAACAAACACATAGAGAGTTGAATCATATCATAGTAACTCTTCGTCACATGTTTACCTCGGTTGGCCGATTACTTGAGTAGATGTGGGATGAGGGTGTTAGATAGTGGTATCAAAGCATGATTCACCCCTTGGAATGGATGGGCGGTGTGTTGGTCATGCATTTATGTTGGTTGCATACGTGTTAATCATACTTGTAGTCTATGTTCTTGTTGCATACACATGGTGTTGGTTATGGTTGCAGTGATGTTGCCATGTGAGAGCTAATGGTGTTGCTGTTGTTATCACTCCGCCAAATTCCTAAGGCTGAAGAAGGAATCCTAACAGAGGTAACCGTAGACCAAGCTTTTGACTTGATAGCTAGCCTGATCAAGTCGGAGAGGGCTTTGTCCAAAATGTCACAACCAGGAGGGATGGAGGAAGTAGGGCTTCTAGGCTATATATAGAGTGTAGGGGTTGTTTTGATTTGATTTTGTTGGGTTATCACTGAATGAAGAAATTAGGTCAAGGGATCTAGGTCAGGGCAATTGAGATATGGTTGCAGAGATCAATGAGGCAATGTAGGCATAAGGATTATCGCTTAAATATGATTGTGATGAGATGTTTTTGATACTGAGGAGAAGCTAGGAAGATCATGGGAGATGTATTCTTCCTAGACATAGGAAAATGGATAAACTATGATCGATTCCCCAATATAGAGAATGAGCAAGCATGTGTTATGATTATCAAACTTGAAAGAGATCATACCATAGAGATGAATTGAACATGAATACAATACATTATTATAACATATGAAACTAAATAAAAGACAATGATAAACATCATACCACAAGTATCCCAAAAAATAGTTGCAACTCCTCTTTATTAGCTGGCCAAACTGAGTACAATAGTTCCTTGATCAATAAGCAAACATACAAACTGATTCCAACCCTTGCTAAGAGTGAAGAAAGAGACTAAATAGACATAAAAACATCATTCACTCACCCTCAAGGGTCGAATCCATGAGGTGAGGAAGAGATCCATAAGATACTGAACTGAAATATGGAGTATAGGATAGTCCAAGTGACTCATTCCTAATTACATTCAACTGATTCGTTATGACTCAATGATGACTTTTACCCAATGAATCTACCCCTAGATAACTCATCCTTGACATAATTACATGTACCATGATGAATTAAATAAGTAGAAACATGATTTTTTGAAGAAAAGTCAAAATTTTAGAGAAACTTGGAAAAAATAAGCAAATTTGTCATTTGCGCCCTCCACTGTACATTTGCGCCCCGGCAGTATCATTTGCACCCTCCATGTTTAGGATCAATTTTGGCTAACCTACAGGTGTCCAAATCAGGCCCAAGATGGCTTGTTGGAAAGCCCTGTCTGTCCTATTTCTGAATATGCCTCAATTTATGAAAATGAAGGTTATTTACCCCCTCAAAAAGTCATTATCCCAAGACTGGTATTTGCACAATGCCCAGGTCAAAAAAGGGGCAGAAAGGTGATTTTTTGATGGGTTTTTAAGCTTTTCACCTATCAAAACTACAAACCAAAGCTGGAAACATGGTTTTCTGAGATGCATTGATCAGTATAAATCCAATGGTTCATTTATTTCTCTCAAAAAGTTCCCCAATTATTTGTGTAGTGCCTAGGGCGTTGTGCAAATGACAAATTTTCTGCTAAATGCATGTTCCAAAAAACATAGAAATTTCCAGATTTTGCAGAAAAGTTAGGAAATGCCTCAAAATTGTTGGAATGGCTGATGATGATGTGTTTAGGCTTGGAGTGAAGCGTCAAAAATAATTTCCAATTTCTTCTTCTCCTCTATGGTCAAATCTTCAATTTTTGAATTGGCACTTTTGAGCTTGGCCAATGCAATTTTCTCCTTCAGTGCATGGTGTTTGACTTTCGTCCTCAAGAGGTCATTATCCTTATTTCATTCCCTTTTCTAGCAGCTTCTCCAAGTGTTTATTGGCTCTATCAAGCCATGGCTCCCTGTTCTCACTGATCACAATAGCAAGCTGCTCATTTAGGGTGAGATGATCAACAAGCTCAACTTCCCTTTGCCTCTCTAGAGCTAGAGCTCTTTTCAGTCCTCTAGTTCTAGGTTTATTCCTTGGTGCTTGTTCCTCTTCATCATCAAGTAAGCCATACTTCTCAAGTGTTCCATTTAGCATGGCTTTGGCCTTTTCTACCTCCCTTTGAGCAATGATACACTTGACCTCATCAATGATTTGTTTGGTCTTCAATTGCTCATTTTCTTGCTCAAGGAAGTGTATGACATATCTTTCCCTGTCAAGATTAGTTTGAAGCTCCTTAATCTTGACATCCTTTACTTTGATAGCTGCATCAGTGATTTTATCATTTTCATCCTCATCTAGGTCACCAAGCTGAAATTCTTATTATGTTTCATGAGTGTCCTCCTCATCATGAATGACTAGCTCAATGAATTTCTCTTTTCCTTTATCCACCCGCTGTGTTTTTGTAGAAGGCATGGCCCTTTCCACTCCATGTGGAGCAAACACATGCTTATGGCCTCTCTGGTAGGTTTTTGGCAATTTCTCAACCTCAACCATATTAGCCCATTTAGGCTCAATGTCCTCAATCCAGCTAGGTGACCCAAAATCATGATGAAATGGAGATGAAGGGGATTGATCTAATGATGATGAATGTGCTATGGGCTGAGATGGAGGGATGGAAGTGGATGGATGGGATTATGAAGGGACATTTTGTGCATGCTGAGTGGATGGCTCATTGAAAATATCATTAGGTATGAAGGTGCTCCATGCAATGTTTAGTTGATTGAGATGGTGGAGGACTATGATTTTTATGAGGGAATGATGGAATAGGCTTCTCATTTTCTGTTTATACTCCTTTTTCTGGGAAATGTATGTCATATTCTGTATACTTCATAAAAGATAATAAGGTATGTTGAGCATCCTTACCCTAGTGAAATGCATTAAGAGCTGGATGTGATAGGAATAAAGCCTTGAAAATCTGCCTTCACATGAAAAGTATTTCATGACTATCTTCATCATTGGGGAATATCTGTCTAGTAGGTGAGAAAAAGGAAAGAACCTCTTTGTTTTATTTTGGTGTCTTGGTTTTAAGAAGAAGTCAAAGTCTTGTTTCTTCAACTTACCTTTCTTGAACCACTTATCCCCAACATTTGGGATCCCGATGGCATATGAAATAATAGAAGTGGATAGAGTGAAAGTGACACTAGCTAATGTAACTTGGTTGTCATGGAGTTCGGATATGAAAAGTGTAGTCAACATGGGATGGTGTTGGACCCTCTGAATTTTCTCACACAAATCATAACAACCCACATGTTTGAAGCATGTCACAGTCAAAGGAGAAGCGAAGAGTTCCATAGTGTTGGTAGGTTCAAGTCTGAGCACTCTTCCCCCTTTATGTGGCCTCCTCACCTCTGTTTCCTCTCCTTCACTGAATGATGTGTATTATTCCTCTGTTTCCCTGATGTTTTTGTCAAAACCGTAGGGATTAGGAAAGGGAAATGGGAAATATTTGTTAGGGATATGTGAAATGGGGAGGGGATAGGGAGTAGTAATATGATAGATTGAGGATAGGGATTTAGAGATTGGGAGCCTAGGTAGATGTAACACCTAGGGCTTAGGGTTTTGGGAGGAAATTATAGGAAAAGGGAATTTTTCAAATGAGGGGTTTGGGAATGGTTTTTTATAAGTGTGGGAAGGATGTAAATGGTAAGGGAGTAAATTTTAAGAGTTTTGATAAGTGTAATGGGATACTAGGGGTTCTCCTCAATTTAAACATCAAATTACAACCTCAATTTACAAGACTTCAACACATAAACTTATGAAAATGTTTTTTCAAAGCATGAGCATCTTACTAGTTTGTTGGAGGTCGATGACTGAGTTGGTGGAGATTTGAAGGCAATTTATCACCACTTGAACACTTTCTAGGGCTTGTCGGTCATTTGCGCCGTGGACAGAGCATTTACACCCTCGACTACACATTTGTGCCCTCTGCTGAGTATTTGCACCCTCATTTTAGCATTTGCACACTGCCTTCAGCATTTGCACCCTGTCTTCAGCATTTGCGCTCTGGCTTCGAGATTTGCGCCCTGAACTCAAAACTTTTGCCAATTTCGCTCAGAAATTCGAAAATTTGGTCTCTTGGAGAGCTTCCTTGATGTTTGGAGGAGGAAAATGATTTTGAATTGATATCAATGAATCATAAATATCTAAGTGAATTTGAATTTGAATTAAAAAACCTACTTTTCTAATGTCTCATTTCACTTTATTTTTTTGAAAACTTTTGCTAATTACCCTTTCATCTGATTTTTCTTCCTTGCAGGATGATGTTGCTGGTGTTTGACACTTTTCACTTTCAATTTGGCATATGTGTTTTGAGTTGGCATCTAAGGACAAAACTTATCACATATAGGAAGCATAAAATTACATAAAAAATGAAATAAATTAAAACTCTGTTTTTTGAATAAAATTACATATTAGTATGAAAATCATAATTTAAAACCAAAATTACAACTTAAAAAATGATATTTACATGTTGATAATCCTCTGCAGATGATAATGAAATGTTTATTGAGTCACTCTCACACCTTTTGATGACCTTATTGAGATGAAATGGTTAATTTTGGACCTTGAACATTGAAACGTAATGACCTAATGGGACCTTGAATGACTTAACTCCATGGTTGACTTTGACTGACATAAGACATAGTGAAATGAGCTTTTCAAAAGTGTTTTAATGCTCAACAAGACATGAAGATGGGCCAAAAAATGTGAAATTTTGAGGGAGAGTGAGGTTTTATGACTAGGGAATCCATCAATGAATCAATTTTTTTGCATGAACTAATGGAATGATAAAAAATTTCTGAGTGGGACCCTGTTGTGCTATACAACAACCCCCCATTTCATAAAATTTTACTTTAGAAAATTATAATATGAAATGGGTCCCTTTTTTAGATTAAATTGGTATTAACTCATCATTCCTCTAAAAATCCAAAAACAAACAAAAAATCATTATAAAACCTTTTGGGTTCATAAAACATCGGCAGTCGGAAATAAAACAAACACCAATGAAGTCCCCTCTCCTTGCTCCGATGCGATATCACTATCGGCAATCGGGGATTGTGATATGAATGCAATAGAACTTTGACTTAAAATCTCCCGATGCGAGTTAAGCGATATCGCTATCGGCGATCGGGGATTGTTCGAAAACTCAAAAAACTGCTTAAGTTCTCCTCCGATCGCCGATAGCGATAAAGATAAGCGTGACTTTCAAAAAAGGATTGTTATGGCGGCTCAACATATTATGTTAATTATTATTAAAAAGCCTTCTCAATGGTAATTGACTTAAGCCCAACCGCCAAATAAAAATCAAATCCACGTTTAATGAGGCTATTCGGGAGAATAAAGGACAGGATGAGCATTTAATAGATTGGCAGGTTCAAACGGCCAATTAATGGAGCAGTTACGCCTAAAATCCCTTCAGAGATTACATACGCGAGAGTCTTATGATTATTTTCCATTATTTATTGATTGACATAAGTCTTCTGTACCAGTTTTCGTCGTCTATTCTCCGCATTACGTTCATTTTATCTTTTGTGCAGAGCTTCTCCGCAGAAACAAGTTCAGACCAAATGGGGAAGAAATCTAAGAAACCAAGCACAGCTGCAGCTTCTGTAGTAACAGAACAACATGCCGCCGATCCAGGACCAAGCAAAAAAGGATTGATCTCAGATACTACATGTCTTGGTCTTGGAAATACTACTTGGCAAAGCATTTACAACCTGGTTGAAGCCGAGGAACCTCAGCAAACAACGGTAGAAGCTTCAACAGACGCAAGCCAGAAATCTGACGCTACTCTGAAAGATTTGGCTGATTCCTACCTGCACAGAATAGCGGCTCGGGAGCAAATTCTTCCATATACAGATGTAGTAAGATGGGCCATTGAAGAAATTCCAATTACAAACAGAGTATTCTGCACTATTGATGGGAGAGTTTTTGGTTCGTTTCAGCCTGATGATTTGAGGAAAATGTACCATTTGCCCGAACCAGAGAAGAAGTATAATAAGGCATTTCTGGAGAAGTTTAGAGATGAAAATGAAATTGATTCAGAACCTATACGAGAATGGAGACAAAACCCGGAAAAACACAAACATGAGTCTTCAGGTAAGTACTCTGTCAGTTCCTTATGTTCTCCTTATTGTTATGCAGGAGCTATGATGTGTCGAATATGGGGATTGCATGATTCTTCAAAATTTTCCATAGAGATGGTACCTTTAATGGAAGCAGCATGTAATAGTGAAATTATGGACTGGGGAAATATATTATCGGATAAGTTAGAAAATGCTATTCTTGACTTCAGAGGCAAATCCCGTGCTACTGATAGAATTATCCCTCCATTTTACTATAGTGCCTACATTTTAGATACCCTCTGTTTTAATTCCGAGTTTCCTGTGTTAGGTTGGAGATGGACTCCACAAGACCCCATGCCCATTCATATATACCATTAGAAATTATGGAAAGCCCATTATAAACACCACCTATATCAACTCTGTAATGGACTTATGCTACCTATTTACTATGCGATTTTTGCTAGACCTACTCCTAAGATCTCCTCTCAAGTAGAGATTGACTTGACAGCCCTAGGAACCTGGTTCGGAGAGCAAAAATTTACTTATGTAAGAGTTTTTGGCAGCCATGCTAAGCCCCATGTCCTTCCCTTGTATATACCAGACAAAATTTTAGCTCGAGAGATAGCATATCAGCTTACATCCGCATCAGCTACAAAGACTCTCAGAAATTCAAAGAAGCAAGTCTGGCCTCCTTTCCCTATAAGATGCGGCGTCTATACTCTGCGTGATTATAAACATGCAGAAAAAGAAGCAGAAAAGATTAATATGTTAAAACTCGCCTCTCTGCCTAATAGACGCTTTGATCCGAAAAAGATCGTCTATAATGTTCTAGATCAGGCCAAACTCACTAAATTTGAACATAAGGAAGATGAGTTTGATGACCTTTTCTCCTCGGCAGAGTCAATATTTCAGGTTCAAGAGATAGCTAAGATTAGATACCATGATGACGGGTTAGTTGAATTTAACAAACTTAGAGAGCAGAGGTTGCAAACTCTGCCGCTAGATTTGTTAGCCACTGCCCCGATGATACAATCAAGCGAGTCTGAGCAGCAGCTTACCAGCAAACATCCTACTACATCCAAAATCTCTGAAGAAGTTAAAAGAAGAGAGCATGAGGAACTCCAGAGGAAAGAACAGGAAGAGGCAAAGAGGAAAGAACAAGAGGAAGCACAGAGAATACGTGATCAGGAACAGGAAAGGCAGCAAGAGCAAAGCAACAAGAAGGTGAATGTTGACACTCAGATTGACCCAAGATTTCTCCAGGAATGGCAGCAATTCGATTCAATTATAAGCAATCTTGAGAGCTCGAAGAATGCCGATACATCCAAAGCGGCCAATACACAGGATACAATATCAAAAAGGGTTTCAAGCAAAGAAACCAGCGGTCTACCCCCTACAGGATTAGAAATAATTCCCAAAGATACCTCAGATCAAATTATTTTGCAGGTAGAAGATATTCCTCCATGGGATGTTTTCTATAGCCCAAAACACAAGGCTGTAATAAAGCAACAACGAAAAAGGAGAAGGATTGATCAACCTTCCCTGTTTCCTGAACAAACAGTAACAACCAATGTGGTTTGGAAGGAGAAATGCAACCCCTCCGATGACCTGACAAAGTTGTCTCAATATGCTGGTGCCTATTCAGCGGCCACCATGGACAAGGCATCGGAGGTGAGTAATTTGTTGAAAGAGAAGGATCAAGTAATCGCTTCATTACAAACACAACTATCAGAGGCACAACAGAAAGCAGATTCAGCAGCAATTCAGAAGCAGAAAGAATCATCAGAGGCATTAGCAAAATTGAAAACAGTAAATGAACAAATGGTAAAAACAAAAGATGAGCAAATTGCTCAATTATCAGCTCAAATAGAAAAGTTCAAGAATCTTCCCCACCCTGCCAGTTTCAGAGAAGAAGCAATACAGATTAATAAGGCACTCGTAACACAAATAAGATTGTTGTGTCATCAAATTGCCCAAGTTGAACCTCTGTGTGAAATAACAACATCTTTAATAAACAAATCAGTTGATGCCAGGCAGGACTTAGAACAAGCCGATGAGACTTTAACAGATTTTCTTAGTTGGCAGAACACTAATGAGGGTCAGACAACAAATTTGCCTAAAATCTTAGAATCCCATAAAGAAATTCTGTTTATGGAATGGCAGTCCCAGTTAATGAAAGCAGAGAGAGAAGTTTCTAGATGCAGATTATCTACGAACAATTTGATTGACTTAATTAATAATACTCTCTATTTGTCTAACATGATCTCTCAATGTACTCCAGGTAAATTATTATCACCCAAGACATTGGAACAATCATGTTGTCAAGAGCTAGAAAAGAATGGGAAATTGGTTACAGGAATTACAAGTTTAACTTGGGACACCTATTGGTTGTTCCTAGTAAAACCATACATCCAGAAAGCCGCCCTCAAGTGCTTAACAGATGCAATCGGGTGTATCATTCCCGAAATACATGATGCCACCTATGCTTCTCAAATCAATTCTCATCTCAGCCGCCCTCAAGAAGTGGAACCAATGATAGCGATATGCCAACTCAGGACAAAAAGCAAAGAGTCAGAATGATAAGTCATGATGCCGATTACCAGATTGTTGAAGAGGATATATTCAAGATCGGGTTATACCAATTTGGTAGCCTTTTAATTTTGTAGTTTGTTAGTTTAATTTAGTATTTATAGACCCTTTCATGTATTTAGAAAGGGTCGTAAGTTTTTGTATATGAATGAAACCTGAAGTTGCACTACTGTACTTCAGGCATATTTTTTATGAAAACTGGACCAATTTTTCCAAATTTTGATAACGAAGCTTTTATGTGGATGTGAACTACTGCCTTTATTTAAAAGTATTTCTGAGTCAGAAGAAGGAATTCGAATTGCTATTGACATTGAGAAAGACTTGCAGCTCATATGGTACTACTATCTATGTCTGAATTCATTCTTATATGAAAATTGTTGTTTGATTACTCTTGCTATTATTGAATATATGAATGTGTTTTAACAACAATCTTTATATTTTCCACTACTGGATGTTTACAGTTTGCTATTCTTTTATCATTTATGTATCAGTAATATAAAAGGATGAGTGTAACAATGTTTTATCAATTACTTCATTCAACTAATTGAACGAAGTAATTATTATTTAAATGAACGTCTTTGTTTATTGAATAGTGTCATCTATATGCCTATCAACAAATATAGATCATTAAACGTTGCACTTAAGAATAGAAGCTTCCCGGGATAAAATAGTCATTTACATTTTCGCTTATAGATTAAGTACTCCATTCATTATCACTTATTAGAAAACCAATCATTCATCCACCCCTTTCTATTCTTTATCGGGAAACTGGTCCCATTATATTCAGTCGGAGCCACCATCCCAAACGGAAAAGGAGCTGTTTAAGGTCTGGACCGGGTGGTTATCCCCCAATGTTGATGTAACGATTTTCGGGGCATCAACAGACCCCTAAAATGAATATAAAAAGAGTAATTTTGATCACTGATGGCAGAATGAATATTCTATCACTAACAGTTGTGAAATGTGTCATTGTGATTATATGATTGGTTATGCATGGTATATGAAATATTAATGCTTACATGTTGTCAAGTATACATTGACATGGTTTTTGTCATGCATGAGGTCATGGTATGTGTAGTTGATATGGTCATGCATTGATGACTTGAATCTAGCTAGAATGTTGTTTATGTGTTGATATACCTATGTGTTATATGTATATATGTTGTTATGATTATGTTTATACATGTATTATGCTGATTAGTCGATCTTGTTGAAAGAAATTAAATCACTCATAAAACACATAAAAATATCATAGACATAGAACTGGCAGAAAAGGCCTGAGAGCCTTAGGGTATTCCTCACATATTCTTCATTATTCAAATAATGTTATAATACAAATAAATAGATGAGGAAGTTGTCTCAAGATAGTGTGTCTATCTTGGAAAACTTGGTTGAGAAAATATCTCAACCAGACACACTACCCTAGGAGCTAAGTTAGGTAGGCCTAAACTAACTCCAAATTAAGATGAACTAACATAATCTAGAAAATTAGGCATAAAACCCTAATTTTTATATTTAATTAATTTAATTAACTTTGGATTTATAATTTTTTATGAGAGAGATGCTAACATTCCCCACTTCAATGATAAATCCAAAATAAGAACGAGGAACCATCTTCCAAGTTCTCATGCTAAAATTGTTGATCCTAAAAAAACTGTCAGAAAAACCGCCAAAGCTGGATACCGAAAAAACTGCAATCTAAAGAGACCATGAGTCAGCTACATGTATGATTCATCTCTGAATTTCACTTGAAAACTTCATCACGTGACAAGCTGCAAAAGGATCCATCTATCCTTTTCTTGAAATCATCATCCTTTGTCCACTGTCAAAATTTGAGAATGCCCACTTGTGAATTTGCTTGTCCATTGACAAAATTTTGAAGACGCCCATTGGCGAATTTGCTGATGATGATAGCCCACTGGATGCTTTTGCTGATATTTTCTAAACTTAGTCTGACAAACACCTTCAATTTCATTATAATTTCACCCCTTTTGTCAGCTGAAAGGAGAGACAATCATCTGGAAATTATTTCTGAACTCCCCCCCTTTAGGTGGAGGAGAGTTGCACTGGTGTACTCCCCCGTTTAACTGCATGAGAGTACCATCATCATTTGACTGTCAGCTACAACATGTGTGATTGAATTCGGTTGTAGAACTTATAAAATCTTTTGAATGTTGGTGACCATTCCCAAGGATCAATCCATTCATAAGTGATCTTCAATCTGTCCAGTTGGTTGTACTTGTAGAATTTCTCTAATGAATGATTCGTCTTTCCACAATGGCGACAAGGATGGAGATCAAAACAATGATCTTCCATATGACCTATTCTTTGACAATGTGAGCATTTTGGTTTGACTGCAACTTCGGTTTGCGTGCATGTCGGTTTGTCTACAAATTTCGTAGAATTTGTTAATGTGATTTGTTCAATAAAGTCTGCACTAACGAACTTGTTGGGATTTGAATAATCTTGGATATGTAAGTTATCATCATATTTGAAATATCCTAATCCTCGTCGATTTCTGTTACTTTGGATTTCTTCCCATGGCTTGATGATTGGTTTGGAAGAAAGTTGAACTTGAACAACTTCGACACTTGAAGCTATTTGGATGAATGAATTATCATCTTTATCTGTATGGTTCAAAGACTCGGAAGCATTACTCTTCTCTTGAAAATAATTTCTTTGTAGTTATGACTCTTGTTTAAGGTGTTAGACTCCTATACCAATAGGTGTCATTTTTCATGATTGACTTATTGAACTATGCAATATGTTCAAACCTTTTTCTTGTACAAAAGTGTTCCATATTCTTGAAAAATCAAAAAATCAAAATTTTTTTAAAAAAAATGTAAAGAGGGTATACCCTAAAAGAAAAATCAAAGGGTAAAAAGAATAAATTGGTCAAAAAAAAAGTGAGAGAAATGAACCCCAAGAAAAAATAGACCAGGAAAGTGTGCAAGTCAAAATGCCACTACTATTTCAATTTTTGTAATAAACAAAATTGTGTGCCGTTTGTCAAACTTTTGCCACAATTTATGAAGAGTCAAACTGTTTAAACTTGACTCATTCATTTTTCAATTTCATGTTGTAGAATAGAGAATAAATATCTGACCAAACAGTTTAATCTTGGCAGATAAATAGATAGGTAGAGTTAATAAAAGGTGTTCAACAGTTTAATCTGAGCCCTTGGATGTAATAAGGGTAGAATTAGATAGATTTTCCTTGTAAAATAAAAAAAGATTGATAAGGGTTTGCTAGTCTAAGTGCACCCTAATAAAGAAGAGAAAATGGTAGTGTAAAGTAGATAGGGTAGGTAGATGGTGTTGCAAAGTTTCATATGATGAATGATGGTGCTAAATGTGTTTAATCTTTAACTTTCATCACAAGTATTGAAGCAGAATATACATTGGAAAATTCACAGAAAGCAAAGTCAAAATCATTAACTTCCCACATCACTTTCTCCCTAAGAGTTTTACTAATTTCCCTAAAGTGCTAAGGAATTTGAAGATTAAAGGGGCTCAAGGCATTTCCTTGACTTTTGGAGGGACCGGACCCTCGGCCTAATGATCAAAAAGACCTAAGTACTTGAGATTATTTATCATTATAATCATTCCCTTTTAATCTTTTCCTAAGTAAAATTTTATTTTACTTAGGAAAATCATGCAAATTTCCATAATAATCCCTCAAAATTACTTACTATTCTATGTTTAAGTGTTGAAATTGAAATGATACAATTTACTTCAGAAATCTCCACTTTCCTAGTTGTGTAAAGTATTTTGAGTTTCCCTTGTCCCTTTGTCTTATTAACATCTGATTTTCATATTAACTCCTTATACAAATCATCTTTCCATATATGTATAACTCCTCCTATACAATATCCCCAAAACCCTCTTATTATAGATTTCTAGCCAAAGTATTTAATTCCATATATTTGAAATAAAAACCCTCATTATAATTCCCTTTGGTTAGAAATATATCTTTATAATTTACCCCCGCCCCTATGGTTAATAAATTGCATTAATTTATTACCATATAATAACAATATTGAAAAAGTTTTAAACATATGTTGTATGTTTTAAACGAAAAATGAAATAAAACCCGAAGTTTTAATTTAAACCAAAACTTCGAAAAACCTCGAGCCTCCGTGACCCGACCCCTCTTAAACCAGTGGGATTAATTAATCACTCGGATTAAGTAAATAACCAAGCATTCCCAGCCAATAAGACGCCGCCCATAATAGTTTAATTAACATTAATTACTTTGGGCCTGCGTGTTAAATCCCCCACCTTCTTCACGTCATATCACTCGTCCGATCGCCCATTCCCGGATCAACGACCCACTGTAATTCCTCTAGCCATCCATCGTCCGATCGTTAACGCGCGGGATCACGGTGGTTTCAAAACAGTGCATCCGCCACGTGTTGATCTCCGAATGGAATCGCTCCCATTCCACAAAAAACCGCCAACCCCCGAAAGCGGTGCGGAAATTACCGCTTACCGCCCAATCCCGATGAGGTGTCCTTCCCGTACCCCTATGACGTCATTCCCGAAAAAAAAAAAAAAAGCCTGTTGACTTTGTAAATAAAACAAAACCCCGCGTATTTTCTGTCATTTTCTCTGGTGATAGTGACTACGTTCTCCACTGCGAATTTGAAAATTCCGCTGATTAAACTACTGTCGACCAAGATTGCTAAACTCCATTGCTATACCAGTGCCCGGGCATTCATCCGCCATTGACCAGTACCTGTAAATCTCGACATTTTCCATAAAACAGGTATTTATCCCATTTCTTGCTGGAACTCTTTGAAAAATCCGTATTCCAGTGTTAAAATTCATACCATAGTTTGAAGAAAAGGTTAATATCGGTCTGTTTTAGTTCCTGCAACTAAAATCAAACTTCCAAAATTGAAATTACGCCCGTTCTGTGAAAAGCCCCCGAAATTTCCACTTTGAATACACAAGAACCAAAATGGAAGTCCCAGTAGCCCTGAGTGTAGCCCCATTGAACGCCCCTCACAGAGAATTGGAATACTTGCCATTAGTGGATAAAGACTTAGTGTTCGATGAAAGTCCCCTTCGAAGTTATTGTCGCTGCAGAGATGATTTTTCGAAAGGTTTGGATGTCATTGGGTTATGGGAATCCAATTTCCCAAGATATCTCATCCCCTCAGTCCGTATATTCCCAGAAATCATCCACTACTGTCATTCCAATTATGATCCAACTCAAAGAGTAGTGATGTCCCCTGACCATAGTGTCCTGTTCCCCATTACTCCTCAAGCTATCAATACAATGCTCCATTTTGAACCTGATCAAAACCTTACTCCCTTGTCCATGGAAGAACTACTTGAAAATTCTACTCAGTTGTCCCAAGAAAAATTGAAATGCATTTGCCAGACCTTTATGTTACCTGAACATCAACCTAAGGGACCTCCTCCCTATGGTTTTTCTTATTTTACTAATTTAGGCAAGCTCATCCTGAATATGATATCCTTTGTGCTGGGTTTTAATACTAGTGAGTATGTTGATGAATTAACCCTAGTATTATTATCCATCTTCACTCCTGGACAGCCTCCTGCTGTAAACTATGACTTTGCATCTTTCATTGCCAATAAAATCCATGACCAGTTCATGAGGCTAGATAATGAGAAAGTGTTTAAATATTCCTCAGTCATTTACCATCTCATCATCTATTATCAATCAAATAAGTTCCCTTTTCCTGTTAAAAAGCTTGATGCCAAGGGAAACCCTAGATTTGTTATATTTTGGTCTGCCATAACTCACAGTTCCTATAATTCTCCCTATTCTTATGCTGAGTTCATTGATCTTTTCATTCATCCTGCAACTACCTTGTTGACAGGAGTTGCTCCTCCAAGGCTAAGCAATGAGATTAAGAAAACTTTGTAGCTTTCAAGGACATACAAAGTTGGAGACTGGTATTTGTACCACAATCATTCAGAAATCAGAATATATGGATGTGAAATTTGTCCATTCAAATTGCCTAAATATGTGCCCATGAGGCTTTTTGCCTTAGAATATTTCAGGCAAATGAATAATTCTGATGTTATTCATTTTTGTAATGTTAAAAAGAAAGCACAACTCAGAATCAAAAGTCAGTTAGGTCCCTTTATATGCAATTCTAGGGATGCTGAACATGAAGCAAAAAATATATTGCAAAACCATTTCAAGTTACAAAAGAGTTTCCATTGGATTCCTTATGATCCATTCAGTTTTATCTGTGACAAGAGAATGAAGAACAAATCAGCACCCTACTTTCATCATAGAATTCCAGAAATAGAACAATATGCTAATCAAGATGAGTGGGTGGAAGGAACACTAATTGAGCAAGATAGTGAAGAAGACAATATGGACAAAATTATGAAAGATCTTGAGAAAAAGTTTGACTTAGAATCTTTTGGGCAAGTGCAGGTACCTCATATTGGCACTTCTTCAGCAGGAAATCTTCAACAGGGATTACAAGAAATCAGTCCATCAGTTACAGTTGAGTCTAAAGGCAAAGGGAAAGAACCTGAAGTACAAGTTATTGAAACTTTCATTATGACAGAAAAGCCTCAAACCTCCAAGGCACCAGATCAAACACAGGTTTCCCCTGTTCAAGTTAATCATCCTGAGGTTTCAGAATTACAGACTCCATCTAATATGGAAATAGGCAAGAAAAGACAGGTGGCAGATCCCACTCCTCCCAAAGAACCTTCACAACAACACCAGGCTAAGAAGCAGAAACCGAATCCACTTCCAGAAGTGGAATCTATAGATGAGATGTTTGATGATGAAAGAGAAGATAGTCAACTAACTGGTTCAGTTAGTATAACACACACAGGTCATAAAGGAAAGGAGTTACAAAAACAGTTGAACACTGAAGTATCTTCCTTTAAACAGCCAAAGACATATGCAGGTGATATAAAGAAGACTTTCATTAATATAAAAGCCAAGAATGACCCATTGAGGATGCAGGTATATGATCAGTATCTTAGATTGGATCCACATAATCAAGAAAGATTAATGTCAGCTTTTGACATTCAGCAAGGGAAGATGATGATGAGCCATTTCAAATCCAAAGTGCCAAAACCCAAGACAACATCTGATTACATTAGGACCAATTTTGAGGTCCTAGAAAAAGACATTCATCCATTAGACCAGATAGAGCTACATAAACAAACTGGGGAAATGATATATTCCACCCTTACTGATAAAGCAATGGCAGCCCATAGATTGCAAGATTCTTTAAATAATACAAGTACCCAGTTGCAAATTGAGAAAGCTTCTTCTCAGGCAAAAGATAACAGAATAAAATCTCTGGAAGAAATAATCATCAGTTTGGGTCACAATCCCAAAGATATAAAAAGCATTGAGGCACTGATTAAAAAGAAGGATGATGATATTGTTGCACTGAGAAAGCAATTGAAATTGCCAGCCTCAAGGCATCCCCAAACTCAAGAAGTTTTGAAGGAAAATTCACAAGAAGAAATGATGGAATTGCTCCTGAAAATGACTGAGCAACTGAGTGAGACCGAGAAAGAACTGGAGCAGGCATTAAAAGAAAAGGAAGCTATCATGCAGACATCTACAACAGGTACAGGTACAACAGCAGCAGATCAACAAACAGATCCATTACAGGTGAACACTTCTAGCTTAAGTTCTGATGAATTAGTAAAACAAATGGAAAGCTTAAAACTCAGAGTCACAGAACTTCAGTCTACAAAATTGCAGCTCACAAATTTGGAACAAAAATATGATATGTCAAAAAAGACTGTTGCTGATAATACAAGGGAAATTAAGAGGCTGGGAAAATTGGTTAAGGCTTTAGAAAAAGATCTCTCATTAGAAAAGCCTTTAAGAGAAATAAACGAAATTCTTTGGAATAATATTATTGATTCAATAAAGAGTATTTGGTCCTTTTTTCAAATAATCTTTTAACAAAATGACTTGGTTAAAGTAGCTCAGGAAGAAATTGACAAAACAAGAGAAGAATTAAGGGACAGACCTGAGCAAGCAAATCAACTTATACAGTTTTTGAACACCCAGACCAAGAAACAGCTTGCAAAGCTTGGAATTGAGGACAGGACAGGTACTATTTTAGAAATAAAAAGGGTTTTTACCAAGAGAACTTTTATGCAAAATCTGGAAAGAAAATGCTCAGATATCCAGCAAGAGGTCAGTGCATTTAAAGAAAGGTTTAATGTTTTATTAGCCAGCGGGTTGCCCAGTCCGATGCTTTCAGAAGACAAAATAATGGAATTGGAAACTTATGTCAACAAATTAGATATACATGCTCACAACGTCACATGTTCCTCTACCAGCTCATCAGAATCAACGTTGCCTACAGGGAGGAATCTCTACGACAGGTTAAAGAATTTGTTTCATCTTGAGCATGAAATAAGGTATTTGTTCCCACATCGGCCCAATTTTTTCAGATACACAGAGGCCGATGAAACATTGAGAAAGCTCAAAAGAACCATAATAGCAGAAGAAAAATGGTGGGAAGACCTATTGGAAATTTTGTGAAATTTATCTTCAGGTAGAGAATTTTTCCTTTTACTATTATGTAAACGATAAACAGAGGAGCAAAGATTAAAGAGTATCAGTTTTGCAGTTAAAAGAGTATCAGTAGAAACGAAGAGTATCAGACAAGCAAGGCAGTAAAAAAGAATTACTCAAAGGAAAACATCGAGCCCTATTGTAGGACCTGCCTCCAGCACATCCACAAAGGGAGGAAACATCACACCAGCAATTACTTTTTGTCCTATCTACGAGACCATTTGTCTCCTTTTCATTGTAACTTATTCATTAGTCACCCTAGATTATTTGCTAGGTTAGTGTGAGATATTTTCAATCATTTTTTTTGTATAAATAAACCCTCAAAGAAAGTATTGAGGGTGGATTCTACTACTTTGCAGTGACATTGATGTTTTTGGAATAAAAGTGTTTTGGAGAAATTTATTTGTGGCTTGCTGGATGATAATTTGAAGCTCAGGACTTTTTGCAGGATTCATGTGTCGGACTGCAGTTCAATAAGTCTTTCTATCCTATGTCTTAAGTTTTATATCTGTTTATAATATCATTGTGTCCATTTCTAAATAATTGACATAAAAGAATAACTCAGAATTTACTTAATTGTACTCTGAGTTCAGTTGTGATTATTCTAAAATGTTTTCTTCTAGATTGGTTATAAGCAACGAATTCTTAAATGCTCTTGCTTCGCTAATTTAAACATTTTGATTACTATAGTAAAGAATTCTTCACTGCTCTTTATTTGTAATCATTCCATTTCTTTTTTTTGAACATGTTGAAAGATTCTTAACTGCCTTCATACCTTCAAAAATCCATTCCACTCACTTTAAATTCTAAAATTGTTCTCTGTTCGGCTATCTTGCCCTGCAAAGCCATCTTGTGTGTAGAATAGAAATCCAGTAAAGCCATCCTTTGACTCCATAGCCCAATGACCTGAAAATATTCAACCTTGCCCTTAGTTGGCGAATTCCACCATTTTCAAACAAACTCTTGGATCTATAACTAGCCTAAAACCTTCTAAGAACAAAGATAAATTATAAAGAGAGAGCCCTCTCTGGATGCAGATTGGCTAGATTATGCATTTGAAGGTTGGTTTGTGGTTACCTCGGGTATACTTTCCTTTTCCACAACTTCAAGGAAAACCTGAGTGATAACATAAGGTACTCAATCATTTCATTTGTCTGTTGTAGATTCCATGAAATATCAGCAAGAGTTGCTTTTGCTGATTTGCATCATGTCTTCAACACTTGATAAGATCAAATTTTGAAGAGCTTCTCGATTATCCACAGTATAAAATTGTGAAGAATTTGTAATAGCTGGATGTGTTTCGCCATACGAATTCGCTCGCTTGAATTCAGGCTCGCTTGTCTTGATCTTTCTCACTTCATTTGAAATTGTTGAATTCATTCGCTTTATTTGAATGACACACTCGCTTGCTTTGAAATTTGCTTGATCTCTTGCTTGGTGAAACTTGTTTTTCTTGTTTCACGCTCACTTGCTATAGATTTAAACTTGCTTGAGTGTTGTTTGAATATTACATTTACTTGTGTTATTGTTGAACTCACTCCCTTTCTTTGATTGTTGCTTCAATGAACTTCACACTGGCTCGCTTGATGTTGTGAAATTTGTACTGAATTGATTCTGCTTTTTGGCAAAGGGTGTCGAACATTGTCGAAAATGCACCCAAAAGACAAATGACAAGTTCAAATAATAGTTTGAAAACCTTATCAATTTAAATTTGGGTGTCAGTTTCAACCGCGAATGCACCCTGATATCTCAATTCAGTTACAAAAATGTTTATCTGCAAGTGATACAAAAGGTGTTGTTGATGTCATCTTGTATTGGAATGCTTGATGTGGAATTCTTAACTTGATTATTTTGATTGCAGGATGTGGAATATGGCTGTAAAATGCCTCTTTATCAACTTGATGATGTGTTGCAAAAATGCATGTGATTGTTTGTGCTTGTGTACTTAAGCTTGATTATAGGATCTTGATTACTTAAGTTTTCTTATGTGCATGCAGTTGTTTAATTTGTTGTGTACCATATCACAAAGAGAGTGAAAAAATTGGACATGAATCATGTACACGTATTCACTGCACATGATGTACCTAATATCCCCCTATTCAATTTCGGGTGGATCTAGGACATGATTACCACAAAAAAATATGATTTTATTAAGTTTCAAGGTACATAAGCAATCAACTTTACCCTTATAACTCCATTGTTGACACTATTTAGCAACAAAAATCTATCTTCAAAGCTTTAACTTTCACTTGCCTTTGAAATGGCCTTGATTGGGTCACTCCAAAAATTTTCACTTTTCACTCCACATTTACAAAAATAAATTTACCTTATCACTCCACAAATTAAAAAAAAATTGGAACATACCTTATCTCTCTAAAAGAAAAGTTTAATGCACCTTATCCCTCCAAAAAAAATCTACTTACTACTTCCTTTTGTTTTTTTTTGTTTTTACAAAAGGAAGTTCAAACTTTTAAAAATCATTAAAATACAACTCATCCTTTAAAAGTAATAAAATATTACCTTATATTTTACTTTGAAAATAAATAATTTGAGTGAAATTCAAGGTTCGACTGTGATTTGTAGAGACTATGCACTAAATTCAAGAATCTCCCTTCGTTGTCTTCATCTTGCTTGATTGGAAGCTCGAACACCTGAATCCTTGTCACAAACTGTACAAGTTTCCAAATAATATGGTGTGCAGGTGGAGAAATATGCAATAAATAAAAAATCATAAGATATTAACAAGTATCACAGACTCTTGTAAGCCTTTCATGTGCAAGGAAATTTGAGGAAATACAATAGATGCTGAATAGAGCAACACCAGATTAGCCCTGTATCTCCACACTGTCAATCGAACAAAATCCGACCAATATCCTCTTAGTTACATGATAAACTGATCGGAGAACCCCTCAGCCCTGTCCAAAATTCATCCAATACTGTAGCAAGTCGTTTAGTCAATCCTCAGAATCGTCGGACCTTTTAGAAGTTGTTAAAAGTTGTCAAACAGTTTAAATATGTTTGTGTAGAAGCTGGTATGCGTAGTGGGCAGTGACGAGAATGTGAAAGAAGAAATAGTCGAGATTGAAATAGAAGCAGAGATCATGGACACTAAGGAGATAGAAATTTATGGATTTCATGAGCGTTTCATTGGCCATTTGGAGGATTTCAACAAAATCAGATCGACCAACTGCGTCATTTGATCATGTTTTTCAAATTTACGCATTGGAGCTATTTTAAAACACAACGGATGTTGAAACGGGAACAACTGTAGCCTTTTTTGGCTTCGGAACTATTGGCCAAGATTTCACGTGTGCCTCAGATCTTAATTCATGGCCTGAAAATTGGATTATATGCCATTGTGATTGAGACAAGCCTTTTCTATTTCAGACTTTGATAATATTGCAATGGTTTGACCCTAAAAAAGGCCTTGATCTATTTCGAGAAAAAACTCGAGTTGCCACAATACATGATCTCGAAATTTTTGTCAGACTCGCCATTGCTCTCAGCTTCCACAACGACTCATTTGTGCCTTTCAACGTGCAATCGGTCTGCTTTTTCATCCACTACAAGGGGTTTTGAGACTATTGCACATGAAAAATGTTTATAATGCTACGGTAAGTTTATTTCTTTCTTGCAAATTATCTACTTTAGGGGAATGGGATTTGTTCTGTCCAGTACTTCGAAGGCCATAATTATGCAATTATGATGGACTCATAAGATTGAATACTTCAAAAGGAATCTCGTTTTAGGTGCTCTTTGGAACAGACTCCTATCATAGGCTAGTGCAAGAAAATAACATAAACCTTTGCTATATTTCAGATGATGTTCCTATGCCAATAAACCCAAGAACAAACCATAGAGAATTCATAGCTCCAGATAGAACCCAAAAATAGAGAGAAGAAATAAGAGGATGTCAACTACGTGGAATCTTTCATCATTCTTACAAGAGACACTCTACTCATATCGAATCGTTCAAATCTCAACACACACAAGCCTAAGAACTATGAGAACTTGTATTTAATTTATTTCCCCACACTGTTCAAAACAGTTCCAACGTAAAAAAATACAGTCTACACGAAATTCACATAACTTACATTAGATAAATCCATGATTTTTCTCCTCTAGGTGACTCTCACGCTTGGCTCTCATTGAAAACAATGACGACTGTGCTTTTGATAAAATAACACTGCAATATTTGCCTTCATGCTGACAGAAACCGCTCACACTACAATCTTCGCCTGGTCCATAGCTCTGATACCACATGTAAGAAATTAAATCACTCATAAAAAACATTAAAAAACCATAAAAATATCAGAGACATAGAACTGGCGGAAAAGGCCTGAGAGCCTTACGACATTCCTCACATATTCTTCATTATTCAAATAATGTTATAATACAAATAAATAGATGAGGAAGTTGTCTCAATATAGTGCGTCTATCTTGGAAAACTTGGTTGAGTAAATATCTCAACCACACACACTAATCTAGGAGCTAAGTTAGGTAGGCCTAAACTAACTCCAAATTAAGAGGAACTAACATAATCTAGAAAATTAGTCATAAAATCATAATTTTCAATATTTAATTAAATTTAGATTTATAATTGTTTATGAGAGTGATGCTAACAATTGTAGATGATATATCCTCCATGAATTATTATAAGGTATGTTGGTTTATTGTGATTTGGTTGAGCTGACATAAGATGCCTTACACAAAAGAGATCAAGATGAATAGAAGAATGGTAGACTACAGTTCATGAGATTCTCCTTATGGATTAGATGAGAAACATGGTGTTGGGAATTATTTTGACTTATCAGACACATGAAGAATCTCAAAGGAAGAAATAAGGAGTTATAAAGTAGAAAATGATAGAGTCATACAGACACAAGAGAAATAAGCAAAGGTTAATGCAATAATCCTTTAGAGTTTGTCAGAATTGCAATGACATGGGTCACTTCGAATCAACCATGGGAAGGAGAAAAAAACTAATGGGGCAAATGGAAGTAGGTCTCATGGTGGTTACATGTTGGATAAATATGACATGATTAGAGATGACATGTCCTTGGACACTCTGGATAGGAGAGGTGATGGACGCAAGTACTATTCTAGTTCTGGTTCTGACATGCACTATGATCATCATCGTTACCATCTTTACAGGAGGAGTGACAGGGGATTTTTTCTAGATGATTTTAAGAAATCAAAGCCACCTACCTTTGATGGAGAGATGAATAAGTCACAATATGTAGAAGCATGACTACTTGAGATGAAGAAGTTCTTCAGGTTGCATGAATATCCAGAGAACAGGAAAGCCAGAATAGTTAAATTCAGCCTGAAAGCTAAATCAAATATTTGGTAGGAAGATGTGAAGAATGCCAGAGGTATTCATGAGGAGGAGTCAAATTAGAATGAGTTCGAGAGGTTATTCAAAAAGAAGTATCTGTTGGAGAGATAGTATGATGTAATGGAAAAATAATTCTATGAGCTAAATATGAGATCTATGACCGATGAGGAGCACACCAATAGATTCTTAGAGCTGTTAAGGTATGTGCCTTACCTAAAGGAGGAGAAGACCAAGATTCAAATATTCATTAGTGGGTTGCCGATAACATTCAAAGACAGGATTTAGTTTAAGGAGCCTAAGTCATTGGAGGAGGCCATACGAAAGCTAAATCATTGTTATGAGAAATCGAAACGCAGATTCGAGATTGATAAATATTTGAAGGGTAATGATAAAAATAAAGGAAAATGGGAAAAGAAAATTGTAAGACCTCAGGATACAAGTAATAAAAAGAATGCTGCACCACCTAAGAAGTTCAATACATCTGGTAGAGGACAAGGAATTGTTCCCGAGGAGAAGAATAAGAGTGAAGATAGGGAGTCCACACGGTGTTGGACTTGTGAAGGAGATCATGGCAGGAGATATTTTCCACAAAATCAAGGTGGTAGACCACAGATCTACAGTTCTCAGGAGGCATAGACAGTGGGAGACGTTGGAAAAAGTATTCATAGGATCTATGCAATGATGGATAATAGGCAGGCATATCACTGGGCATCTATTATCGAGATGGACGATAAGATTTTTGATCAAGTTGTTTCTATGTTGATTGACCCTGGATATAATTATAGTTATGTTAACCTTGACCTGGCGGATAAGTGTGGTTTGAATAAATAAGTGCATGCTGAGTCTTGGTTATTGTAGTTGGATACATGTACCAAGAAGAGAGTTCATCACTATTAAAAATGGCAACAAGAAATCTTGAAAATGGCATCCATAAAATATTTTAGTTTAATTTTCCCTTGATTAAATTAGAATAAAATTGTAATTCCACATCACATGACAACTTGTACGAGTTAAATAAGTTAGGATGGACTAGTTGATTTAGTTAATTTGAGTTGAGGGTCAAATTAGAGGCATGTAGAGTATCTCCTACATTATAGGATCCCTAGTTGAGTTTATTTCGAGTTGTAATTAATTAACTCAGTTTGTCTGGGTTAAATTAAATTTAACTGGTTATAAATGATGGAGTAACTGGAGAGAGGTAAAAGTGTGAAAATTAGATTTAATTCAGATGCAATGATCAATCATATAATTTATAATTCACTCATAAATAACTCATGCATGTCACTTCTGAGAAAGACCCAGTTGACATTGGAGTTCAAGGGCAATGTACTATCAGTTGTATAATCATCCAGTTATACAGGTGGTGCTTGGAATCAGAGGAAGAGCCTTGATGTATTGCACAATCCTTGTTGGGGGATTCTTGTTAATAAGGCCTAATTACCCAAGGAAACAATGCAAGGAAATAGGGATTCCTAAGGCCAATAAATTGGTTAAGTATTGAACCAACTTGCCTAGGAATGAGTGAGACAAACATATATAGTGCAGAGACTTCTCATGATTGAGAAAAACATTGTATTGTTCTCATATTTTTTGACTTATGAAATATAAATATAGTGGGGTGTTTACATGGTATGAGAGCAAGAATCACTATAGAAGAGAAGAATACGATTTTGGTCTGAGCATGTCAATCAATTTGCAGATCTACTCTTCAGGACTAGCAACAGGATCAAGATGTCTTTCTCTAGATTGAGACTCGAATATTCCCTTGAGGATAGTTCGAATTAAATAGCTTGGAAGGATAAGATGGAAGCAATTTTGGAAGAGAATGGGATGAAGGAGTTCATAGAAAATGATATTCCTAAGCCCACAACAACAAATTATCAAGATATGGCAACTTGGAAGAAGAACATAACAATGGCAAGAAGGATTCTATTGGAAGGAGCTCAAGACCATATTGTCTCGAACCTCCATGGAAATGCAACTCCATATGCTATGTGGAAGGCCTTAAATTTTTTTTTTTGAGAACGAAAATGACTACAGAAAGTTGGCGCTGAAGGACAAGCTCAAGAAAATCAAGTTGGAAAAGGACGACACAATACCACAGTATTTGATCAGGCTCACCCAATGTCGCGATGAGCTTGGAAGTGTTGGTGTTATAGTTTTTGAGGATGTTCTGATGAGCCTAAAACTTCCAGGCCTTCCCAAGAGCTAGAACAACAACCATGATTTAGTAAATGGGAGGGAGAAGCTACCAGAGTGGGAGAAATTGTGGTCTGAATTGGTACAAGAAGAGATAAGGAGGAACACCAGAGATGATACCTCTTCCAAATAAATGGAAGAATACTTTGCATTATTAAACAAAGGAAATAAAGCCAAGGGAAAGAAGTCGCAAGGCAAAGAGGGAAATAAGAAATACTTGTCTAACATCAAGTGTTCTCGCTGTCATGAGTTCAAGCACTATGCCATGAAATGTACACAAAAGAAAGCAAACAAGAAGGGGCCTGCAATTGCAGCAGCAGGTGAACCTCTAGCTTCAAAATTCAAGATTTATTTTACTCTCATTGCATGCATATAAAGCACTGTAATGGGAAGCATGTGACATCTCGACAACATTGTCTTGTTCCATATGATAGGGAATATAGATATCTTCAGTGACTTGGAGGAGAAAGACCTCAAGCAGAACATTGAGTTTGGAGATGATGGGAGGTATAGTGCAACTGACATCGGTATTGTTATCTTTCAGAGGGAGTCAGGCTCCCCTCTCAGACTCACAAATGTGTTGTTTGTTCTAGGACTAAAGAATAATCTTGTTTCCATTGCGGTATTGGAAGACCATGGATACAATGTGATATTTAGCAAAGGGAAGGTTTTCCTTAGATACATCACCACGAGACATGTGAAAAAAATCGGTGTGTGAGTAAAGAACCTATTTTCACTTGAGGTACAAGATGCATGCAAATCTTTGAGGAGCAAGGAAAGGGTTAGAGAGTTGGTGGTTGAGAGGGAGCATAAATTACCTCTCAACATGCAACTTGCGAAGAAGCCTCAAAAAGTTGTGGAGCATCCACAATTGGAGAAGCAGAGAGGAGGCCGAGTGGAGACATCCAATCAAGCAGAGACATGCAATAGGGGGGAATTTTGAGCCAAGTGGGCAGAGGGAGCACATGAAACCATACCTCTAGGTGAGAGGTGGGGTGATGTGAAGCAATAGTCCCAAGAGTGCAAAAATTTGGGCAGGGTCCATTGAGATGTTTTGTCTCATGGATCGTTACCTTGCTACGGGGGGACCACAATATAAATTAGCAGGATTGATCAATGGCAGTTGATGCAGTGAGATGCCAAAGTGACAAATGAAAAGAATAGCAACATTCATATATTGGGGAGCATAGTGTAGAGGTGGCAGCAGTGCAGATGGCACAGTGAAACGTCAGAAAAAACACAATTTTTTTTAGTATACAATGTAGTATCTAGTAACAGTCAGAGACTCGGGTGACAGATGCATCATACTAGACACAATTGATTCAATTTATTTTATTTATATTTGGATGCTTTTCAGTCACATATGTGCAGTCGCAACAACAACAGAGAGAAATGTTGCATGTAGAACATTCCAAAGGTACCAGATCAAGATAGAGTTGAATTCCTTTCTTTTTGACAGGGAGTGTTGAAAATGGCAAGACGAAATATTGAAAATGGCATCAAGAAATATTTTAATTTAATTCTCCCTTGATTAAATTAGAATAAATTTGTAATTCCACATCACATGACAGCTTGTACGATTTAACTAAGTTAGGATGACTTAGTTGGTTCAGTTACTTCGAGTTGAGGGTCAAATTAGAGGCATGTAGAGCATATCCTACATTATAGGAGCCTCGGTTGAGTTTATTTTGAGTTGTAATTAATTAACTTAGTTTGTCTTAGTTAAATTCAGTTTAAAAAGTCCTAACTGATAGGGGAAATGGAGAGAGGTAAAAGTGTGAAAATTAGATTTAATTCACATGCAATGATCAATCAGATAACTGATAATTTGCTCATAAATAACTCATGCATGTCAATTCTGAGAAAGAGCTAGTTGAGGTTGGAGTTCAAAGGCAGTGTACTATCAATTGTATAATCATCCAATTGTATAGGTGGTGCATGGAGTCAGAGGAAGAGCATTGATGTATTGCACAATCCTTATTGAGGAATTTCCTTGTTAATAGGGCCTAATTACCCAAGGAAACATTGCAAGGAAATAGGGATTCCCGAGGCCAAGAAACTGGTTACGTATTGAACCAAGCTTACCTAGGAATCAGTGAGACAGATAGAGATAATGCAAAGAGTTATCAGTATTGAGAAAAGAATTGTATTTTTCTCATATTTTTTGACTTATGCAATATACAGATAATAGGTTTTTAACTGAGGCTTTCCCCAGACAAATCGTTTTGTTGTGCGATTGAAATTCTTTCTCTTTCTTGTTCACGTGATTTTTCAATCGTAATTGATTTCTGCAATTCTTAGAGTAGATTTAAGTATTCTTTTTATCATATTACAGTATCAATTGAATCAACATGGATTTTTACAATCACTGGGTAAGAGCTTGTGAATTTGACTTGAATGGTATGCCTACCTCCGCAAATTTGAATGTATTTCTGTTGGGATCATAAATTATGTTGTTGGGAATGCATTGGTTGTATCTTCATAGAACCAAGGTGGATTGTTATGCCAAGGCTATTGAGTGCTTGGATGACAACGGAGAACAAATATTCTTGTAGGGTAAGAAAAGAGTAACATCGGTGAGAATGGATACAACTATGCAGGAAAAGTGTAGTCACAAGAAAGGTTGTGTGTTATTTGCAGTGCATAAATCTAGTGACAAAGGTAAGGAAGTAGAGGATGCAAATGTTTTGAGCAGGTACCCAGTTCTACAATAGTTTCAGGATGTATTTCCTACAAATATTTCAAAGTTTCCACCTCACAGGGAAGTAGACTTTTCTATTGAGTTGGTACCGGGGGTAGCACCAACATCTAAGGCACTTTACAGGATGAGCACACCCGAGTTGGTAGAATTGAAGTTGTAGTTGATGGAAATGCTTGACAAGGGATACATTTGGCCAAGTGTATCGCTTTGGGGTGCACCGATATTGTTTGTGAAGAATAAGGATGGTATTCTCAGGCTATGCATTGATTAAAAGTAGTTGAACAAAGTGACCATCAAGAACATATATCTATTGTCGAGGATTGATGACTTGTTTGATCAGTTGAAGGGAGAAACAATGTTCTTGAAGATTGATATGAGATCCATATATCATCAGGTACACATTAAAGAAGAAGACATATATAAGAAAACTTTCCAAACCGGGTATGGGCATTATGAGTTTTTTGTTTTTCCATTTGGTCTGACTAATGCTCCAACTACTTTTATGTGCTTGATGAATAGTGTGTTGCGTCCTTATATGGAAAAGTTTGTTATTGTTTTCATTGATGATATATTGGTATATTCGTAAGATGAAGAAGAGCATGTCAAACATTTGGCAATATTTTTGAGATTGCTAAGAGTGCATCGGCTGTATGCGAAGCTTAAAAAATGCAGTTTCTTTCAGAAATAGGTACATTACTTGGGACATGTTGTCTCCAAGGAAGGCATAGAAGTGGATCTAGAAGAAAAAGGGATATCATGGAGTGGGAAAATCCTGTGAATGTGGATGAGGTAAGATCATTTATGGGGATATCAGGTTATTATAGGAGGTTCGTCAAGAAATTCTCGCAGGTTGATTATCCCATCATATCGTTGCAAGGGAAAGGTAAGAGGTTTGAATGGACAGAGGAATGTGCAGACATTTTTGAACAATTAAAGCAGTTGTTGACACATGCTGTAGTGTTAAAGATCACAGATCCAAACAAAGATTTTGTGGTATGTACAAATTCTTGAAAGAGAGGGATTGGTGGTGTCCTTTTTCAAGAAGAATAATGGTATGTTATGAGTCACAAAAACTCAATGAGCATGATTAGAACTATCTGACATATGATCTTGAGTTGGAAGCGATTATTCACGCATTGAATATGTGGAGGCACTATCTTCTACGAAGACAATTTGTATTGATGAGTGATCACAATGGATTGCAGTATCTATTCGACCAACCTAATTTGAATGCCAGGAAAGCTACATGGTTGGCCATGATCAATGAGTTTGACTTTGAGATCAAGTTTATTAAAGGTAAAGAGAACATGGTTCGAGATTTTCTTAGCAGGTGGATACAAGTGAATCGTTTAATATATATGAGTTCCTATGGGACATATCTACAGGATAAGATCTTGCAGTAATATCAACGGGATGTCAGGTATATGGAGCTTAGGCACAAATTGAAGTAGAGTACAGGTATAGGTAGTGGTACAGGTATAGGTGCAGGAGCACAAGATGTGTACTATCGTCTCACAACAAATGGCTTGATTAGGTTTAGGGACAAGATATATGTACTAGAAAACAGTGAACTCAAGAAGGTGATCTTGAGGGAGTTTCATGTGAAACTGTATTCAAGACATCCAGGCTATCAGAAGATGCTGGCATCAATAAATAAGTTTTATTAATGGTCGAATTTGAAGAGAGACATAGCAGAGTTTGTGGCTAGGTGCTTGGATTGTCAATAGGTCAAGGAAGAGTGTAAGCATCCACGTAGACTACTACAACTGATTTTTATTCCAGAGTGGAAATGGGAGGTAATTTCCATGGAATTTATCACATGTTTACCGAGGAAATCTAGACAAAATGATTCCATCATGGTTTTGGTGGACAAGTTGGCGAAGGTAGCACATTTCATTCCAGTGATGTCTACATATGATGAGGCATAGGTCTTCATCAATGATGCGATCAGATTGCTTGATGTTCCATAGAATATTGTGTCAGACAGGGATGCAAAGTTCATTTCCAAGTTTTGGAAGGATTTGTTGGCATGTTTGGGCACATAGTTTGACTTCAGTACAACTTATCTTCCACAAAAAGATGGACAGATGGAAATGTTGAGGATGTATGTGATGCATCGGCAATGGAAGTGGGAAGAGTATCTTCCACTATTAGAGTTTGCTTACAACAATGGGTATCAAGATTTTTTGAGGATGAGTCTGCTTGAGGCATTGTAAGGAGAGGGTTGCAATACTCCGATCAGTTGGAGTGATCCAATTAATAGGGTGTTGATTGGACCGAACATGTTGGTGGAAATGGAACATGAAATGAAGGTAATCAAGAAGAATTTGAAAGGATAACATGATAGGCATAAGATCTATGCAAATAATAATAGGTTGTTTAACAAGTTTCAGGTTGGAGTACACTTGCACATCAAGCTCAAGAAGAGATCCTTGCAGATTGGATCATGTGCCAAGTTGACACCTCAATATTGTGTACCTTTCAATATTCTTGAGAGGATTGGTCCAGTAGCCTATCGACTTGCACTTCCTCCAACAATGAAAGACCATGATGTTTTCCATGTGTCATTGCTTAAAAGTATGTTAAAGATGCTAATCATGTGATTTTTTGGTCTATATTGTAGATGGAACCAGAAGGAGAATTCTAGTTGGAACCTTAGTGCATTTTGCATAGAAATATGCTCATGATTAAGAACTGAGAAATCGACTAGGTTAAAGTGTAATGGAAACACTTTGGGCCCGATGAAGTTACATGGGATATGGGAGATCAGATGCGGGCTATGAATCCTTCCTTATTCGCTAGTAGAGCGATTTTTTTGGCATGTGTTTTGGTATATGCTTGGTATGATGTTTTGGTATATGTACATATGTATATGGATGTAAATACTGCCATGAGCTATGTTATAAAGCTCCAATAAGCAGTATGGGTGTCATGTCATTATGATATTATATTTTTCATGTTGTCATGGTGGTTTGCTTCTCAGCAGGTTGATCATTGTAAATACTACAACGAGCTAAGTTATAAATATCCATGGGAAATATGTTTTGTTTACAGTAGTATTGCTGTTTGTAGGCGTCGTTGAACACCGAGGACAATGTTCCACCAAGGGGGAGGGTTCTGTAACTAACCTGGTGAAAATTACATGTAATAAAATTTAATAAAGGAAAAATAATAACCATGGTCACGGGACACGTATTCCAAGCTGAATGTTAGGAAAAAGCATCTTAGTGTGGATGTTCATATGGTTTATTATGGCTATGAAAATTGGAAAAGGAATTGGCTAAGGCTTTGGAAAGGAAAAGTAGCATTTGATGACATTTATTTATGAAAATAATGGAAATTAGGAGAAAATGAAGGTGAAAGTTCACTGTTGCATATGAGGAGGAAAGTGAAAGAAAATAATGGAAAATTGAAGAAATTAGAGACAACATTGATAAAAAGGCTTCTGAGGATTAGTTCATGGCTTTTTGTTAGTTCATTTTTGGAACACTCATTCTATTCTCTCTCTCTCATACTCTTGGAGACTTAGAGTTTCTTGGAGCACCCTTGGATAGTGTGGCATACTTGGATTTTTTGAGCAAGAAGGCAAAGGAAGAGCAAGAAATCACAAGAGGACATCAAGATCAAACACTAGAATGGGTTTTTTCAGTGTAGGTCTACTCAAATGTATTTAGAGTTAGTACTCGTTGGATGCATAGTATAATTCCACATCCAATGAGTATCCACACTTGAAATTTAAGTGAATATATAAGGATATAATTTGAAAATTTGATTTAAAAATGTAGTTTTCTTCTTTCCCCTACAAAAATATTTACCCCTAAGGATGACATCATCATATTTGATACTACTGGTTCTTTTGAAGTTTATTTTGTTAATACATTTTTCATGATAAGGCCAATTTTTGACCTAAAAATTACCTAATATATTGGAACATTAGACCTCACCCATTACTTCGTTCATTCCTCTAAAATCCCCAAGGTACTGATATTCAATATAATGCCAATGTTTTATGTTAATATAAAATTTATTTGTGTTAATAAACAATCATGGATGTGCTAATATCCCAATATCGAAATATCAAAATTATTTGCAAGTCATACAAAATTTTGATACTATGGTATAACTGGTTCGTCAATATGCCAATATGGACATCTGACCTGATACTTCGATTTGACCGACTACCTTGATACTCTGATATGGCTGTTGTACTTGATATTTTAGTTTTGTTTTCTTCCAATATCAAAATATCATTTTTTTGTATAACTAAGCATTCCAAAAAAATAAAATAAAAGTTGATAACCCGATATGTCGATAAGAGAAGTCAGAGTTCCACCTCATTCTTTGAAGACACACCATGTTATGACATGTGGCAGATGATGTGACGCTCACTTTTTATTTTTGAAGTCCAACATTTATTTTTTTCTCTGACATGTGTCTTCCACCCGTCAATGCTATGTCATCGAATTGTCAATGCCATGCCACCTGTTATGATGTCATGATTAAATCAACTCATGGAATGTCCCGATATCTCAATATCAACATATCAAAGTATCAAATATTTTTTCAATTAATTATAAATACTGGTATGTTGATATCTTGTAATCACATTTAATTACAATTTTAATTAACAAAGTTACCAAGTTAATGAGAATTGACTGAGTTCTCATTTTTTACAGGTATTTTTTTGTGTAGAATACATGAAAATTGATCCCAAAATGCAAAAGTTGTGATGCAATATCACTCTTTTTAATTTTAGAGTTAGAATTGTAACTATTCTCAACCGAGACATTAAAAATCAATTATCATGATTATGAAAGACATGAAAAAACACCTCGAAATACAAAAGTGGTGATGTAACATCACCCATTTTTCGGGTAAAAATTCGAATAATTTTTAACCATGTCATTAAAGACCAAATATTATGACAAAAAAAACATGAAAAATACCCTGTTGATTTTTAATGTACCTTGGACAAGTGGTTTCCCATGGGTTAGTCTCTACCTAGGGAAAAGTGTCCAAAATAATTCTTTTCGTAAGTGTGACTTTATAAAGTTAAAGTGACTTTGTAAGTGGTAAAGTCAATATTAAACTATAAAGTGAAAGTGACTTTATAAGTGGTAAAGTCAATATTAAATTATAAAGTGAAAAATGACTTTAGACATGAAGTACAATATGGGTACTTTATTTAATGGGCGAGTTAAAAAATATAAAGTGACAATTAAATGCACATTTATTCTCATCCCTTGATCTAAATGAATCTGAGCCATTGGATCTTAGGGTTGCCATAAATTCATTTAGGGAAACAAAAGAGAGAAAAGAAAAGAGAGACAACATTCATTCATTCTTCATGAGAAGATTGGAGAAAGGAGGTTGAGAGCTGGAGAAAATTTCTGAAGAGAAATTTGTTGCAACAAGTTGGAGGAGTGATTTATGGGAAAATATGGGCACAAAAATCAAGGCATAGAAGACACCTGAAGGTACATTTCGAACAACATTTAATGCTGTGAGCTACACACAGTTCGAGGGATGTTTTGAGAAAAAAAAAAGGAAAAAATTTGTACATTCCATACAGTGGTACAAAAATCCGTATAGTCCGTACGAAATCCATATAGTACCGTCCGCGTCCATACAATACTGTTTCAGCTTCAAGTAGGCATGGAAATTGAGGCAAAGTGGGAACGATTTTCAAGGAGTTTTGGGCTAAAGAGATAAGTTGTATCTTGCTTTTTTGTTTTGTCTGCAAATGTGTTTTTCATGAACTTGAAAGAAATAAATTTGAAGAGTTCTCTAACAGGTTTTCCCCAAAGAAGATTAAAGGGGTTTTTCCTGGGTCTAAGTTGACCAAAAATCTATGTGTACTTTTTTTATGTGTTTCTGGTCTGTTTATGTCCATATTTATTTTTAACATGTGTTGACAGTCCCATGTGTTTTAATCTGAAAATTTCATTTCCAGAATTATATATGTTGAATGTAAGTTTATGGGAAAGGACATTTATCTGAACGAGAGTGATAAGGTGAAATTAAAACCGGGTTGGGATTGCAGGAAAATTTTTTAGTCATCAAATTTCAACATGGTATCAAAGCTATAGGCTGAAAATTGCAGTTTGAACAAAAGACAAGAGTTTGGGACAACAAATAATGGTTTGGACAACAAACTGAATATTTGGACAACAAACTCAGTTTGGACAACAAACTGATGTTTTGGGACAACAAGGTGAAATTTCACATAGAGTGAACTTTTGGGACAACAAGGTGTGTTGGAAAGTTCATTTCTTTATTATCTTAGTTTTGTAAATTTTGGACAATAGTCATGGCCATGTTCTTAAGGATAGAGGATAGACTGGATGGGATATCCAACTATGTCGTTTGTAATGACACAATTCAGAAAATGTTTAAGGAGGTAGCAGTTTGGGACATAGTGCGGTAAGAGGTTGTACCTCCTACTAATGCAAATGAACTTGTTGAATTCACAAAATATAATGCAAAGGAAAAAAGGATTTTGATGGACAGTCTTAAGGATCATGTGGTTCCCCAAGTGAGAGGAAACACATATGCATATCAGATGTGGACAACTCTAACCACTCTCTATCAGAGCACCAATGAGACCAGGAAGATGGTACTCAAAGAACAATTGAAGAACATTAGGATGGCAAAGGTTGAAAGTTTAGTTCATTATCTTGGCAGGGTCAAACATGTACGTGATGATTTGACTGCTATTGGTGAGGTAGTTGAACCCACAGAGTTAGTCAGAATAGCCGTAGCGGGACTTCCTAAGCCTTGGGAGGTCTTTGGAGATAATGTTACCTCTAGGGAGAATCTTCCCAATTGGGACATATTCTGGGATGATTGTGTGCAGCATGAGATACAAAAGACTAGCAGTGGTAGGGTGAAGATAGCAGATGAGGAGGATGTAGCCTTGACATCCAGGGGGAAGAACAAAGGGAAGGCCAAGAAAGGGGCCTCATCAGATCAGGCTAAGGGAAATGAGAAGAAGAAGAAGAAAGATACAGATATGTCCAAAGTCAAATGTTGGGCATGTCAAAATATGGGACACTATGCTTCTATGTGTCCTAAGAGGAAAAACAAGAGGAAGAAGGGTACTGCAGCTTCAAAAGAGGTGGAGCAATTTGCTTCAAATTTTGACAGGGATTTTGCACTTACTACTTCTACATCTATTAGGAGTACATCATCCAATGTGTGGTACATAGACAACTGGGATTCTCTCCATATGGCAGGTGCACGAGATTTATTTTAGCTTGCAAAGAGGGCACTTGATATTGAGATTGTACTAGGAGATGACTGCAATGTGAGAGCTGCTGGTGTGGGGACTGTGGCCTTTGAGAGGGAGTCTTTGCCTCCTTTGAGGGTCATGAATTTTTTGTATGTTCCAGGGATGAAGAAGAACTTGATTTCAGTGTCTGATATGGAGGAGAAGGGGTTTGACTTCACCTTCTCAAGAGGGAAGGTATTGATGCATCCCAGGGGAGCTTCCATAACTTCGGCCAAAGTGATTGGAGTACGCTCTGGGAAACCGTATACAGGTTTAGTTTTCAGTCAGCAAGAGCATTGTTGAGTAGCACATCTGGTAGCACTGGTAGCACTGACACTAGTACCACCAACAGTAGAGACTTGTGTGAGTTATAACACAAGAGGATGGCACATATGCATCATGGAGCTTTGAGAGTTCTGAGGGAGATCACTACTGGAGTTCCTGATTTCAGTGTCGAGCATTATGAGGTCTACAGAGGGTGCGATTTAGGAAAGTACACCAAGTTACCATTTCCAGTGAACGACAACAGATCTACAGGTATAATAGACTTGATTCATACTGATGTTAGTGGTCGTATGTCTCATGTGTCCTTGGGTGATTATGAGTATTATGTTATATTAATTGATGAGTACTCTAGGAGGACTTGGATATATTTCTTGAAGACCAAGGGTGAGGTCTTCAGTCGCTTTAAAGAGTTCAAAGTTCTTGTGGAAAAGCAGAGAGGTAGGAAGATTTAGGTCTTGAGGTTAGACAATGGTGGTGAGTACACCGATGGTGGTTTTTCTGACTTCTATGCATAGGAGGGCATTAGGAGAGAGTTCACCATTCCTTACAACCCCCAGCAGAATGGGGTGTCTAAAAGGAAGAACAGAGCTATTTTTTGGGCTGCTAGAGAAATGATTTATGATCAGGGATTGCCTTTGTTTTGTGGGTTGAGGCCTGAAATACTGTTGTTTATATTCAGAACAAGAGTCCTCACAGAGTATTTGGGAATATGAATTCGTAGGAGGCCTTCAATAGAGAGAAGCCTCATGTGGGACATCTTCATATCTTTCGATGTCTCACATATTCTTATATCCCCAAGGAGAATAGGACAAAGCTGGAACCCATGGCAGAGAAGGGTATATTTATGGGTTACATCGAGAATTCGAAGGCCTATCATATCTTCATTCCTTCTAAATGGAGAGTGGTGATTAGGAAGGACGTGAAGTTCAAGGAGGAGAGGGCCTATGGGAGATCACGGGAGTATGATGAGAGAGAGTCACATAATTCTCCTCAGCAGGGAGGTCGGGTGCTGGGAGAAAGACCTCAGGGTTCTGAATCAACTGATACAGGAGGTACTTCAGTGTAAGTTACATCTGGGGCACTAGTGGCAAGTTCATTGAGCACTTCTTTAGGGATTCCACTGGTACAAAGTTCACGTGGAACTTCAACTGACACAAGCACATGTTCTTCGAGGACAGGTGTTGGTATAGGCACATCCGGGTTAGTTGGCATACCTTCATGTTCTCTAGGCTAGGGGGTAGAGGATGAGGTTCCCTATGGGGAAGCTTCTTCAGGGAAGAGGAGGCCCAAGTGGCTTCAAGGCACCTTGAAGGAAGAAGATTTCGTTGGTCATTCAAAGAGGGTGAACAGGGAGAGTGTGCCACCTGAGCGGTTTTGCAGTTATGTAGTCAATGCTACCAACATTGTTGACTCTGAGCCTACTAGTTATGAGGAGGCTGCCAGTCAGGAGGTATGGAGAGAGGCTATGGTGGAGGAGTATGCCTCTATCATTAAGAGCAATGTCTAGGAGGTGGTGCCTAGGCCTTAGGGAAAGTCAATTGTGACTTCCAATTGGCTCTACAAGATTAAGCATGCTGCAGATGGCAACATTGAGAAGTTCAATGCGAGGTTTGTGGCTAGAGGGTTCTCATAGATAGAGGGAGTTGACTATGATGAGACCTTCGCTCCCGTAGCTCGGTACACTTCTATCCGGTCCCTTATTTATATTTCTGTAGAAATGGGTTGGCAAATCCATCAGATGGATGTGAAGACTACATTTTTGAACGAAGTTGTAGAGGAGGAGGTGTATGTTGAGTAGCCACAGGGCTTTGAGGTACTTGGGTGGGAGACCCATGTATTCCGGTTGAGGCGAGCACTCTACGGACTTAAGAAAACTCTGAGAGCTTGGTATTCGATGATTGATACTTACTTACAACAAATGGGTTTCACGAAGAGTGATGCAGATCCGAACCTTTGCTACCTTATTGTAGGGGATGATCTGCTCATTCTTGTGCTATATGCTGATAACTTGTTGATTACTGGGGCAGAGAGATTGATTAGTGGTTGCAAGAAGGATCTTGCTATGGAGTTCGAGATGAAGGACATTGGGCTGTTGCATTAATTTTTGGGGCTTGAGGTGTGGCAGGAGGAGGGGTATATCTTTATGGGGCAGGGGCAGTATGCTGTGGATGTGTTGAGTAGATTTCACATGGCAGACTGTAAACCCATGTCTACACCTATGATCACCAATTGGAAGAAGCTTCATTCTTCGGATTCTAGTTTGGTGGATCCCACATTGTATAGGTAGCTTATTGGGTCCTTGATGTATCCGGTCAACACTAGGCCAGATATATGCTTTGCAGTGAACACAATTAGCCAGTTCATGGTTTAGCCCAGGAGGGTGCACTAGGTAGCTACAAAGCACACTCTTTCTACGTGCAGGGGACTGTTGATTATGGTTTAGACTATAGGCGGGGAGATGGAGTGAGGTTGGCAGGTTACACAGATTTAGATTGGGCAGGGAGTGCTTCTGACAGGAAAAGCACTTCAGGGTGTTGCTTTGGATTGGGTTCGGCAGTTGTGTCATAGTTCAATAGAAAGGAAAAGTCAGTTGCTTTGAGCTCTTTTGAGGTTGAGTATATAGAAAAAATCCAGGCTAGTTGTGAGGACATTTGGCTTCACAAGTTATTGTATGACCTATTTAATCATGAGTTGAGACCAACGGTTATTCACTGTGATAATCAGTGTTGCATTAAACTCACAGAGAATCCAATGTTTCATGACAGGTCAAAACACATTGAAATCAGATATCATTTCATTAGGGACTATGTTCATAAGGGGGTAGTGAAGTTGGAGTATATATCGACAGATGAGAAAGTGGATGATGTTTTCATGAAGTCCTTGCCAAGAGGCAAGCATGTCCATTTCAGGGACAAGATGGGTGTGGTGAGAAACACTTCCTTGGTAAGAGGGAGTGTTGATTTTTAATGTACCTTGGACAAGTGGTTCCCATGGGTTAGTCTCTACCTAGGGAAAATTGTCCAAAATAATTCTTTTCCTAAGTGTGATAAAATAAAGTGAAAGTGACTTTATAAGTGGTAAAGTCAATACCAAATTATAAAGTGAAAGTGACTTTATAAGTGGTAAAGTCAATATTAAATTATAAAGTGAAAAGTGACTTTAGACATAAAGTACAATGTAGGTACTTTATTTAATGGGTGAATTAAAAAATAGAAAGCGAGAATTAAATGCACATTTATTCTCATCTCTTGATCTAAAGGAATCTGATCCATTGGATCTTAGGGTTTCCAAAAAGTCATTTAGGTAAACAAAAAAGGGAAAAGAAAAGAGAGACTGCATTCATTCATTCTTCATGAGCATATTGGAGAAAGGAGACTGAGAGCTGGAGAAAAGTTCTGAAAGAAAAATTTGTTGCAGTAAGCTGGAGGAGTGATTTCTGGGAAAAGATGGGCACAAAAATCAAGGCATAGAAGACAACATAAGGTACAGTTCAAACAACATTTAATGCTGTGAGATGCACATAGTTCGAGGGCTGTTTTGAGCAAAAAATATTTTTTTTGGAAAAATAAATCTGTGCAGTTCGTATAACGGTATGGAAATCCCTACAATACTGTCCGCGTTCGTAAATCACTATTTCAGCTTCATGTGGGCATAGAAATCGAGGCAAAGTGGGCACGATTTTCAAGGAGTTTTGGGCTGAAGAGATAAGTTGTATCTTGCTGTTTTGTTTTGTCTGCAAATGTTTTTTTCCTGAACTTAAAAGAAATAAATTTGAAGAGCTCTGTAACAGGTTTTCCCCGAAGAAGATTGAAGGGGTTTTGCCTCGGTCTAAGTTGACCAAAAATCTGTGTATTTTTTTATGTGTTGCTGGTATGTTTATGCCCATATTTATTATCAGCATGTGTTCACAATCCCATGTGTTTTAATTTGAAAATTTCATTTCCAGAATTCTATATGTTCAATGTAAGTTTATGGGAAAGGACATTTAACTGAATGGGAGTGATAAGGTTAAATTAAAATCGGATTGGGATTGCAAGAAAATTTTTAGTCATCAAATTTCAACATACCCCAAATGAAAAAGTGGTGATGCAACATCACCTCTTTTTTGAGATGAAAATTCAAACATATTTCAACCGCGACATTAAAAACCAAATATCATGACTATGAAAAACTCTAAAAAAATAGCACCTAAAGTTTTTTTATTATTTCTTTTCTATTTTTTTCAAATTTTTGTTTTTTAAGTGTTTTTAAAATTTGCTTAAGTGTTATTTTATATATGATTATGAACTAATTTTCATTATGGTGTTGGCCATTGGTAACCCTAGAAAATAAAACAACATAAAATTGGCTATAACTGTAAAAAATGACATGACATTAATGTTTTTAGGTTATTAATTGTCTATTTTTTAAATTGTTTATTGAAAATAAATTGAGGAAAAAATTGCAAATAATTTCTTTAAGGTGAATTTTTTTTTTTTTGGTAAGGTTCACCTTTTTATTGTCGTAATAGAGATTTACCTGAGATAATTCTCTGTGTTATTGGTTTGCCCGCCAGGAAACTAACCCATTAACACATGTTGAGAGTCTTGAGATACTCCTTTTCAAAGATTTAATAGACAAAAACAAACAATTCCACTGTAGACATGGAGTTGCACAAGAGAAAAATTATAGGAGCTTTGTTTTTCAGAGTCATTTTAGATGAACCATAGGAAAATTGGAATTCTCATTGAATACTATAACATGAAGTAAGACTATGCGGTAACTTGGAGGAACCATGAGGAAAGCCACAAGAGATGAGCCATGTGCATAAGTTCCATGGAATGGACCACGAGCTGACCACAAACCTCAACAACCATGATGAACCACCATAGAACTTCCACAACAGACCATGTTGGAGAAACCCCATCGATACATGGCAGAGAGTTCCCAGAGAACCACGAGGACACCTCCCTAACAAGAACAAGAACGGAGCGAGTTAAACATAACATAAATTGATATAATCCACAAACAGAGCCAATTAAGGCATGAATCTTAAATGGGAGGCCTTCAATCCCCATGAAATACACTACTATGCATGCAAAGAAAATTCCAAAAAGGCCACTGAAGGTAAGAAGGAGAGCGACCATAGAATTGGGTTACTATTAAAACTTCCTGCTAATTACCAGGAGGAATAAAATCACCGTTCTTGAGAGGTGTACCATCATAGAGAGCCTTCAAGGCCAGGTGAAGCCCCAGATCCACCATGTTTGCGCGAGAGGATGAAAGTTTCTAAACCAGAAGAGGATGGTGATACTGACACTCCAATTCCATGAAGAATAGTGAAAACCAATATAAGGGCCAACCAAAACGTGTGTGGATATGATTAGGAAGGCAGGCATGGCGACCATGAACCAACAGAGGGGAGACACAAAATATAGTTGGTAGGAATAATGAAATCACATAGCGGCGCATCAGGTCCGGAGATGGGCTTAAAGAAGTATTCAGTCTGACCATGACATCATCCTCATACATCCCCAATTGAAGCCTCTCCACATAATTATGGGGCCTCATGATTAGACTGCAAGCTAAGAGAGAGAACTCGTACAATAACTAGAAGCAGGAGAACACATCTATCGCACTGAAATTAATCTGAGCGTGCCGACCTGTAGGGAGTTTATGAAATGGGATAGATGTCCACCTAAGCTACATGCCTTCAGAATTTTTATGGAAAAATGACTGGAGTTTGCACCCGCCATGGGGGAATGATCCTGTTTTGAAATGGAGAGACAAGCCGATATCAGTTCAATAGGAATTACTTGAGGCTATGTTATGTCAAGTGAATGGTTTCCTTGTTGAAATTATAATGTTCTATGCTAAAAAAATTACTTATTCTAAAAAATTCTTTCTTCTGCAATATTGGTTAAGTAATTTTAGATAGAACATAAACCAAATTCAAAATATAAAATAATCTAGAGAAAAATGAGACACATAGAATTTAGGTCCAATAACCAGGGAAAAACCCACAAGAGGAAAACCCCACCAAATTCTTCTTCTATTAGATATAAATTTTCAAACAAAGATACAAAGTACAATGAGAGATTAAGAGAATGAGTAAGTCCTCCCAAATTGAGTGAGTTGTAGCATGAAGATCACTGGTAGCAATAGCAGATGCAAAAACTGAATCAAAATTCCATTTAATTGAATCAACATTGAAACACTAAAGCAATAAAAAAACTTTGGATCACCAAGTTTGGCTATTACTCTCCAAGTCTCTCTCTCTCTCACAATATTCTTCAAGTCTCTCCAACCCTCTCTCTAAAGTTCAAATTATTTTTTCACAATGCACAAATTGTAGTAGTCAGGTGAAAAGACATGACACACATATATAGGAGGAGCAATATGCACGTCTTTGGGAAGAGTAACATATGCCATTTAGGGGAGTGTAACTCATGACATTAAGGAGAGAAACATGTGGCTTAGTTAAGGAGAGTGCAACATATGCATTAAAGAGAGTGTAAGAGGAATATTTCATGAAATTCCTTTAAAGAGTGTAAGAGGAATATGCCGTCTTTAATGAGTACGTAAGAGAGACTGTAACATATCACTGAGAGAGAAAGAGAGAGATAGAGAGAGAGTTACGTAGTGCCATGTGATTTATCAAGGAGAGGTGTAAAGTGATTGAGGTGATGAAGGTAAGGTGACTTGTAATTCCTTTTAATAATAATATTATAGTATCATAAAGGATAATAATAATAATAATAATATTGATGATTAAGTTGAGATTGAACTATTAGGATTGATTAATGATAAGTTAATTTATTTTGCTTCAACTATACTTGATTACCAAATGATGCAAGGTGATTTAATATTTTTGGAAATTCATACTTGAGATGCCAAGCATGACTTTATATTTTTAGAAAGTCACTCCAGAATTTTCAGAAATGAGATTTTATTTAATGAAATTCATTCCTGAGCTACCAATTTTCAGCATTCCAAGTTTTTTTCCTGAGCGACGAATTTGGGATAACATGGGAGCGAAGGTGCGCTTAAGATAGATGCAACATTAGAGATGTGAGATTCTATGCACTAGCTGCTTGAGATATTAGATATGGATGATCCACATCAAATCTTATTCAACATGGAGATGATGACCAACGAGTCCCCTTCTATGAGTAGTTGATGATAGTTGTTTCTTAGAGAAATGTTTAGACCCTGTTCAAGGGCCCAAAGATCTGCTTCATTGTTGGTGGTGAAGTCGAGTTTTCCTACAAAAGTATCAATAATTTGCTTAGAGCTATTTCTAAAGACCCCACCATAACTTGCAAGCCCTAGATTGCTACGCGAATCCCCATCAAAATTAAACTTGATAAATACTGCAGGCGGGGGAGGCTAATATGAGGGATTGACAGGTCGCGAAGAGGAAGTTAGAGCAGAGGGTTGAAGGGAGTTTCGAGGTTTTATCCCCAGCTGACGTAGAATATATTGCTTAGAAGGAGGGAATTCCCAATCCTGAGTAGCCCATTACAAGGAGGCTATAGTTTCTTGAAGCTGGGAGAGGATGAGATGCCAAACATCCTCTAGAGTGGATGAAGAAATTTTGAAAATTTTGTAATTTCTTTCTTTCCATATGTTCCATGTAATGAAACTAGGGATTAAGAGGCAAGCTTGATTAAGGATGGGGTTTCCAAATGGGGATACAATGAGACACTATATTTTTTCTTATAAAGGAGGCAACCAACCACTCCCAAAGTGAAGAAGTGAAAGAGTAGGTTAAAAAAATATGATTATGATCTTCCTCTTGAGCGTGACATAGTTGAAAAAGGGAAGGACCCATGAAGCCACATTTTTTAAGCTTATCCCAAATTAATGTCTTGTTTTTCAGGAGTAGACATAGGAACACAATAATTTTAGGTCAATTCTTCATTTTCCAAAGGTGTTTCCAAATGTGATAGGGCTTGATCAGATGAAATTGCGATAGGATTCTATAAGCGTCCCTAAGGTTAAAATTTCCCGATGGTCCATATCCCCACCATAGAATAGCACACTCAACTTATACTATGATATTTTGAGTGACCAATATGGGCACCAGAAATTGCTGCTCTTCTGCATGGGACTTTGCATAGACAGGTGATTGTATTTTCTAAGTTTTGCAGGGTGAATTAGATGAATGATAAGCCCAATAATGGGATAGCAGTGAGAGTCCTCTTTGATTGAAGTTGTCCCTAATATATTGGGAGTTGAAAAGATAGGATATTTTGGGCCATTAGTTCCAAGAATCCTCACAAAGTAAGGCAGTCATGCCATTGTGAACTTACCAGAAACAATGGTCCTGAATCAGAGCTTTGTTTGTCCAGGTTGCATTCCAAATGTGGGATCCATGAATGCCATTTGAAATTGTGACTAAATGAGATGAGTGGGGCCATTTCACATATTTGTTATCACACCTTTGGCACCAAAAAATTGAACGTTTTTTAATCCATTTCCACCATGTTTTGGCACTCAAGGCACTGCTTACTACCAAAGGGTCTCTTAAGCCTAGACCTCCTGCACATTTGGGAATGAATAACTTATCCTAGTTCACTAAGGCCCATTTACACTCAAGTGTAACCCCTCCCCATAGAAAGGAGCATTGAATATTATGGAGTTTGTTAAGAATGTCTTTAGGAGCAACAAGGGAAAAAAGAAGGTAGGTGGGCATAGATTGCATGACAAATTTTAGGAGGATGAAGCGAGTTGAAAGATTTAGGGATCTAAAGGTCCAATTTGATAATTTCTCTTCTATTTTAGTAAAATCTATTCCTAGATAGATTGGAGGAGGGGATTGGTTGCCATAGGAGCACCTATGTATTTGGACATAAAGGAGATATTTTTGAAGCCAAGAAGACAAGAAATATAGACTTGGATAATAGGATGAGTGGTGAAGAAGAAGATTTGAGACTTAATATCGGTTCTAAAGGATGCGAAAATTGCATCCGTGATTTTTTTGAATTCCAAAGCTTCCTGATGGGAGGGGTGACCCATGAGAAAGGTGTCACCAACAAATTTTTCTTGATCAGAGCACTATTTATTAGAGCCAAGGGGGAGGCCTTTGAGATGCAGCTGGGATAGAGAGTTTCGTATGGAGAAATTCAAACCTTCAAATACCATCAAGAATATATAAGGAGAAATTGGATCTCGTTGAATTAAACCTCGGGAAGGGGTGAAGGTGGGAGAGAGAGAACGATTGATCAATATGGAAAAGTAAGCTTTGGAGATGAGGGCTATTACCCATGCAACCCATTTTTTTATGAAATCCATATGCGAGGAGGGTGTAATAAATGAATTTCTACCTGAATTTATTAAAATATTTTGACATGTTGAGCTTTAAGATCATTCTAGGCTTCTTGGAGATACTACGAGAGTGGATGTGTTCCTGAGAAATACTTGATGCTATGTGTACACTTGGTCTCTTGAAGCAACAAAATATCATACTTTTCTGAGGAAATTTTATTCCTCAGGACCCTACACTTAGATTTACTATTCAGGCCTCTAACTTTACATGAAACTTTATTAATCATTAAGATTTTGTGATGGGGAAAAGAGAGTATTCATGGGACCAAATCTGCCCGAATTAAGCAGAAATTCTCCAAAGTCCCGAATAAGCTGACGTTTAGTTTTGTGGAATTTTTATTAGGCTCTTTAGCCAAGATGAAATTATCTCGGGGGGGACTTTGTTTGATTCCCTGCGAGGAAAGGAAAGGGGAAGGAGAAGAAGTGGTACCTGGAGTATTAACCCGATGGAGGAGAAAATATTGATGTTGAAGATAGGCTCTGGAAACCATTTGAATTTTTTCTTCCGGGATAGCGGCACGATCCTTATTATTCCATTATTCCACAATTTGCTAAAGATATAGGTTTTTTAGATCTAAATCTTCAAAATTTTCTTCCTCCATTAGAGTTGGAGTCTCCTGGTTGAGTAAGTTGTTCTATGACATAGGCTCTTGAGACTTAAGGACCTAATCAACCTTTGTGTTGGGAAATTCTTCTTGAGTGGGAGGTTCCTGAGGATGATTGGCTGATGGTGTTTCCTACTTAGGCAGGTTTTCTTCCTCCATGTGCTAAAGAAATGCGTACTGATTTTTCCCTTGATCACCCTAGCCCAAAGAGCCTTCTCCTCGCCTTCTAGCTGCTTTATTTTTTCCCTAAATGGTGGTGAATTCATTATAAGGGGGAGCCTAACTAATATTCGCATTTATTGATTCAGGTTATTGTGGTGGATTTGCCTAATAGTCTTTGAATAGGTGGCCATATGCATGACAATTGCGACATGAGAAGGGCTATCCTCATAATCAATTGAATACTCCCAAATAATGTCTTCACAACTCAAAATAATACTTGTAGGTAAGGGTTTAGAGAGATCCAAGTACACACAAAGTCAGACATAGGAGGTATATTTTCACTTTTTTGTGATTTATAATAGCATGAAAAGGTGCCTAATTTTATTACATATGTGGGCCAATATTTTTGGATCCCAATATTGATGGGGAGGAGAACATAGCCTAATCCAAAACAACAAGTAGGAGAAGTACTCCTTTTCAGGATTGAACCTGGGAACCCAGGGTTTCATGAAGAGACCCACTAAATTCATGAAATCAGGACCACCTTAGAAGACATTGTCTCGATCTTCAACAATAGTAAAGTCTATTGTGAAAATAATCTAAATCCCAGACATTGTCTCGATCTTAAACAATAGTAAAGTCTATTGTGAAAATAATCTAAATCCCAGCTTGAGTTGCACATCTCCATTGAAAATCCAATTTTTTCTCATCTAGTTGATGAAAAGTTTCTCTAAAGGCCAGGGACCAATGAATTTTCAAATTATTGCATGTTCTTTCAAGTGCTCAACCATTGCACCCAATTTTTCATGTGGGATTTCCAAAAGAGTAGACTCTTAGGCCTATGGAAGACAAGAAATAGTTGATAGTGTTGCATGTCCTACAGATTCTGGAGGCGAAACAAATTGCTTATCTAGGGATACATTGCCAAATTATTATTTTTATTGTGTTACCAGATCTGCAAACTGACTGTTGAGAAGAGCGATTGGTGACCACATTCCTAAAGGAGGGGCCACAACCTTCCCCCCATGGGGGCACCATGGAAGTTGTAATGGAGGGCATGGGTTGAAACACGAAACCCTAAGGATCAAAGTTTTGTAGAGACGAACTTCCTTTCAGATGTTATTTCTGTTCAATTAAACACCACATTCACAAAGGCACATTGACTCTTATTTTTTTAGGGAGAAAATCCAATTTAAAAAGAAAAAAAATTACATCTTTGTTCTGAAAATTGAAAATCACTATTTTTTTCTCTTAAAAATCAAGAGAAAAAAATTTGAAAAAAAACTCTTCGTTTACCTTACACCCTCACTGGCTGAACTAAAAATTAAAAACAATTAAAAAAAAAACAAAAAAAAAATGAAATACCTTAAAATTTTTAAATGAAATACATAATTAAAAAAAAAAGAAGCTTATAAAGCAAAAATTAAAATAACAATTTAAAAATATTAGTGAAAAAATAAAAATTTCCATTAAAATTAAAACAAAAAAGTGAAAAAAAAACACATAACGTAAATATTTCTCAATACAATCCAAAATTTTAAAAAAATATAAAGAAAGAGAAGATATAACAAAGTGAAATAAATAAATAAAAGCACACACACACACACACATATATATAACAATGATGACTTGCAACACTCTCTTGTTAGTTCTAGCAGTTCTAATGACCTACAATTGTCCAACATACCACTTTAGCCGGTGGGAAGTTGATGCTAGGAAGCACCTAATTCATATATATAGGCTTTTTTTTGTGTTAAGTTTTAATTTTTTTGTTTTTGTTTTTGTTTTTGTGTGTGTTTTGGAAGTTTTTGTTCTTTATATTTAAATTTATTTTTAATTTTGTTATGTTAATTTTTTTGGTTATTTATTTATTTTTTAATTTTAAAAAATTAACATATTTTTTTATTTAAAAAAAATATTATTTATATTTTTTAATTATTTTTAAACTTGTTTAATATTATTTATTTATTTTTATTTTTGTTGTTATGTTTGTTTTTTTTTATATAGATTTTTAATTATTGTAATTTGTGAGAAAATCTTTCGGTAAAAATCACATCAGAATATATATATATTTAAAATTTTTAAAATTTTGGTTTTTAATCATTCGAATTTTAACTTTTTAAATTTAAATTTTCTTTTAGAAAAGAAATTAAATTTTTATTTTAAATAAAAAAATAGGGGGAGGCAGGAGTGAGAGGGGTGATGTATAAACGTGAAGGATCAATCGAAACATGGTATGCATAGGGCCTAGGGGAAGAAACAAACAATCAAGATGAAGCCTTATCATTATGGAAATGACTCAAGATAGCAATACCCAAAGTTCTTCAACATCTAAGTATAGTTGGGGATTCAATGGTCATTATCCAGAGAAACTTCAAAATTAGAGAATACTTTGATTGAGAACTATCATCTATATTTATTCAAATAAGGGCTCTCTTAATCCAACTTGAAGACTATAATATCTTTCACGTCAAATGTGAAAATAATAGGGAAGAAAACAGATATGCCAACAAAGGCACTATGTTAGAAAAAGGGATTATGATCTCAATTCAAATGAATAATATTTTATGTCATGTCCCATAACAAAGTGAACGAGAGTCTTAAATTTGGACACACATCGACATAAAGAGTGCATTAATGGAGACAAGTCACACAAACTAAAGTATTGGTATGAGGCTTGACATGATATTCTCAGGAGTTAGAGATGACAGGTAGAATGTCCTGAACACAAATGGAGGAGCAACAAAATAGATGTCATGGTGATGGAAAAGTGGAATATTAACGGACTTTTATTTAATGTTAAGTTCAGGGAGCGCATACCTAGTACTACATCTTCAACGCGAGGAGGGATAACGGACAATTCAATTTGCAAATCAACGGTTACAGGCATGGAGGTTCGTGCCCAATTTTACTAGCATTTAGGATGGATCATTCAATTCGAAAGGATGTATGCACCATTTGACAAGGAGCAGAGCATTATAATAAGGAAATGGATGCAACAGTTAAAGCTCAAATTAATTAATGTCCAGGTAAGATCGTGCTCAAAATGTCTTCTTCCAACACCAATGACAGAGGAGATAACACAGAGGAGCAAGGAATTCGACTCACATGATAATTTGCGGCCATGGTTGATCAGTTGGGAAGATAGGTAGCAAAGGAGGTCCATGAGAAGATTGTGGTAGTGAGGACCCACTTCTCAGGAATTGAGAAAGACTTGGAGATGTTGCAGAAGATGGTGGGGCACCTGAACTCTAAGATAATCAATTTTCACTTCAAGTTTGACAACATAGAAGTAAAGGTTGAAACTGTGACAGTAGGAGTGTTAAAGGAGGTATTTGGCATTAGAGAGATACCTCCATCTAGACTTTGGGAAGTTGGGGAGGGTGCGCAGGAGCATCTCGAGCTTGATAGGAATTTGGAAACCAGAAACCTTGAAGAAATAGTCCAACATGACAGTCCTCTGGGAAAGATGGAAGGCAACATGTAGATTTTCTAGTTTCTTTTAATATATGTAGATGTTATTGAATGTTTTTTTGTTAAAATCTATGGGATCTTTTGGAAAAATTATAGTATAAGTGTTGTACGCCAAATAATAGAAAATAAACAAGGCAACAATAATTTTTCTGCTAAAAACTCTCTGGAAATATTTGAAACAGGGAAAATTTTGATTATAAGAGATATGACTCATTTTGAGTTTTGATATATATAAAAAATGCTACCTGTTTCTTTAAAAAAAATAAAAAAATAAAAATGTTGTTTTCTTCAAAGGGGTTTTTTTATGATTTTTTTTACATTAATGATGTTTTTATATACCATAGTTAAAAAAATATTGCAATTTCAATGCCATTGTTAGGATATTCTGACACATAGGAAATAGTTAAGTATAACTTGGTCTAGCGTAGAGTTAGGTAAATTGTGTTTCTTTACTATGTACTTTTGTAACTTATAAGTCGATGGTCACGATATGTAGTGATCTGACGGTTCATTCTCTCCTCGGTATTACCGACACTTGATCTGTGGCTTAACACTTGATTGGTCCATGATATCTATTGAAAGAGCATGGAGAGTCATTTTTCTGGCGACCATTTATGAGAAAAGCTTATGTAAATTTTATTTCTTTATATTAATAAATTGCCTGAAGTGGTCGTGTTGGTTCAGGTCGTGGACTGTTTCCCTCTTTGAGGGTTTTAACCACGTAAAATACTGGTGTATTGATATGTGATATGTTTGTGAGCGGTGACCTTTGGTGTTTGTTCTAAGAAACTTACCCTGTAAATTCCTACATGGTATCGGAGCACTTTTGAGGGACATATCCGTTGTTAATCCATATTCGAAGCCGGTTTGACTGCATGCGACTGCCGTTTTCTGGATCTACTGTTTCTGACCACTTTCAGCCTGGGAAAACTGCTCTGTTGTGTCCACAGTCTCTATTACAGTGAAGAATCTCTTTCGTTTCATGCGAAATGGTTTATGGTTGCCCAAGTTATGTAATGTTAGATCTTGAGGTATAAAGTAATTTTTTTGTAGTTATATTTATTAATCCCTCTGTTTATTTCGGTTTATACTATTTTTTTTTAATTACCGGATCTATACCCTCTTATATTCTTATGCTATTTGCTCTGCGTTGTGTGCGATCTAGCAAATCATAAACATGAAGATGAGATTTTTCTGCTACAAATGCTCTTTCCTCGTGACTTTTGCTATCTCGGGAAATCAGGAATAGTGAGAAAAATATATAGTTGACGGAAAGACTAACCAAAAATATAACGTTTTTCTGTAAGGGTTGTATTTTTTTTGTTTGCATGGTTGTTTTTTTGTAGGGAAAAAGCACGCACACCGGAAAAAACCCCTCCTCCTTTCAAACAACTACAAAATCCTTTTACTAGCTCACTTGGTGTAAAGTTACTTTATGAGAATAGGGGTCTTGTGTTCAAGTTTATCTATCAAACTTTTTTTTCTAAAAATCTTTTTGTTAAGTTAATTTTTCCTAAAATGTTTTTGGCAAGTTGTCTTTTTTTTAACAAGGGTTTTGTTCAAAAAACACATGTAAAAGTAACATTGTAAAAGTGACTCTCACTTATTTATAAAAGTGGGTCACATAAAGTATTATTTTTTTTAAAGTGAGCTTATTATATTAAGTTTGGAAAAAGGGGGGATTTTTTTTTTTAAATGCAACTTCATCAACTTAACCTATCACGTAACTACTCGGCATCTACTGCAACTTTTCTTCAAAAAGGCATAACTTCTTCATCCAGAATTTCAGAGCTGTTTTTGTTTTTTAACTTGCTTAATTTTTCGAGAACTTTCCATTGGAGCAGTTAGTTTCAACCTTTTCAGCTTCAGTTTTTAAAAATGGAAAGTGCATGCCTGGTTATTGTTAACAACACAATTATTTCCAATGGCTATCCTACATGGTAAACTTACTTAGAAGTAAAGGGCTTTATAGAATAGCCTTAAGACAAGAATCTAAAACTACCGATGTAGATAAAATGGCTAAATGGGAAAATAAACAAGATCAAGCACAAGGGTTGATAGTAATGTCCATTTCTCAAGATCTTAGATTTCATATCCAAGAAATTGACTCCCTTGTTGAAGTTTTGAAAAAGCTAAATACAATTTTTTGCACTAAAAATGAAATCAGAGCCAAACATCTTGAAAATGAGTTTCTTACTTTGGACCCAATAATTTCTCCTCTATTGAAGATTTTTCGTCCAAATTCAAGACCCTTAGACTTCTTTTAGAAGGCTGTAAAGTCAAAAAGGAAGATGGTAGTCTTATCTATTCCATTCTTTCTAAGCTAGGCCATGCATACTCTGTATTTGTTTCCACCTTCCATTCAACTAGAGAAGCCCTCATTTCTCAAGGAACAACCTCCAAGTCCCCCTCTTTTGATTCCTTTTGCGATTTTTTGATAAGAGAACAAGAAAAAATCTTACACCTTGGTCTTATTAATGCTGGAAACTCTTCTAAGAAAGCCTTATCAGCCCAACAAAAACCATATCCAAATAATTCTAAGAAACAACATCCTAAAAAGAATGGTCCTAAACCAAACAAGGGTCTTAAGCAATTTCAATTGCAATATGAAAAAACAACTCAACAAACTAATAAGGCAAATAAAAACAAAGGGAAGAAGACAGATAAACATTGCAACTTTTGTAATCGTGATGACCACGTAGAGTCAAATTTTTTTAAGAAGATGGAAGCCTTGGAAGTAGCAATGAAGAAACACACCATCCATTTGGAGAACTCTTCAACTTCATCTTCGGGAATGACACTTTCTGAATGTGGTTTTCAAGCATCAAGATTTGGTTATGCATTAAATGTCTATTCTTCATCTCATTCTCATGAGTGACTCATTGGTTATGGAGCCTCTTACCACATGGCAAAAAAAAGCCATGTTTTCTTCTTTAAATGATTGTAACACCAAAAATATTTATGTTGGTGATGATAGATCTCTTAGTGTTATAGGGTATGGAACTATTCATCTATATAAAGGTCGGTTTAATGATGTATTATGTGTTCCTACATTGTCCTGCAACCTTCTATTTGTTTATCAGATAACTCCTTCAAGTGAAGGGAAAACTGTAGAATTCTCACCTCATGATGTTGTAATTAAGGACCTAAGAGATCCTAGACTTATTTTAGCTGCTGGCATTGTTGATGATTCCACAAGGTTGTATAATTTTGACAACTTTGGGTCATCTTGTCTTCCCTCCATTTTTTTTTCTCATAATGATGAAGTGAGCAAACTTTGGCATGAGTGATTTGGTCACTTAAACTATCTCTCTCTTCAAACTCTATGTAAAGAAAATATAGTTATAGGTCTTCCTATGGTATCTTGTCGAGATGATGTTTGTTTCGGTTGTATACTCAGAAAACATCATCGGGACAGTTTTAACAAACGTGCCTCTTCGCACGCTTTAGTCCCTTTGCAGCTTGTGCGCAGTAATTTATGTGGTCCACTTCCAATTTTTTCTTTCTCTGGCTACAAGTACTTCTTAACTTTCATTGATGATTTTTCCAGACGCATTTGGGTGTACTTCTTAAAACTCAAGAGTGAAGTTGTTAACATGATCTTGGCCTTTAAGGCCTTCATTGAGAAACAATATGGACATAAAATTCTTAAGTTAAGATCTGACAATGGAGGAGAATATGTTCACAAAAAATTTATCAACTTTTGCACCGAGAATGAGATTCAATTGCAACATACTGTTCCGTATACTCCATAACAAAATGGTGTAGTTAAAAGAAAGAATCACACTCTAAAAGAAATGGCTAATTTTATGCTTCAATCTAAAGGACTTAGTCTTAATTTTTGGGCATAAGCAATTAACTGTGAAAATTACATAGTAAATTGCACTCCTACTAAGGTTTTAAGGAATATCACTCCAGAAGAAGCCTCGAGCTCAATCAAACCAAATGTAAGTAACTTTCGTGCATTGGAAGTGAAGCTTGGGCCGATATTCCAGATGAGAAACATAAAGCCTTAGAACCTAAAAGTGAAAAATGTATTTTTGTTGGATATTCTGAAGATGTCAAAGGATATAGAATTCTTCAACCCAAATAAAAAAATGTAATCATTAGAAGAGATGTAAAATTTGACAAAAATATATTGACCCGCGAGCCTAGTTTGGCGGGTGCGCCGCGTTTGGCCTGCGAGCTTGGTTAGACATATGTGCCACCTCTCTTTATCTCTTCTACTTTTGAAAACATTCCTTCTAGTTTAGATGATGAAAAAGAGGATGAAAATCCTCCTCAACCTCCTCAGGATATTCCTTCAGCTCCACAACTTCCAAAATGGATCCGCTCTACTCGGGCTGCCATTGGTTCTCTTGTAGGTGACCCTGCAGATCAACGTCGTACATGTTCTCAGTTCGATAAATACTCTTCCTTATTGGCTCAAGTTCCAGAAAATCCTAATCGAGACACCTTTGAAGAAGCTTCGGGTCATCCAAATTGGGATGTAGCTATGAATGAATAATATCGTTCCTTATTGGAAAATGATACTTGGGATCTTGTTCCTCTTCTAAAGGGAAGAAAAATTTTCAAATGCAAATGGGTTTACAGAACAAATTTTGGACCAGATGGAAAAATGGATTAACATAAAGCTCGTCTTGTTGCTAAAGGATATTCATAAGTTGAAGGAATTGAATATACTGAAACCTTCTCCCCTATTTCCAAAACGAATTCTATCCTCCTTTTTCTTTCCCTTGCTGCCTCCTTTAAATGGGAAGTCCATCAGATGGATGTTAAATCCGCCTTCCTACATGGGGACTTGCATTAAGAAATCTACATGGAACAACCCCCTAGCTTTATCCAAAATGACTCTAGCCTTGTTTGTCGCCTTAGGAATTCTCTCTATGGTCTCAAACAATCCCCTCGGGCTTGGTATCCCAAAATGGATAGCTTTCTCTTAAATAATGGATTTTCTAGATGTCATTTCGACAACACTGTCCACACCAAGAAAGTGGGTAAGTCCTTAATCATCCTTTTTCTTTATGTTGATGATGTTATCCTTACTAGTAGTGAGCCCAACCATATAAACCATATGAATTCTAGCCTCAAAAATAAGTTTGAAATGACAGACTTGGGACAGTTGCATTATTCCTTGGTCTTCAATTCTTGCAATCCAAAGAAGTTATTACCATTTCTCAGTCCAAGTATGCCTGTGATCGTCTACGCCACTTTCACATGGAAGATTGTAAGCCAACCCCTTCTCCCTCTTAGTCTGGAGTCAAGCTTTCAGTCACTTGTACTCCTCCTGAATTTGATTCTACCTTATACCGTCAACTTATTGGTAAAATTCTGTATCTAACCCATACATGTCCTGACCTTTCCTTTTCCATTGGTCTTGTTGCTAGGTTTATGCACAAACCTCATGAAAGTCACTGGAAAGAAGCTAAAAGAATAATTCGATATATTCGAGGTATAGTTCAGTTCAGGATTCATTATAGTGAAGAAACATCTCCATTGTTGATTGGTTTCACTGATTGATCTGATTGGATTGGTGACCCTGATGATCGAAAGTCTACTGCAGGTTATGTATTCACTCTTGGTTCAGGACCCATTACATGGTCTTGTAAGAAACAAAGTGCAATCTCTCTTTATTCAGCAGACCCTGAGTATCGTGGTGTTGTTGAAACCATCAAGGAAGCCCCATGGCTTCGTCATATCCTGTTTGAATTTGGTCTTCATCAGCAGCATCCAACTACACTTTGGTGTGATTTGATAATCGAGTGCCATTCAGCTATGTAAAGATCAGTTTAGCATCAGCGCATGAAACACATTGAGCTACACATACACTTCATCATAAATCTCATTCATGATCGTGTTCTTGAAGTGCAATATTGTTCAACCAATGATTAGGTTGCTGATATATTTACAAAGGCTCTCATAGAAGAAAAGTTTACCAAACTTCTATCTATGCTTGGAGTTCAGGAAAGTTATCATTAAGGGGGGATAGGCTCTAATGCTTCCTTCCTTCTCCTATTGTGTGACCTTTGTAAATCCTTCAATCCTATCCCAAGTTGTTCTTAAGGGGGGATGCTAGGATATTCCGACACATTGTAAATAGTTAAGTATAACTTGGTCTAGCGTAGAGTTAGGTAAAGTGTGTTTCTTTAATATGTACTTTTGTAACTTATAATTCGACGGTCATGATATGTAGTGATCCAATAGTTCATTATCTCCTCGGTATTACCGACTGATCTGTGGCTTAACACCCGATTGGTCCATGATCTCTATTTAAAGAGCATGGAGGGTGTCTGGTGACCATTTATGAGAGAAGCTTATGTAAATTTTTTGTCCTTATATTAATAAATTGCTTGAAGTGGCCGTGTTGGCTCAGGTCATGGACTGTTTCCTTTTTGAGGGTTTTAACCACGTCAAATACTGGTGTACTGATCTATGATCTGTTTGTGAGCAGTGACCTTTGGTGTTTTATCTAAGGAACTTACCCTGTAAATTCCTACAACCAAATTGAAAATTCTCGAGTTGCCTTATGCTAAGGTTTCAAATGAGCTATTTTAAATTAATAATAATAATTTTCTTCTTGGAATACCACTCTTTGATTTAGGTGTTGATTTTTAGGGTTTTTCGTAGTCATGATATTTTATTTTTAATGCCATGGTTGAGAAATGTTTGAATTTTCACCCTAAAAAAAGGGTGGTGTTGCATCACCTCTTTTACATTTTGGTTGTTTTTTCATGTCTTTCGTAGCCATGATATTTGACATTTAATGCTACGGTTGAGAAATATTTGAATTTTCACCTTAAAAAAGAGGTGATGCTACATCACCACTTTTGCATTTTGGCATGTCTTTTCATGTCTTTTGTAGTCACAATATTTGGTTTGTAATGCCATGGTTGAAAAAATGTTGGAATTTTAACCCTGAAATAAAGAAAGGGTGATGTTGTATCATGAATTTTGCATTTCCGGGGTTTTTTTCATGTTTTTTATGCAAAAATATAGGTTTTTAAGGCTAGAGTTCTCATTTTGAGGTCATTGTTCTTGTTTAGTGGGTAACTTTGTTAACTAGGATTAGTCAATAAATCATTTAGATTAATATTAATCATTTTATTAATTAAAAAAATATTTTATAATTATTATTTAGATTATTCTAGTTTATCTAGAAATATTGAAATAATGGCCTAAAATAAGAAAATCATGAATAATCAATATCTTGATAGGCACTATTGTTAATACGGATTTAATTATGATTTAAATTAATAAACTTAAGGTTAAATGAAGGATTATAGTATAATATTATTTCAAAATTTGAATTAATTTTTTGTTTTCTTGTTTGAAATATATATATATATATATATATATATATATTTGTAGGGTAAATATTGTATTTCCTTCTAAAAAATGAAATTTACAAGGATATGCCGGAAACGCTAGGTCGATCTTTCACTAGGGAGACCATACAATAGCCAAAAGTTGACTCTTTGTAGAGAGGCATAGGAGAGATCATCTCTTACAAAATACTAAATAGAAAATACATATACTAAAAAATGGGCCAGATTGGCTATGAGAATGAATTAGATGGTCATAATGAAAAATAAACCGAGCATAACAAGGCTAAGCTGAGGGATTAGAGTCAGTAGAAAAATCTGGAATATGGTATTTAGTGTTTCCAAGGGTGCTTCCTACCGGGGGAGGAACTGTTCATTGCGACCCAATAGACGTTGATCCGTGTCCCTCAGGTGGCGGTGAAGGTGCTACAAATATTGTTTAGGATGTTAGCTTGATTCTAGAAGTGGATCTTCATAATTATACCTAGGATTAACTTCCAATGCCCATATAGATCAATGGTGCACATGTATTGATTAAAATGGCCTTGGGTATGCCGAACACCCAACATCCAGTCAGCCAGATCAACTAGAACTTATGTATCTAAAAGATGCTTATGTTGGGAGGCTCCTTCTTATTCCATACGAGCTAACTTCTTCTAGATGGGCTTCGGGGTGAGGCCTTCAAACCTTGCTATTGATTTCTGAAGCCTGTGATGCACACATGTGTGCCCCTGAGAGGATTTCTCCTGATAATAGGCATCCCCTTGGTGGATGCGTGCTTGCTGATGGGGCATGTAAAAACACAAAAATAGGATATGAAAGTGGACAATTGAGAAGCTAAGAAAATAAGTGATGGAATAAAAAGGGCATGTTAGGTAAGGAGAGGGGGGGCCTTGATATAAAAAATTCAAATTGAACTAGAATTTGATGACAGGGAAAACTGCTAGCTTGTCATAGGGATACATGAAGGATGTGCAAGTGGAAGTGGGAAAATTATGACCCTACCAAGGAGGTTGGAAATAGGAGACGTCAACCCATAGGATAAGGAGCATGGGAAGGATAGAGGGCTGCAAGTGTGGACATATAAGGGTACAAATATTCAAAGAAAATTGGGTATGATACTAAGGGCGATAGGAAAATAACAAGCCAAAGAGGTAAGTGCTTGAAATATGATTTCATAAACTACAATCAAACAAAGAGACAAAATAAAACCAAAGATAGTCAAGCCAACGTCTGTTGTAGGAGTTCGGTGCCCATAAGGGTTGGTGTCAAATGTGCAGTGAAATCCTTCACAAGTCCTTGTGTGCTCACCTGCTTGCACACCTAATAGGATGGAGAAGGGAAACATTAGGTCTAAACCAATAATCGAAGAAGCCAAATTTAAAGTACCACTAAAACTCCAATAAAGGAAGAGAACATGATTTTGTTTGAAGCCTCAGAGAAAAAATTGAATAAGAGAAACATGACCTGGGCGAGGTTCACAGAAGTGGGCAACCAGAAACCCCAGTTCTTACAAACCATAGCTGAGTAAGAAGATGCAGACAAGGAGAATGGGTATCTTGTAGTGATAGATGAGATAACCAACACTGGGAGAACCATAAATATGGATGTGTTAAAACCAATTGCCACACATGTCGGGACGTGGCTGTCTTGGAGAGATGATGGTATTTCAATACTTTTGGAAAGAATAGTCTTGGGATTTAAAATATTGCGTGAAACTCGCCTCAGGAAATATATTATGAGCATGTCTATTATAAAAATTATTTTGGAGGTACGTCGTGACATCCCCTGGTCGCTTGAACAGTGAGGTGGTGACAACCCCCCCCCCCCCTCGTTTGTATTAAAACACCCCATTTGAGATAGTAGTATCCTTATTGATAAGCTGCCAACGCTCATATTTTAAGGGATATGATGGCAAGAGATTCCAGGTGGATGGAGTGTTTCTGGAGAGTCCCGACATCCATGATTTGCTAACAGATCCACCACTTTGTTTCTTGTGCATTGGACGTGAGAAGGGATGATGACCGAAATGAGGACCATCGGGGCTGAGGCCTTGTAAATGAGTGGTTCTAAACGATAACTCGTGGAGAATTTATGAACAAGAGTGCCATTCTGTAACTTTTTGATCATGTTGATGGTGATATAAGAGTCACCTTCCATACAAAGTTTTGAGTATCCCTGTGCCCATGCAATTTCCAATCTAGTGAGAAGGCCAGTGAGTTTCACTGTTTTTAGAAAAGGTTTTGCAAGAAAGTGAGAAAAATTCCCTTTCTTATATCAGTGAATATGATAGGTTAACAAAAAATAAAGTTATGCAAACCCTAGGCTAAAAATATATTTATTCATTATTAACATATCCACAAAATTTTAACAGAGCATTAGATATAGAAAAAAAAAATGAAAATAAGAAAAAAAATACTATAGCCATATACCCAAATGGAACCAAGGATTTTTATCCTAAATCAAATGGAAATGAACATAGTTTTAAAAATCAGTCGGACCGGGTCTAAATCGACCGAGCCAACCGAGCCGGTCACTAACAAGGCCAGTTCGGTCACAAACCGGTCGACTCGACCGAGCCCGAGCTAAACTAGCCGAGCCAATCCAAGCTGTTCGCAGACCCCACCCAGCCTCCAAATCAGACTCCAATTTTTTCTTTTCTTTGCTGTTGGGGTTTTATGCAACCTTCTAACCCCTCCCTATCCTATTAAAGCTACCCAACCCCTCTCATTTCCTCACATCTATCTCATTGAATTTGATTGAACATTTGTGAGGGATTTGTGAAGAGTTGTGGAATTGGTTTTTGGAGCAGCTTTGAGGAGTCTTTTGGGCAAGATTTGGAGCAACAGTGAGGGGCTTATTGGGAAATATTTGGAGCAACATTGAGGAGTTGGTTTGTTGGAGAAGCATTGAGGAGGCTAGAGCCTAGAGGTATTTTTTTCCCCTTCTAAAATCTTCCTTTGCTTGTTTTTTTTTTCCAAATCTAAAAATGGAAAACATAGTTTTTATGAAAGAAATGAACACAGAATGAGTAGTTTTTTTTTGTTTTCATTTTCAGATTTAAACCTTTCCTTTCCAAGTCAAAAAATTAGTCCAAAATGTCCCCTATAATGAAATACTTTGTTTGGGCATATGTTGAAATGGTTCATGATCAAATGCATTACAAATTTTGTAAGAGAAAAATTAAGGGGGGTGGAGGGGGCATTCATAGACTGAAATTACACTTGGCTGGTCTTAGAGGCCAAATTACTTCATGTGAAGCACCAATATAGGAAATTGTGGAAATTAGGAAGGAGTTGAGGGATCAATTTCAAAAGTTTGAGGAAGTCAAAGCTAGGCAAATAGAATAGAGGCTGAAATTGGGAGGAAGAGAAATGTACAACACATGATGGCTGCCAACCCAAATTTTGATTATGAGGGTTCTTCATCTATCCCTTGCATTGATGCATCAAACCCCTTTCACTATGTTCCTCCCTATTTGGAGTATATCCAAGAAAAGGGTAAGGGTGCAATGAAAAATAAGGGTACTATCAGAAATATTTTCACACCCTCTTCTCCCTTTGATAGTGCACATGGTCCTAGTCCTACAGGTAGAGGTCAAGTGCAACCCACTTTAGATCAGCATTGGAAAAAAGAATTGAGAGAAACTGCTTGTGATTACATTTCTAGATGGTGGTATGATGTTGATATTCCCTTCAATGCTCCTCGTTCACCATATTATAAACCTATGTTTGATGCCATATATGCTGTTTGAAAGGGCTTCAAAGGCCCTACTATGCATGAGTTAAGAGGATCTCTTTTGAAAAAAGAGATTGTGTCCATTGATTAAAATTTGAAAGATTTCAAAAAATCATGGGAACATACAAGATGTACCATCATTTCAGATGGATGGACTGATCAGAGGAACTGTACCATCATAAAATTTCTTGTCTTTTACCCATGGGGAACCATGTTTCTAAGATCAGTTGATGCATTTGATAGGATGAAACATGGACACTTGTTGTTTCAGATTTTGGATGAGGTTGTTCAAGAGGTGGGGGTGGAAAATGTTGTTCAAATCATCACAGATAATTCCTCTAACTATGTTCTTGCTGGTAAATTGTTAGAGGAAAAACACCCAACCATATTTTGGACCCCGTGTGCTGCACATTGCATAGACCTCATGCTTGAGGATATTGGTAAAATAGATTGGATCAAGAGCACTATATATCATGCCAAAAGCATCACAAAATATATTTACAATCCCTCGTGGATTCTAAACCTGATGAGGAAACACACAGGGGGCAAGGAAATTATTAGGCCTACCATCACTAGATTTGCAACACATTTTTTGACATTGCGATCTATAGAAACTTGCAAAAGTTGTTTTCCAGTGATGAATGGAATGAATGTCAGTGGGCTCGCAAATAGGATGGCAAATATGTGAAAAAATAAAGTTAATGAAGGAATATTTTGGAAAAAGGCAGCATAGATTGTGAAGGTCGCTGAGCCATTGGTTAAGGTGTTGCGATTGGTGGATGGGGAAAGATTGGCTATGGGCTTCATTTATGAGGCTATGGATCAAGAAAAGGAGGGCATCATACAAGGAAAGAGTGGGTAAGTATGGGCCCATTTGGGAAATCATTGATCAAATATGGAACATTCAACTCCATCACCCTATACATGGAGATGGGTATTTTCTGAACCCAAGGTATCATTATAAAGCTTAGGAAGCAAGAGATTTGACTGGGGAGCTTAGAGATGGATTGATTGACTGCATTGATCGTATGATCCCCACAGAGAGTGGCCAATTTTTCATACACAATCATATCACTGTGTTCAACAAAGCCACATGTACCTTTAGCAAAAACCTTGCAAGGATTTCAAGGGAATCAAATGAGCCAGGTAAACAAATAATTTCAATTTTCAAATTCATATTTTATTATTTTGTATAATTTTTTATAAATTCAAAGTTGGATATAATTTGTTGAGCTAACTGAAACTCATTACACAAATATGTTTTTTGCAGTACAATGGTGGGAGGAATTTGGTAGCCATTTTCCTGAATTGCAGAGGTTTGCAATCCGCATTTTGAGTCAAACTTGCAGTGCTTCTGGGTGTGAGCGCATTTTCTCTGTCTTTGAGAGGATTCACACAAAGAAGAGAAACCGTTTGGAGAAAAAATGATTGAATGATATAGTGTATGTCCAATACAACATTCGACAAAGACGCAACCAATTTTTGAACAAAAGACCTGATTCAGATCCCATTGTGTTGGAGGATATTGATCCAACATCAGATTGGGTAGTAAAGACTTGTCCACCAGAGTTTGACTATGATGAGGAAATTTTTGTGGTGATGGAATTCCATACACAGGTAGAGGCTCTGCTCAATTAAAATCCACTCGTAGCAGGCCTAGTCCCAAGTCCCACAATTGCAGTCGTAGGCACTTCCTCTAGTCAGCCACGATGGAAGCGCATAACTCGTTTATCTCAGGCTCAACGTGCTACAGTACTAGTTGAGGATGTTGATTCAGAGGAGGAGGAGCAAGTGTTTTCCACTTCTGGTTTAGAGTTTGAGGAAGAGGATATTTCCTTGTCAGATGTATAGCAGTAGTGACTATTCATGTTTTGTTGTAGAGGCCATTTAGAGCTTCCTTGGTTATGTTTTTTGTTCTGATCTCTATATCATCATCATGTATTGGACAGTGCACTGGGTGCAATTTTGATATAATGGATATATTCATGAGCCTAATTTGATCATATGTTGTCTCTTTTCTATATTTTAATGCTTTGTGTTTGGAAACATGAATCAAAATCTTTAAAATTATGTTTTTTTATAAATAAAATTTAATATTTAATGTATATTTTTACAAAGACAGAGTCATTGAAACCGAACCGGCCGAGTTGATACCGAGTTGGAGCCGGAGTCGACCCTTGCTGTTTCGGAACTCGAGTCCAAGTTTTAAAACACTGGAAATGAGTACACTTGTGAAGCAAAATATACTGACTTGGGACGCTATATCCTCCTTCGTGGGAGGGTTCTTCGTTCCCTTAGTTTTCTGCTACAATGGTTTTCCTTTCTCCTAATATGTGAGTTGGAAAAGGATAAAAATGAACTGAGATGAGGAGCTCGAATGTCTTAGGATCAAATTTTACACAATGAGAATTGGTCATGGGATAAATGGTGGAGACAAAACTCTCCATTTATAATAATATGCTAAAGTTAGTCTTGATATGGTCAAATAGAAAAATATTTTGTAGGCCAAATCAAGATCTAACTTTTATGAGTATTTTTATTATTTTTGGAAGAGGAAAAGATTAAAGAAATGGTCATACAATATTTATTTATTTAACTAACTAAAAAATAATGATAAATTGAGTTAATTAAGAAAAGTGGGTGAAATAATTAATAAATAGAAATGAGTTTATTAATTATTTATAAGAAAACTAGTCAAATGAGCTAGCAATAATTTTTAAATAATTATTTAATAATTATTTTTTATAAGAAAAATAAAATTATTAAGGAATAATAAATAAATGATTTTTTAAAAATTATTCCTATGGAAACGATAAAAGTAGGTGAAAATATTTCTAATTATTTTCACATAAATGAGTAAATATTAAAATAACATGAAATTAAATGAATCGTGGGTTATTTTCATGTGCGTTGTTGCCATGTGACCACACTCAACATGGAGAAGTGATCCCTATAAGAAAATCATAGGGCATATGTGTGAGTGTTTAAGGGGAAGGCCAAGCAATTCAAGCACGGGTCGGGCGGAAAGCCCCGCAGTCAAAAGAGAAAAGTGTTGTGGTCAAAGTATTATGATCCAGAGCCGTTACATATGCTATATATTACATATAATACATGTAATATTATTTTCCACTCTTAACACCTCTCCGCTCATTGCACTTCGCTCCCTGCGATATATACCTCTTACCTTCCACTACTCACAACTAAACCTCGCGATCTGCGATCTGCGATGTGCAGGTGGCCCCACCTCCGTCCTGCCATGTTACATCCTCCTCCCATCGCGTTTCGCACATCGCATTTTATAACCATTACCCTTCGTTTCTCATTTGAAAATCTTGCGAATTGCGATGTGCGGGCGGCCACACCTCCGTCTGCCACACCACCTTCCGCTCGTCGTAATCGCACTATGCTCCCCATAGATTATGCCATCTACCCTCCACTTTCCCACAAAAAATACTCCCGATTGCGATCCGCGGGTGGCCCCACTTCCTCCTCGCCTCATCACCCATTCCATCGCCCATCGCACATTGCTCCATGCATCACATAACTCTTACCTTCCACCATATGAAACTTGTGATCTACGATCTGTGGTATCAGTTCATTCCCCACCTTCCCGACACACCCTCAATAGCCCTTCCACAACCTTTGTTCCGCTCTTTTCATTTTTAATGAGCCCGCTAACTCCACTATCGTTTCCGCCATCCTCCCCTCATCTCCGCTCCATGTATTTAAAACACAAGCATGGGATTTTGGTGGAACAACACAGATATGGTTTATCCGAGGCACGCGTGGCACAACTAGCACAACTGGTCATTCCGCAATGGTAAATGGAAATCATGAGAATTAGAGAGTGGAGGCTTTCAAACAACAGATGGAATCATATGATGAAGGCCAGACCGCCCACCTGTTCTCAGCCACTTCTCACCACTCCTGTTGAAAATTATGGGATTTTGCCTCCATGGCCAACTATTTCGTTTCTTTTTACTGTTAGATAGTGATGTTTTGTTGGTGAAATCCTAATTTCACCTGATTCTGTTTTGATTTTCTATTACAGGAGTGATTGCTTGATGCACGCTCTACTAGTTTGTTAGGATATTTATGTCTTCACATGTGTGGTTCAATCATGAAATAATATTTGATCGTAAACCTTGAAGGATAATTCTATATGTAGTGAGTTCTAAGATGAAAGAAGCGTTCTGAATTTTGGAGAATTTTGATGTAGTTCTGTATGATTGTGCTCTTTTTGCTCTAAGATACATATTTGGGAGAGTTGTTTTGAACTTAATAGGATACAGTGTTGTTTATTTGGACTCCAGATGGGGCAATGAGTAGTATGTATCTATATTCCCTTTGTTTATCAGTAATCTATTGTTTATGTATAATAATATTTTCATGCTCTACTGATATGGATGATTCATGTAATGTAGCTGGCGATAGTATGCATTTTTATTCATGAATTAATTTTATGTATAACTCTCATGTGTTAAACTTGATGCACTTCCTTAAATCGTGTTCCATGAATCTCTATTGTTAGTCATATTTCACTTGCACCCACTTCTTCTGAGTTCATGGGAGGCAGATTCTTAAGGATTTTAAGCCTGTCTTTTGTGGAGTCCTCCTCTGTTCTTCTTCAGTTCCTCTACATAATTTGAAAGGCTCTGCTCATTGTTCCATACTTGGCCCATTTGAAATCCATCCAGCCATTTAGCCTCTTGAGCCCTCTCATAGTATAGGGAAATTCACAAGAAGCAGACTCGAAGGTCTTCTCCATTCCTAAACCACCAAAACCATTATTTCTCTTGATCCATATTTTGTCAGAGGAATATATACAATTGTCCACATTTAACCTCTGATTTTAAGATGTCCTAGGCACTGGTATTTTGCAACTCAAGGTTGTCTCTAAGAGCTAAAACATCTTTTTGGCGTCGTTGCAGGGGGACAAATTAGAAAATATTTTCCTTGTGATACGACATTATCTTCACCCTTCAATTAGGTGAGCACGAAGGGTTGAGAGTTGCATAACCCTCACCTTGGCGACTCCACTATTATCAAAGTTAAAATCAATTACAATCCTGGCTTACAAAAGGCCTCATACTCGATCAGATACCTCTTAATAGAGAACCCCTTCTGTATCTGATCCCGAAAATATCATATTTAAGAGAATCTGGAAGGAGAAGCAACCCAGCCAGGCTGACTTACCCTCATTTTCTCTAGAATATTCACCTTCCTCATCTCAGAAATTTGGAATCTATGGTCCTAGTTCCACAGCCTGTGTACTTGAGTATCCTCCAGAAACCTCTACTTTAGCCAGTTCATCCATAAAAGATGAAGTCAAATCCGCTGATACTTCTCTGCCTCCCTTGCACCCTACTCCTGAGGTTGAAGAAGTCAAATAAGTTACAACAATCCAAAGCTCTTCACAGATAAATATCCAAACCTCTACTCAAAATATACCAAAACCAAATCATCCTCAGAGCTTACCACAACCACCCCTCATGGTTGTGCCTGGCTTCCTCATAAACAAGTATGCTCCGTTAGCTCTACCCCAAGTATTGAACGATATGCCTCAAGATTATCTAAATCTCCTGCCTCGGTTCAGCAGGTAAGATAGTACTTCTGCGCAGAGACACATTGAAAAATTTTACGCCTTTGCTAAGAATGTGAATGTAGAGCACTTAGATGTGGTGTTGAGGCTTTTCGTCCAATCCTTGGATGGAGAGGATTGAAAGTGGTTCAAGTCTCTAGTTGATAACATAGTCACCTCTTGGGAAGAAACATAGAATTTCTTCACACTAAAATGGGGATAAAAGAGGGATCATGGATTATTTCTCACAGAGTTAAACACTCTTAAAAAGAGACACAATAAGGATGTAACAGAATTCATAAAGAGGTTCAATAAGATCTATAGTAATATCTGTGTTGAGATAAAGCCTCCCCAAGAAGCTGCTAAAGTGGTCTTCGCAGGAGCTTTTGAATCAGAGTTTGGGTTCACCCTAAGAGAAAGAAAATCCACATCTCTAGATTAGATTTAGACTGATGCATTGGACGTAGAAGAAAATTTTTCTTCTACTGGTAAATTAAAGGGGAAGACTGAGCATGAAGCCAGAAGAAAAAAGAGGGAGGAGGCTTCTAATTCAAATAAGGAGAGGGAATCACAACAGTATAGAATGGAAGAAATGAATAAGATGGTCAAGAACCTCTCAAATAAGCTGGTTAAGCTGGAATTAGAGGCAAAGAATTACCCCCCTCGTTCCAACCAAATGATTCCAAATCGTGGGTTTAATCCCCAGTATCGGAGGCCCCCTCTATAGCTGTTGCAGCGGGAAAGGAAAGAACAACAAGATCATATCCAACCTCCTCTGTATATGGATGGGGAAGGGGAGGGATAGGCTGAGGAAGTCACAGAAAGCCAAGAATATCAATTCCTCACCTACTCGGATGATGACGAAGGTGAACTCACCCTACAAGGGGAGCAAGGGGAGAAGGAAGACCCTTCAAAATACCAAGATATTGACAATTACTGCAGGTAATTCATGGATTTCATGCAAGCTCAACTCCACAAGAAGTATGATCTCAGGTCCTCCAGGAAGAGAACCCGAGTGAAGAAACAAAATGAAGAGTCAACATCAAGAGAAAAAACCCCTCCTAGTTCTGCCAGTAAGGAGAAAAATCCATTAGAAGAGTCTGCACCTCAGAAAGCCACTACATCCACTTCCACGAAACAAGCCTCTGATCCTCCCAAAAATGAGAAGTCCACATGTGTACCTTTGAAACTGCCTGACCCTCCTAAAGAGAAGTTCAAGGAAGTTATTACAGAACAATCTCCCACGGATTTTAACCTCAAGAAATAATTAGAGGAGGTCAAGATCCCAGTTCCCGTGATTGAGCTCCTAAAACAACCTTCATACAAGGCTCAAGTGTCCCAATTCATGATGCCCCATGGTGTAAGCCCTCTTCTTGACAACCTCAATATCTAGGAAGAAATACCCATGGTATTTTTTGGACCTCATGTAGAAGATCAATACTCATCCACTCCACCTTTCTATGTGACTCTAGTGATACATGACTTATTGTTGCATAATTGCATGTTGGATTCCGGGGCTTCACATAATCTGTTGCCATTGTCTGTCATGGAGAAACTGGGGTGGCAGATTACAAGGCCTTATAAAGACCTGTATTCTTTTGATTCCAAGAGGGTGAAGTGCTTGGGCATAATAAAAGATCTGGTAGTAAACTTAGCCCAGATTTCGACCAAAAGTGTGGTAATGGACATTGTTGTAGCTAATATCCCAGCTCGGTTTGGAATGTTGTTGTCCAGATCCTGGGGTTCCAATATTGGAGGATCAATCAAACTTGACCTCACCTATGCCACTATCCTAGTAGTTGGTGGGGAGGAAAGAAGATTACACCATGAATCCAGGTTTGTGAAGATGGTTACTAAAGCGGACTGTTTGAAAAATTCTCTAGTATATGGTAAAGAGGGTGAATTCTCTTGTCTTATGCTCGAGGGGGATGAATTTTTCCTGCAAGAAACAAAGGCATGTCCTCTAACAAAGAATAATCCTATTAACAAAGAGGAAAACAAAATTTGGACCTTGCAGTTTGATGGAGCTTATTCACGAGAAGAAAACGGGGCCGGGGTACTCTTGATATCACCAGAAGGTTGCTTAGTTCCCCTCTCCTTTAAGCTGGAATTTGAAGCCACAAACAACGTGGCTGAGTATGAAGCCCTTCTATTGAGATTTCATACAGCACAGAACATGAACATATAGAATCTCAATGTGTTCGGAGATTCAGAGCTTGTAGTGAGGCAAGTCAGGAGCGAATGCCAAACTAAACACCCGCGGCTCAGAGCTTACAGAAAATGAGGTATGGGATTTGGTTGAGAACTTCTTTTCGGCTTTTAACATTCATTCCATGCCGAGGGATAAGAACAGAATGACATAATCACTAGTTGTGGCTGCTAGTAATTTCCGCGCCCCCCCCCCGCAGAATCGCCTGCTCAGATATGAGGTTGAGGTGTGATACCTCCCCTCCATTCCGGACAACGTAAATCATTGGAAAGTATTCAAGGATGAAGATCAGTTAAATTTTTTTATGGAATTGATGGGCGAGTTCTCAAATATGGCGATCGAATCAGTCACCGAGGATTACAGTAAAGAGCCAAAAACCAGATGGGAAGAGACATTGGCTGGGCACCGTGTTTTGCAATTAAAGGGAAATGTCATTCTCAGGGGTCTCGTATAGTTGGAGAGATTGTTTGACAAGAATGATATCCTGGTGAACCCCAGAAAAATGAGCCTCGACGAGCTTGTCAGGGATGTGAATATTGGGATAGAAGAATATCCGAAGGTGGTAAAGTTGTCAAAAGGGATCCCTGATGAATACCAAGATCAGTACCTCGGGTTGTTTCAATCATATAAAGATCTTTTCGCCTGGTCATACCAGGATTAGAAGAATTTGGACATTGACATTATACAACACAAGATACCACTCAAATAGGACGCTAAGCCTCACAAGAAGAAGCTAAGATAGATCAATCCTCTTCTTCTCCCAACTATTGAAAAGGAAATAAAGAAGTTATTGCGGGAAAAGACCATTATCCGTTTAAAGTATTCTGAATGGGTGGTGTTGTAACAGGGTCTCCTGCAAGCTGTGAAACTGGTCCATTTTGATACTTTTTGATTATATTTAATCTAGCGGAGGGGTTTTGGGGCGGGTCAAAGCCCCGAAAGCATTGGAATGGGTAGAAGGGTAAACCAGGGGTCCGAAAACCACGGTTTGCAGACCATAGGAAAGTCTAGGCTAGATTGCTATAAATATAGGAACATTTTGTATTGTTGAAGATAGAAAATGATGAGCTATTGATGTGAACTATGGTTTAAGCTATATTTTTTGGTTTTGGGGAAAGGTCTCCTACTGGATGTGTGCGCGGAGATCCAAGTCTAGCTGTGTGTGGACCCTGCTGCTGTGTGTGCAGGTTGGGAAGGGAATTGTAAGGAATGATTGATGAATGAATGAATAAAGAAGGATTGATAGAGAATTGAATTTGTGAGTACTCTTGTGCGAATCATTGGTAATTGTTGCACTGTGTATTTTCTGTGTTTAAGCTGCGAAGATCTATGTAAGTGTGTTTTCAGTATCTGGATTGGTTTTGTTATATTTTGTTCTGTTTATGTAATGTTGTGTTACTGTCATAAAGGCATATAATTATATATATAGCACACATGGATGCGAATAGAGACCTAATTAACCCTGCGCAAAGTAAAGTAATCTGCGAATATAGGACTGAGTGAAGCTCTGCTTGCCTTACCTATCCTTTCTCAGGGTGCGGAAACTTGGTTCCAGCACCCACCCATACTACTTCGGGTGAGACTTTGACCTGCGAAGCAGGTCACTGCCAAAAAGACTAGTAGTATAGGGGTTTTTTGGCAAACCTTGCGCTCTGAACCTGGGTCAGGACCCCTCGAGCCAACAAATGGTTCCATTGCTGGGACCGGAAGAAGTCTGAGAAAGGGATCGAGTAATGACAAGAGAATATTGGAAGCCTGAAAGAAAGGAAATCGAGGACTGGTTCGAAAGGAAGATCCAGGAATTCGCAGTAAAAGAAAATCGCAGTAAGAAGTTAACAACGGGAAGGTGGAAAAATAGGTACATCCTTACAGAGAGCTATGAAATATTTTTTGTGAAATTTGCGATCGAGCTCCAGGAGTGGCTGGCCAGACTGGTGGAATTCAAAAAGTGTTGGAAGGATGAACAAGTCACTCAGTGGACTCCGGAGCTGATCCAACAGCTAGAAAAGACTGATAATACTATCACACGCACGGTAGATCACTAGGTGGACAGTGTGCTTGGAGGATTTGTGATGGAATTTGCCATTAATCATTTTGTCTCATACTCTGAGGCTGAACGACGATTATTTAAGGGGTTCCGGGGCAAATTCCTAAGGACGTTACCGTTGTTGATCAAGATATTATTGTGTGAAAATAGCATTCTGTGTAGTCATACTAGCTGAATGACCTCGGATCTAGATGGGAGCACGACACGTAATGGTAAATACTATCGAACCAACCTCGACGGAGGGAGATCCTCCTATAATCCTTTACAAGAACCAGTTGCGCAAAATCCTTCGGCTACACTGCCACCCAGGCTGCAAAAAGGTAAGAACTCACCCGTACCACCAACCCCCCTAAATGACGATATGGCCATGCACCTAAAGCTTCCTACCTTCAAGGGGTTAGGGGAAGAGGATATGGACCGGTTCTGGTTCGTTGCAGACTCCATCTGGACTGTGCAGAATGTGGAAAATGATATGGTAAAGAGGGCGCAGTTGTCGTTGGCGTTCGAGGACAGGGCCCTGGATTGGTATATGTGATACATTGCCCAGAATGGGAGCGCAACCATTCAGGATATCAAGGACACTCTAAAGCAACAATTTCGAAAGCCGAAATATTATTCCCAGCTGGTAGTGGAGGTAAAGGACTTCAAACAAGGTGCGTCTGAGTCAGTATGGGAGGTTGATCAACGATTGAAGAAGGCAATTAGGGAAGGAGGATTAGAGTATGATGATAGATAGCATATGGAATGGTTCATCGCTATGTTGTTACCTCACCTGCGCACGCCTATGAGTCATCAGACCTTTGAGTCGCAAGAGAAAGCTATGGAGGTCGCCATGAAATTAGAAGTTTCACCCTGTGAGGATACGTCGGTGGGGGTACAACAAATCCAGGAACAACTCGGGGCTATGCATATGGAGATACAAAACCTGTGAAAGGAGTGAGGGAAGGACGGTTGCGCATATCTATCGTGCATACGATGTCGGGTGTCTGGCCATACGAAGGACCAGTGCCCTCTATTGGCAGATTACATGCAAGTGGGAGGACCTAGTCTGGTGCGACCAAAAGCAAGTAGGGAACCCATCCTGTCATGACTAGGATCGAGCGGACCTACACTATGGTGTGATGACTGTCGTGTAGCAGGACTGCATGATACGAACCATCTCCCTTGGTTAGGTGCATATGTCCCCGAACTGAAGCAACAATGGTGCAGGTTCTGCCACTCGGTGGGACATAATGATAAGAACTGTCGTACTTATGACTTGATGATAGATCGTGGGAACTTGTATAGGGTACAATCAGACCCTACGTCGCCAAGAGGGTCTGCGCACTTCGGAGGATCTCCAACCCGGGGTAGAGGAGGCCGGGGAGGGAGTGCAGGACGATGGCGTGAGCAGCTAATCTGTTACAACTACGGAGAGATGGGACACTTCACCAGAGAATACCAAAATCCCACCAGGCCATCGTGCAAGTATTGTAGGCAGCTGGACAATGTGGTGGAGGACTGCCCAATTTTAATAGCCAAGATGCAGGAAAAACAACCCACCCCTACGCAGAATGTGCAACGAGTTAAAACCTAACTAAGGAATGCAGATCCAAGCGTAAAATTCATGACACGTAGCGGGATGGTCACCTAGGGAGCAAAAGAGGAGCTTGCCCCTCGGGAGGGAGTGGGCCTCAAAGGAAAAAAACCACTGACAGCCCCCGCGCAGATGCCGGTGCACCTCAAGATGGAGGAAGGGATTGAGCCCTTTCTGCAGGCATGTCTGAAGCTGCTACGAAACTCGGAGGCCATAGGAAACCTCCAAGCACTACTGAATACCTGCGCATCTCAACCCAATTTGATTCCTGGGACCAAGGATGTACACAAACTGTACAGCTATAAGAAACGCACTAGGAAAGAAATGCGGTTGACTGTGCAGATTGGCGACTATGAGATGGAGCAGGTTATTTTAGATCTTGGATCGGATGAGAATGTATTACCAATCAGCCATGGCAACGAATGGGAGAGCCTAAATTAGAATGGTCCACCATCCAACTGTGAATGGAAAATCAACAAAAAATCATTCCTCTGGGTAGGCTACCAAAAGTCATGGTTGATATCGTAGGGGTAAGGGTCCTAGCGGACTTCGAAGTAATAGAAATTGTGGAAGATACGGATCCCTACCTTGCGCTCCTAAGGCTAGACTAGGCTATAGACATGGGGGGTGTCATCAATCTCAAAAAGTGCAGCATGGTGTTTGATAACAATGGTACGCGCATAATAGTACCACTAGACCCAGCAGAAGGTGCACGATATACCGAGCCAGCCTACGAGGAGGAGGAAATAGATCACATCTACAAATTGACTGTGCAGAATGAAGATCGGGTTAACCCTACGGATGAAGGAGTGTTGTGCTCAGAAAAAGACAGTGAATTTTTCTCTGACTCTGATGAGGAACTGGAAAATTGGCAAGGACGATTGCATGAGGTATCAGCGCTGCGATGTCTTCGGACCACCAAGAATTTCTACCGCATCTCTACCAAGGTAAGAATACTACCTTACCATGATAACGCAGGTCATACCATGACGTTGGTTGACACCCAAAATCCCAAGGAACGCAGGCTAGGGGTACTGCCGCTAACCTTGTGTGAAGCACCTAGGCATTGGGGGGTACGCAAGAGAAGTGCCGGGGTAGGATGATCCTTCGGTTAAAGACCCCAGCTGACAGTCGGGTCCCGAGGACAGTAGACCCATGCGGATACTTGCTAACATACGACACTCAAGGGTGCGATAGAACCCCACCCGAGCAGGCTCCCCTGGTTATCAATGGCCCAGGACTATGTTTGGCTATGGAGGTACACAAACCCACGCGCCTCTGGGGTAATTGGCGAACACTTCAAATGACGGATGGTACGTGGACACTTGACGCAGCCCTGCCATACAGGAATGTCCCATCCAAGGGAGAGGCACTCCAATCGAGAAGCTTGGTGGCCAAGTTACTCAGCTGGTACCTGCACCGCGTTACAAAACACCTGGTGCCAACCCTACTTCGGGATCTGTGGACGGAACGCAAGCGTCATCCAAGGTTTGGCGGTTCTTGGGAGAGTCCTCAGGTATGACTAACGGTCATTAGCCCGATCCAAACTAATAGGAAATGAACCTTGCCATTATACAAATGGGGCGGCGAACCATCAATGCGGCCATTTATGGTAAGCCCGATTCAAACAAACGATGGTAAGCTCCGTGTGCGGGCTACTCCACCATTAAATAGCTTCGGACAATGTACAGATAGTAGGATAACTTCGCAACAGGCTACTTATTATCTCTACACCATGCCCCTATTATCCAGCAACTGGCTTCCTTGGATCATTGCCATCGCCTGGGATGCCAATATTTCTGTTGCTATGGTGGATCCTACCCTACCGAATGTTTCGGTCCTTGGATGTTTAGCACCTACAGACATCGTATGGAGGGGACATGGGAATGCCGAGTTAAATCAACTGATTGAGCGTTGGCTCCCTGCAGCAGGAATTTCCTGTGAATCTCAGACGGAGAGGTAGCCTAGCTATGCGACAGGAGATCCTGACCTTCGCACCTTAGGGACGACCGCAGGACCCAGCCGGATGGCCTCGAAGGACACAACAGAAGAAGGTACGCTATCCCCTACCCGCAGTTTCACAATCAACTCAAGAATAATTCTGCGCTAGGAAGGAATGATTTGGTATAGGGATATGTTACGACTCCTCCGCAAGTCCAGAGTACCGCCCAGCAGAAGCCACGTCTGTTCGCTACCCCGCGCTACCCTAGCCAACGATCCTACTGCAACCACTACGAACATCCAAATTGATTTGGCGCAGCTATCCTGCACGGCACTACAAGGCTTATACAATAAGGTGTTGCAAGAGGTCCGTCACCGAGACTGGATTACACGACAACAGGGTGAAATACCTTCGGCAGTATGGGCACAACGGGTGGTATCGGTCACCGACGCAACGAATGTTATTCAGGAGCAGCTTACTTAGGGCACACAGTTGGTCGAAGTAGCTACACAACTCTGGATAGTTGTCCGACACCATTCTATGCTTCAGCATATCCAGAAGGAATTATAGCAGGAGGAAGCTTCTCTTGATCAGGTCAGGGCTTCCTCCCCCTCCAAGGTCTCCGCGCAGTGTCTAGCTGTCATGGACATGATTGAGAACCTTTGCCATACCAAGCATGTCGTTCGAAAACAGTTGAAACCTTGGGCTGACGCCGCACTCCAGCTCTCCTAGGATGCTCAGTCCACCATTGCGCACCTCCACCGACTGTTAGAATGGGTTACCACAGCTCCAGACGACCCTTCCTCCTTGGCACTTGTCAACATTACACAGCGAGCTGCTTTCCAAAGTTAGGAAGTGCTCCCTCCGCTCATCCGCACCCTTGATACCTTGTGTGCCCAGATCGAGCAGAAGAAAGGAAGGTAAGAAGGCCGCACCACCGCAGTGACTTGGGACGAGTCACAAGATTGTGTTGGGGGACTGTCGGAATAGGGTCTCCTGCAAGCTGCGAAACTGGTCCATTTGGATACTTTTTTATTAGATTTAATCTAGCAGAGGGGTTTTGGGGCGGGTCAAAGCCCCAAAAGCATTGGAATGGGTAGAAGGGTAAACTAGGGGTCCAAAAACCACGGTTTGCGGACCATAGGAAAGTCTAGGCTAGATTTCTATAAATAGAGGAACATTTTGTATTGTAGAAGATAGAAAATGATGAGCTATTGATGTGAACTATGGTTTAAGCTATCTGTTTGGGTTTTGGGGAAAGGACTCCTGCTGGCTGTGTGCACGGAGATCCAAGTCCAGCTGTGTGCGGACCCTGCTGCTGTGTGTGCAGGTTGGGAAGGGAATTGTAAGGAATGATTAATGAATGAATGAATAAATAAGGATTGATAGAGAACTGAATCTGTGAGTACTCTTCTGCGAATCATTAGTAATTGCTGCACTGTGTATTTTCTGTGTTTAAGCTGCGAAGATCTGTGTAAGTGTGCTTTTGGTATCTGGATTGGTTATGTTCTATTATGTTCTGTTTATGTAATGTTGTGTTACTGTCATAAAGGCATATAATTATAGATCTAGCGCATGTGGATGCGAATAGAGACCTAATTAACCCTGCGCAGAGTAAATTAATCTGCGAATACAGGACTGAGTGCAGCTCTGCTTGCCTTACCTATCCTTTCTCAGGGAGCAGAAACCTGGTTCCAACACCCACCCATACTACTTCGGGTGAGACTTTGACCTGCGCAAGCAGGTCACTGCCGAAAGGGCCAGTAGTATAGGGTTTTTGGCAAACCTTGCACTCTGAACCTGGGTCAGGACCCCTTGAGCCAACAGGTAGCGAACTTGGTACCTGTGAGGAATAAGAATGGTGAAATCAGGCTCTATGTGGATTTCCACAATCTGAAAAAAGCTTCACTCAAAGACAACTATCCCCTCCCATAGATGGACCACATCTTTCAAAAGGTGGTGGGATCCTCCCACATGTCTATGATGGACGGCTTCTCAGGATATAATCAAGTGGCAGTGCTCCCGGAAGACCAAAAGAAGACGACATTCACTATGCCTTGGGGAACTTTCATGTACGCCTGAATGCCTTTCGGCCTGATAAATGCCAGTGCCACATTCCAGCATGCTATGGGCATCGATTTCATAGGAGAGTAGGATAAGTTTGTGGTGATTTACCTGGATGACATCACTGTCTTCTCGAAGAGTGTCATTGAACACATAGAACATCTTTGATGAACCTTCAAAAAATTCCACAGGTATGGCCTATCCCTGAACCCTCAAAATCCATGTTTTCCTTGGAAGAAGGAAAGTTACTTGGACATATAGTAACTAAGGAGGGAGTGAAGATTGATCCGAAACGGGTGGAGGTGATAAACGAAATTTCTCTACCAAGAAACAAAAAGGAGTTTCAAGTGTTCCTGGGAAGAATAAATTTATTATGAGGATTCATACCCAATTATGCCGATATCGTCCGAAACATCACTGAAATGATAAAAAAGAGCAGTGAAGCGAGGTGGACCCCTCAATCGAGGGATTCTTTTGACAGAATCAAGCAGGCGTTTGCATAAGCTCCAGTGCTGATAGGTCCAGATTATGGGAAGCCCTTCATGATTTTCTCTTTCACCTCTCCTCATATAATAGTTGCAGTGCTGCTATAGAAGGATGACAAAAGGCATGAACGACCTATTGCATTCTTCAGCCAGGTTTTGCGGGATACCTAAGTGAAATATAATATCCTGGAAAAGCAAGCGTATGCTCTGGTAAAATATATAAAGGCATTCAGGGTGTATGTGTTACAATATGCTATAACCACCTATGTTCCCACAGCAGCAATGAAGGATATCTTGGTGCAGGGCGAGAGTGAAGGAAAAATGGGCAAATGGATAGCTAATATTCAGGAGTACAAGATGGAGATAAAGCCTACCAAACTCATTAAAGGTCAAGGGCTAGAAAAGATTTTGTTTGAATCCAAATATAAAGCTCTGGGGATAAATCTATCTATGACAGGAGGATAAGCACAAGACGATACAGGTGCACATCAGCGCATAGAATCCTCCACACAAAATATGCATGTAGATTATCTTCTATCCTCATGGTATAAAGATATAGTGGAATATATTTTAACACTGAGATGCTTTCCTAACTATGACAAGACCAAATACTGCACCTTGAGGTTGAGATCTCAAAATTACATTGTGGAAAATGGGAAACTGTATTGGAAATACCCGATAGGGATCTTACTATTGTGTTTAACAGAGCAAGAATTTGACTAAGTGATGAGCGAGTCCCACGAAGGGATATGTGGTGGGCATTATAGTTGGCGATCCATTGCACACAAGATCCCGAGGGCAGGTTTCTTTTGGCCTAAGCTATTTGGTGATGTATATGATCGCGTCTGGGCCTGCAAGAAGTGTCAGAAATTCATCGAAAATAAAAGGTATGCACCTCTCCCATTGATCTTAGTACATGTTGAAGAAAATTTCAAACATTGGGGAATCGACTTCATAAAGAAGATTCACCCGGCTTCTAGAAATCAGCATCGATGGATCCTCACTGCCATAGATTACTTCACTAAGTGGGTTGAAGTCGTGCCTGCAAGGAATGCCACTGATGGGGTAGTGATCAAGTTCCTGGAAGAGAACATAATATCTAGGTTTGGATGCCCTGCTAAAATCATAACAGATGATGCCCAGTCTTTCAAGTCAGCAAAATTTGTAAATTTCTGTCAACGTTACAATATCATGTTGGGACACTCCACTGCATATTACCCATAAGGGAATGGGCTGGCAGAGTCATCTAACAAGACACTGGTGAGAATCCTGAAAAATACCATAAATGAAAACCAAAATAACTGGGATTCCCAACTCAAGTTTTCGCTCTGGGAAAATCGCATCGCCACTAAAATATCCACTGGGAAGTCCCCTTATGAAATACCCATGGCCCGATTCTTACAAGAGAGTGAGGAAGAGTCGAATGACCTTATCAAAATAATGAATCAATTGGTCGAGCTAAGTGAAACACAGGAACAGGTAAGCCTTAGACAAGTAGAGTACCAGGAAAATATGAAAGGCTTTTTTAATCAAAGAGCTAAAGACAGGGAAATCCAAGTAAGGGATTTGGTGTTGCGATGGGATGTCAGGCAGGCAGACAAAGGGAAAAATGGGAAGTTCAACCCCCTCTGGTTTGGTCCATTCAAGGTGGAAGAGGTCAAAGGAAACAATAATTTTGTGCTGGAGAACTTAGAAGGAGATATACTTGAGGCACCCGTAAATGGGCAGTTCCTCAAGTTTTATTTTCATCACTGAAGTGGGCTAATCCAGCTCACCATATATATCATTCCAATATCTATTCTCCATTTTGTTTCCTCCATTGTTTTCATTTTCCATTTCATCTTCCATATCGTCTTCCACTGTTCCCATTTTTTTTCTTCCATTGTTTGCACTTTCCATTTATTTTTCCATTCCATCTTCCATTTTGTGCCCATTTGACTGTTGGTATAAAAATTTTTCTAATTAGTATGCATTTGCAACTCCATGTGCCCAATAAAGTAGAGGCATTCAGGTCTGCAAGTTCTCAACGCACTTAGAACAACACGTTACCCCCAGATGGAGCCAATGTTGGCTTGTGACTGCACTCAACATGGAGAAGTGATCCCTATAAGGAAATCACAGGGCATAGGTGTGAGTGTTTAAGGGGAAGGCCAAGAAATTCAAGCGTGGGTTAGGCGGAAAGTGTCGCGGTCAAGGTGATTAATTGTTGCATCCCACAAACTGTTACATATGCTATATAGTACATATAATAAGTGTAATATTATTTACCTCTCTTAACACCTCTCCGCTCATCGCACTTCACTCCCCCCGATATATACCTCTTACCTTCCGCTACTCACAACTAAACCTTGCGATCTGCGATGTGCGGGTGGCCCCACCTCCACCTGCCACGTCACATCCTCCTCCCATCGCGTTTCGCACATCACATTTTATAACCATTACCCTTCACTACTAGTTTTCAAATCTTTCGATTTATGATGTGTGGACAGCCACACCTCTATCTGCCACGTCGCCTTCCCCTCGCCCCAATCGCATTATGCTCCCCGTAGATTATACCATATACCCTCTGCTTTCCCACAAAAAATACTCCCAATTGCGATCCGCGGGTGGCCCCAGTTCTTCCTCACCACATCACTCATTCCATCATCCATCACACATCGCTCCCCATATCACATAACTGTTACCTTCCGTCGCTCCCATATGAAACTTATGATCTGTGATTTGCGGTATCAGTTCGGGCCCCACCTTCCTGACACGCCTTCAATAGCCCTTCCACAACCTTTTCTCCTCTCTTTTCAATGTTAATGAGCCCCGCTAACTCCACTATCGTTTCTGCCATCCTCCCCTCATCTTCGATCCATGTAATTAAAACACAAGCATGGGATTTTGGTGGAACAACACAGGTATGGTTTATTGAGGCACGCGTTGCATAACTAACACAACTGGCCATTCCGCAATGGTAAATGGAAATCATGGGAATTAGAGAGTGGATGATTTCAAACACCAGATGGAACCATATGATAAAGGCCAAACTTCCCACCTGTTCTCAACCACTTCTCGCGACTCCTGTTGAATATTCTGGAATTTGGCCTCCATGGCCAACTATTTTGTTTCTTTTTACTATTAGATAGTGATGTTTTGCTAGTGAAATCTCGATTTCACCTGATTATGTTTTGATTTTCTGTTACATGAGTGATTTCTTGATGCATGCTCTACTAGTTTTTTAGGATATTTATGTCTTCACATGTGTGGTTTGATCATGAAAGAATATTCGATCGTAAACCCTGAAGGAGAACTCTATATGTAGTGAGTTCTAAGATGAAATATGGGTTCTGAATTTTGGAGAATTTTGTTGTAGTTTTGTATGATTGTGCTCCCTGTGCTTTGAGATACATATTTGGGAGAGTTTTTTTGAACTTAATAGGATACAACGATGTTTATTTGGATTCCAGATGGGGAAATGGGTAGTATGTATATGTATTCCCTTTGTTTAACAATAATCTCATGTTTATGTATAATCATCTTTTCATACTCTGCTGCTATGGATTCATGTAATGTAGCTGCTGGTAGTATGCATTTTTATTCATAAATTTGTTTTATGTATAATGCTCATGTGCTAAACTTGCTGCACTTGCTTAATTCACACTCCACGAATCTCTACTGTTAGTCATATTTCACTTGCACTTTCTTCTTCTAAGTTCACGGGAGGCAGATTCTTAAGTATTTTAAGCCTATCTTTTGGATTCCTCCTTTTTTATTCTTCAGCACCTCTACATAATTTGAAAGCCTCTGCTCATTGTTTCATACTTGGCCCATTTGAAAGCCATCCAACCATTCAGCCTCTTGAGCCCTCTCATAGTATAGGGTAATTTACAGGAAGCAGAATCCAAGGTCTTCTCCATTCCTGAACTACCAAAACCATTATTTCTCTTGATCCATATTCTGTCAGAGGCATCTATACAATTGTCCACATTTAACCTCTGATTTTAAGATGTCCTAGGCATTGGTCTTTTACAACTCAAGGTTGTCTCTAGGAGCTACAACATGTGTAAAATATATGAGAATATGATCCGGATTTATGTTGGAACGCAACATAATACACATATAACCGTAAACATAGATATGCAATGGAAATAATGCTTCCTTTTATTAAAATCAAATTACTGAAATATGCTTAAAGACAGGGCGCTGGTAGCTTATCTCTGAGAAGAGATGTGGCGGCTACAGCCCTCTGAACTGTGTTACAGTATAACCATAATGGAAATAAACATATCGGGCACTGATAGGCTTATCTCTAAGAAGATATGTGGCGGCTACAGGCCTTTAAACTATGTTGCAATGAGACATAATGGAGATGAGCGGGCGAGGGCACTGATAGCGTATCTATGAGAAGATATGTGACAGCTCCAGGCCCCTCCATTGTGTTACAATGAGGCTCAAAGGCCTATTTATTGTTGAGAAACAATGTAAAACCCGAAATGTCCAAAAACCTAACCCTAGGAGATGAAGTGCCAAAATTGTGGGTCTTGTTTGGGTAAATTGATGTTTCAACTTCTCGGGGACGTAACTTTGGCATCTGATCTTCGTTTGACGCGCTCAATAGCTCGTTATAAAGATCTATCCAAGGACTATAACTTTTGAGTGATAAACATTGATCCATGGACCCATGTTTCTCTTTTTGTTTTCCCAAAAAACGTCGTTTAGGGCCTCAAAACAACTTTGGAAATTCAGGACCTGAAAAAATGCTAAAAATAGTAAGTTGTGTTGAAACTTAAAAACTAGATGAATTAATGGTGGGGGTTCAAATGGAATAGGTGGGTGGCACTGATACCCACCTGGATCATTAAGGCCCCAAAACGGCTTTGGGAGTGCAGGACCCGAAAACCTGCTAAAAATAGTAAGTTGTTGGAAGTGGAAAACTGAAAGAATTGATGGTGCGGGTCCAAATGGAATAGGTTGGTGGTCATTGATATCCACCTTGATCAGAATAATAGTAAATTAAATAAATTTATGGGTTAATCTCATATGTGTAAAGAATTAAATGGAAATAATTTAGGAAAATTTGTTCACTAAATTATTTCCTAAGGTGAAAGTGAGTTTTAATGTGTAAAACTCATACCATATGGTTTATTTCGATCAACCCAATAAAACAGGGTTTGGTGATCACTTTTAAAGTGATAATAGATCCCCCCCCCCATCCAATGTATGAATGTTAGGAGCACATCCTATGAATTAAATACATTGTAGTTTTTTTCAACGAGACATAAGAGGAGGTCAAGGAGAGAGAGAAAGCCACTACAATGAAGGGAAGAACTACATGAGGAGGAGGCGATACCTGCTTGTTAATTAAGAGTTTCTAGGTGGTGTGTACATGATCCCAATGAGGCGGGTGGGGGGTTTGTGCATACCCATACCCATACCCATCAAGACAAATCAATACAAAGAATAATGATGTGCCCAACAATGTGGGTCGAAGAAAGCTAATACATAGTACATAATCGACTACCATAAACGGGCTAGAAAATGATACAATGATATAGAGAGTCCCATACACATGTTCCTCGAATAAAAATTCTAGGTCCGATTTAATATTTTTTTTTGGATTGAGTACATAGGATCGAATTCTACCAAGATGATGAGAGTGGTAGATCACAACCAAAGAAGCCTCATTGAATAGGAAAGGGATCTGATGATTTGAATGAGCCAATTGAATGGGGGCTCATGCGTTGGGATCTCCAAACGGCGAAAATCGAGCTAGTCAAATATATTGAACTGAATCTAAAGCTGGAGCATGAACTATGGATGGTCAAGCATGTGGGGGAATACTTGAAAGGTAACCCCCTCCTGAGGTATAGAAAAATATGACATGCCTAGTAAATGTTGGTACAATCTGCTGAACCAATAAACCATCAAGTGTACAATTCTCAATTGTGTGATAATCAACTGGAGTCAAGAATGTGAGAAACAACCAAGTCAAAGTTAAATAATAGTTCTCTTTTCTTGATTCTAGGAACCAAGTAATGAAGGAGTTAGATCAAAGGTACACTGTCCTCTAAGCCACTTTCCCGGAGTAAATGTGTTGAAGTCGAAAAGGTAGGGCCCACCAAAGTTGATGCAATGATTAATCCTCAACTAAGGCATGAGGAAAAGTAATGTGAATGATAGAGACATCAAGGGTGGGGAATGAAGTGGTATGATGGGTGGGATTACGACTTCCATTATCAAAGCATAACATGCAAGGTTGATTTGACAACGATTGAAAGAGCTCCAAAGGGGATGGTCAATTACTTAGATGAAATATTTTCAAATATGTCAAGATATCTAGAGGTGAAATATAAACAATACAGGATGGGTATGACACACGATGGTGCTGACATACTATAACATGACTCAATGTGGTTTTGAAAAGACACCATGGGACATAATGATTACTCATTTATGATGCTCTGAACAAGGGCGACTCAATGGTGATGCCTGTGAAGGAACTAAGTACAAGTGGTACAAGGCCCTCTAAATATAAACAAAGAGGTTATAGAATAATAGGGGAGTTCAAGGGGAGATGGGTTGTGATCCTAAAAATGATAAATGCAAATGATGTTAGCTATAGTTATGAAAAAAAACTAGAATCCCGAAGTGAAGGGGATCAAATAACATGGCCACCAAAATGAAAATTGGGAATGGTGCTGGAGTGCCCATGTTATGTAGGCTCTAACACTCAATAGGTGGAAAATGCAAGAGATGGATGGATTGATCCACCTATCAATGTGTGGGGGTCCCTAAGGCAATATACATTGAATAATGGGCAAAAGCACTGAATGGGGTGATTTTATTGATATGTAGAAGGATACCCTAAAATAATAAGAAAAATAGTGATTACTCATGACTAAAATCAACACATGAGTCATCAAGTTCCAAGAAAAATGGGCGTTAGAGTATGAGCAACAAATATGAAGAGATTCAATTTTAACAAGATGATATTTGACACCTCGTGGAAGAAATGGCTTCCATATGAAATATAAAATCAGATAAAAATAATATAGACCCATTATAGAGCTCAGAAAGAGATTTCAAAAAATGTTGATGGTTCATCAAACAAAGATAGTATGAGCCTGTAATGGCCATTGGAAAATATGTGTATTTTTCCTTTATAAAGGGTTTTCTCTCCAATTCCAATTCATTAGTGCATTGTGTTGTTGGTGAAGTCAGAGAGGAGGAGGAGGCATTCAATTTTGGCGAAATTGGAGTAGACAAATAGAATTTCTAAATTCAAATATTGCAACATTCAAGTAGGTGGCTTTTCCTATCTAAGAGTGGTCGTAATTCTTCATGGAAAATTTTTACTTGGGGAAGAATCAAGGAGAGAAATAGTACGTGAATGAACTAGTAGAGGAGGCCTAGAGTCATTCCCACCTACCAAGTAAAACATGGGGACTAGGTGGTAAGTGTGGCATTTAAAAGAGTAGAATGTTTTAATATATGGCATCAAATCATCTACTATACGTGAAGTGTAGATGGCTTGCAAGAGAGACTAGTAGGACCAAATACCCAAATGATGGAAAGAAAATTGACCTTACCTGGACCTTTGGTGCCTAGGTTGAGAGTGGATAATAATCAAGTGAGAAACTTGATGAGGGGGTGATAATACCCCCAAGCATGAGATAATACCCCTCGACATATAAATACAAGGGAGGGGGGGGGGGACTGATCAGGTATGCAAAGGTGGGAATGATGCCTCCCTTTTGGATGTGTGTGTAGCATTCTATGTAGATGCCACGTTTATTTAGAATGGTGTATTTTGAATACTTGTACATAGCATGGTCATGCATGATGTGTATGGTTTCCATTTGTTGCAGATTAATTATATTCTTATGGATGCTTGTGATAAATTCCAATCTAGAATGTGATTTGCAATGGTATCTACACAATTATTTTGAGCTCTAGGAGCATGATTGAGTGAAATGGATTCAAATTCATGTTCCAAAATCTTAACTCATAGATATTTTCTAAATAGGGTAGGGTTACACACATGATAAATTCCATTCAATTACATGATGAGAAACATAAAATCAAGACATGTATGAAGGTGAAGGATGTGGTGAGCAAGGGAATCGACTAAAAAACCTATCACAACATCATGTTTGGCCTAATTATTGGTGGAAGATATGATTTAGATGTAATTAGAGTGAAATAACGAATAGAATTGGGTAAAAATAGCCTAGGATGTCGAGGCTAGATTCCTTGAAAAGCGATTCATACCATAGACATAACCGATATACTGTGTGGATGATGGATCCATCACAAAGGTGCAAGAAGACAACCAATAATATGATGAAGGATGAAAAACTACCTACATGATGCGAATATATATATATATATATATATATATATATATATATATATATATATATATATATATATATATATATATATATATATATATATATATATTCATTCTATGGGAAATTCCTAAGCGTACAATTTATTAAGGTAGAGTGCAGTGCGAGCGTTGGGGAGAATATCTCCCTCAGGTCCCTCAAGGATATATTCCCCCTTTCCCAAAAAACAATTTACGATGTAAGGGCCTCACCATAATGTTTAAAACTTTCCATGCCCTGAAATAACATGGGCCTGATCATAAATGAGAAATACATCATCTTCATGGTAAACATGAGGGTGGTACTTGTGGTCATATTGGGATTTGGCACACTTTTTAGCTACTTCAATGGTTTATAAGGAAATTCGGCAGTCTTCATTGGTGCTTTCTACCATAACAAGTCTCTATTATAGGGTTGAAGTATTTGGGAGGGGTTAGACGACAAGGTGAAGGGAGAGAATATGACACTTGGTTGGAGATATTGTCTCCTGTCCATGGAAAATATAGAAAGCATTGAACTCGATGGAAGTTTTAGCAGAAGTTATATAGGCCCATAAATCTGGGAAGAGCATTAAATGCTAATTGATTTTTTTCTTATTCACCATCTGTTAAATCATAGACTTAACGATCTTGTTGATGGATTCAACTTGTCCATTCCCTTGTGGGTAATAACATGATGAATTTTGATGCTAAATACATAAAAGTGAAGATAACACATGCCATATTTCATCTTCAAAGTTTCTGCCATGGTCTGATACCAACTCTTTTGAAACCCAAAATCGAACAATGATGTGGTTAAAGAAGAAACATGATGCAGTAGTTGCAATGTTATTCAACGTGGGAATAACCTTAGCCCATTTGTTGAAGTAATAAACAACCATAATGATATACTTATGGCCATTATAGGAAGTGGATTCACACTCCATATAGTTGATGACCCACTTGTAGAAATGACCAACAATGATAATGAGGTACAAAGGAGTGGGTGGAACTCTTGCCTTAGGGAAAAGAATTGGAAATTGGGATAATGTTTGACTGAATCAATGCAATCGCTAAAGAAATATTGTTGACACCTAATCCTAAGGGGTTGGGTGAGATTGTATATTATTGTAATTTAGTAAATAAGGAAGGCCAAGATTCATTGGGAAGTGAATCCCAATAGCCTCACCTCCATGTATAAATACACACACAATCTCCATCCAATATACATTGAGTTTTGCAGAGTTACCTCCTGGTCTGACATGGTATCAAAGCCAGTCCCATTTTTGGCATTCCTGCCTTTGGTGTAACTCCCTCATGCTCTGCATTTTTGAAGATTGTCATTGTGCATTTAGTTTTATGCCTTATTTAGTTTTCTTACTGCTCCTCTGCCATTGATGCAATTCTGGAAAATTCTGAAATTTTTTTTACTGCAAGTTCTGCAATTTTTCTGCACATTCTGTCTATAATTTTTTCTAATGTGCATTTTCTGCTCAAATTTTGAGCACAGTTAAATTTACTGTACATTTTATCTCATTCGCTGTGCAAATCACCTCTCTGCTCACACGCTCACCCATTCCTCACAGCACACTCTTTCTCTGCCTTACCAGCACCCATTCTATGCTCACCTCGCCCTCGCCCCTCGTCCTACCCTCCCTCTCCGCCCCCTCACCCCTCACACGCATAGCGACCCATTGCTCTCATGGCCTCTCAGCCTCACTCAACCTGCCCCCTCACATTGCTCAAGGCCTCTCGGCCTCACTCAACCCGCCCCCTCACATCACTCCGCCCTCCCCCTCATGCTCTCCCCACCCTTCGCCCTCCCCCTCATTCTCTCCCCACCTGAAGCCCTCACCACCCTCAACCCGTCCCCTCACCACCCTCCGCCCTCCCCCTCACGCGCTCCCCACCCGACCCCCTCACCACTCTCCACCCTCCCCCTCATGCTCTACCCACCCGAACCCCTCACCACCCTCTGCCCTCCCCACGGCAAACAACACACCCCTCCCCATGCTCTTCCCCTTACCCAAAACCCTCGGCCCTCCCCTCCTGACTCTCCATTCTCTTATGTATTTCTTTTTCATTTTACACAGTTTCCCCTCCCCTAGATAAACCCCCCCAGTTAAAACCTCTCCCATATAAAACCCCCCAGTTAAAACCTCCCCCAGATAAATCCTCCCCTAGTTAAAACCTCCTCCAGTTAAAACTTCCCCTAGATAAATCCTCCCCTAGTTAAAACCTCTATTTTTTTTTACCCTAAAAAAAACAAAAAAATGAAAAAAAAAATTGCAGAATTGAAACCAGAATTGAGTTTTTACCCAGCAAAGTATTTTTTTTCCTTCAAAAGAATGCATTCTCTCATATCTATTGTAGGAGTTGTTCTCTACGGCAAGGAGAACTATCATGAATGGTCTCGGAAAATCAAACACACACTCATTTTTAATGATCCGTGGAAAGGAATTTGTGAAGGAGAAGATGACCTTCCACTAGCAAAGCCCACTTCAAACAAGGAGATCACCATTTGGGAAAACAAGAACTGCAAGGCCTATGCCTTGATTTCGGCTTCCGTAAATGAAGAGGTGAGTCACCATATTACACCATTTTCAAATGCCTATCAAGCCTTGAGCAAGCTAAAAGAACTCTATGACTCACATTCAGAACTTGAAGTTGTTTAATTAATGATTAAGCTGTTCAGTCTGGAATTGAAAAATGATGATCCTCTTGCTTTAGCTTTAGAAGTAAGATCTATCATGCATGATATTAAGAGCACTGGTGAAGATGTTGAAATATCTCTCATAGCATATGTTAAGGCCTTGTAGCCCACTTACTCAAACTATCTTGAGTCATTGCAAGCAAGTGGAAACCTTGTGAAAATCACTTTTGAGTCCCTTGAGAAAAAGTTTGCAGAAAGAGAGAAAGATTTTGGAAAGATGACCACCCCTCTGTCTTCTGAAGAGGCTATATGCTTTGCACATAAAGAGAAGAGTCATGCTCAAGATTCTTCCAGAGGAAGAGGTGGCCGAAGAGGAAGAGGAAGAATAAATTTCAGAGGAAAGGGGGGCAGACAAACTCAAACTGAAAAATATGATCTTCATTGCATACGTTGCAATAAAGACTTCCATGATGCATCTACATGCAAGATACCTTGGGATAAAATTGAGCAGCAAAGGAATCAAGAAAAAGGTAAAAATAATGACAGAGACAAAGGTAAAGCACCTGAATCCGCTCATTTTGTTATAGCACATTGTAACAATGGAGTAACTGAAGACTTGTTTGATGTTTCATTTACTTCTTGGAGAAATGATTGGTTGCTAGATTCAGGAGCAACATGTCACATGAAATTTAGAAAATATTTTTTTTGAAGAATTTACTGACAAATTTGATGGAGCAGTATACTTCGCAGATAAATCCAAACTCAAGCCATCAGGGCTTGGCACAATCAGGCTTAAGTTGCCTGGTCTTCCAGATCATCTTCTACATGACGTTCTATACCTCCCTGAGTTGAGGAGAAACTTGTTGTCCTTGGTCCACATCCGCCAGAAAGGACACTCCATTCACATGTTTGATGGCAAGGCTGAGGTCAGAAAAGCATCAGATCGCTCACTTGTCATAGAGAGAATAGAAGAAGGAAGATTCTTGAAGCTGCAAGGTTCCTCTGCTCATACACAAAACTTTGCATTCAGTTCACATCATGATGAAGGTACATTCCCATCAAGTATTTTATGGCATGCTAGATTTGGACACTTAAATTATGACAGCCTTTGATTGTTGAAGAAAAATGGTGTTAATGGACTGCCTACAATTCCTAGGAAACTTAAGCAATGTGATGCTTGTATTCTAGGAAAGCATAGAAAACAGCCATTTCATGATTCATATTCCAGAGCACATAGAAAACTTGAGCTTATTCATTCATATTTATGTGGCCCTATGCCTGTTGCTTTTGCAAATGGAAATAAATATATGATGAAATTTATTGATGATTACACCAGAATGTGTTGGGTTTACTTATTGAAGAACAAGTCTGATGCTTTTCAAACATTCAAGAATTTTCATGCATGGATTGAAAATGATGCACAAACTCATATTGGCTCTTTACGTACTGATAATGGAAAAGAATACACTTCAAATGAATTTGAAAATTATCTTCGTCAACATGGGATCAAACATCAAAAAATTGTGCCTTATAATATCCAACATAATGGTGTAGCTAAAAGAATGAACAGGACAATTTTAAATATGGTTCACTCCATGATGTTTTTTAAGAATGTAAAATCGATTTTTTGGGCTGATGCAGTTCTATGTGCTGTATACATAAAGAATAGGTGTCCTTCAAATTCAATCAGAAACAAAACTCCTTATGAAATGTGGCATGGCCACATTCCTTCGGTCAAGCATTTCAGGGTCTTTGGTTCAACCTGTTATACTTTGATACCCAAGGTACAAAGGAATAAACTTGGTGCTAGAAGTCGAAAATGTATCTTCTTGGGGTATTCCAATACCTCCTGTTAGCCACCTATAAAAAATTTTATACCAAAAGGTGGCTAAATAAATTTTTGGAGCCTTTAAGGAACAACTTTTATTGCAAAAAGTGTTGGCTCTTGAAGACTCTTGAAGGCCTCATGCCTATGTCCAAAATCTTCCCTACTGTGCCCATTTTACACTCTAGAATTCTGCTGATTTCATGAGAAGAAACTGCTGGAAAATCACCTTTTTTCCCTTTCCTCACTTGAAAAACTAACCTCCATTTTCTCCCCTTTTTCCTCCATAAAACTCCTCTATTTGTATGATTCACCTTCTTCCATTCATGAAAATCATTTTCCATGTTTAAAACTCATTTTTGAACTATATCGAAACCCCCAAGATCCATCTAAACATCTTGAAAAAGTCCTAAAAAACATGTATTTTGACTATGGGTCTAAGCCCCTTTGCGCTAAATCCAAACCATTTCCCCTCCATGTGCCCCAGCGCTAGAACCAAGTGCTAAGGTCCTCAACGCTTATCGCGTCGGAGCAACTCACGGAGCTCATTTTTTTGTGCGTTAAACAAAAAATCTGATGCCGATTAGCCCTGTTTATTATAGCCCCCGATCATATTTCATTTCATATAGACCATGGCCCCGCAGACGAGCGCCAAGCCGTATTATAAATATATATTCCGCCCCCGAAGCAATAAAACCTTTGTTTATATTAATTTTTTGGGTTTTCATTTATCATAAAGGTTTTCATCGATGCAAAGCTTAATTTTCTCCCCACCGTCGATCTGATCTGCAGATCGACGACCCACAAATCAATCGCCCTGGTGGTCCCCACGGTCACTTACTGTTAAAAAACTGGAGCAGTTTGATTGCATCGCCTTTGTGGGATAAGCTTTTTTCCCCATTTGATCACGATCAATGCCACAGGCCGACACACGACATTAAGAAGTTTTGAAAACCCACCCTCCCCGCGCGTTAAATGTCGACTGTGGGTTCAGTGCGATATTAATGTACGCCGTCCGATCTGAGGCCGGCTCATCGGATAGTGATCGCGCTCAAAAGGAGCTCGGGGGATGAACTAAGGTACGCCGCATTTATCAAAACATCTCCGCCGTCAATCTGATCTGCAGATCGACGGCCCACAATCAGTCCCCCTGGTCCCCACGGCCACGACAGCAGTCAGTGACCCCACAGAACCGGTGGTCCCAACGCCTAGTCAGCATCCACGCAGCAGCAGCGGATTGGAGCGGGTCTTGTTTGGTTGCTCGCATGGTCGTGAAAGCCGGACTTGGGGAGTTTTATAGTGCGGAACTCAAAAAAAATTTGGGTCACACTTGGGCTGATGTCGGCAGGCCCCAAAACGGACCCGGGGAGCTTTATATGGCGGATTTCATAAAAATTTCGGGTCACAAACACCCTGACGTCAGCAAGTCCCTTTTGTGACCCGAAATGGTTATACAGCTTGGTTTTATAAGGAGTTTTGAAGTCCAGCTATTTTCCTCCCGAAGCCCACTTTGATTTTTCATTCATTTCTTCTTTCGCCAAAGGTTTAAAACCTTATTCCTTTTCATTTTCGCCATATCCTCGTAATGTGACCATTTACACTGTGATTTCTCCCGATTTTCCCCCAATCGTCGATCTCTACGCGATCGACGGATCTGACTTATTTTATTCCTCCGCTCTCCTTTTGACCTCCTCTAATAAATCTTCTCCGTTGGATGATTCCATCCAATGACCATGCTCCCTCCCTACAACCTCTGCCGCAGTAAAACCCAAAAACACAGGATTTTATAATATAGTTTTGTATTTTGCAGGTGTTTGAATGTTTTTTCGTCATATTAAAGAGAAAGCCGAAGGCGGGGAATGACGATTCCCATGCCTTTGATTCATCAAAGGAAACCATTTGCAGGGCTCAAATTCTACGTCTCGTCAATGTTTCATGAGGCATTGATGCCATATGAGCCCTGTGCGGCCTGCACATCAACAAAACACAGTGAATAAATCACAAACAAAGAGTATCACTGTCGAAGATGAAACATACCTGAATAGGAGATTGAAATCAGATCTGTGGGGATTACGGCTAAGATTGATTATCAAAATCCTAATCCTCCCAATTAGGACACACTAAAAGAAAATCCTAAATTTTTATCAAATAGAAGGCCTCCACCGCCACATTTGAGGAAAATTGATTCCTCCCAGCTACCACAGTGCCACCTGTGCCTCAAAGCATTCAAATAGAGGCTAAAGTTATTGATCAAGATCAGATATTTGCCTCAGTGTAGCCAGAGAGTTAATTATGCAAATAAACTTAATGACAAAATATCAGCAGAGTTACTTTAACATAACAGAGAGCCTCAAAAGTCAAAAAGAGCTTCCACTGAGCTTAATCTTAAATGAAAAACATTAATACAGTCGGAACACCTGTAAACTTATTCATCGAGCCCCCCGAAGGCCGAGAAGCCATTAAGACTGTATTAATTATCTTTGGAGATTTTTTATCAGATCTCACCTCCTCATTCTTCTATAAATACTACTAGAGAAGATGAGAGAGGGGTTGGTTGAGTTGGTTGTTGAACTTTGAAATATAATTGAGCTTGAAACTTCTACTTGTAAATAGTGTTCACTAGCCCTTGAAGCTCTGCTTGTGATAGATAAGTTAGTCTGGGAAGTGTAGATGATTGCTAAGCTAAAGCATTGAACTTAAAGCTGTAACTAGTTTGGAGCATCAGTACAAGCTGATTTATGGGATCATGGTCTATGTCGACGGTGATGTTTTTCTCATTGTAACTCGTTATTTTGTTTCTGTTTTCACTGTGTTCATCTTCTCTTATAAAAAACAGCATGCATAGAGTTAGGACCTACTGTATATCAGTACCCTTCTCTGACTGAAAATATTTATCTATATGTTTTCTTCCAATTCGTGTTATTTAGGAATGATTTAATTCAGTTCTAAGCATAGGAATGCTGACGTTCCCTCGTCCTATTGCCTTAGCTAATTGTTATTCTTAAATGTTATTTTCAGTATATGTTAAGTAGAGATGAACTAAGGAAGATATGGTGTGCCCTAGTCCTAGTTTTATCCCCAAATACTGTCTAAATGTTTCCCTTGGAATGTGTTGAAAGTTGGCTAGTGTTGAAACACTTACCAGATCTTAGGCCATTCTTTTTTATCTTTGTGTTTGTCTTGAAAGTTACCAAGTAGAGCAAATCTAGGAGAGGATTTGTGGTGAGACTGGCCTGCTAGTTTCTTCTCCAAACAGTTGCCTTCAAGTTTCCCTCTGTTTTAATATGTTTTTCTATTGAAAGTGCATCAAAAGTAGGCTAGTTTATAAGTACTTACTTGATCTTAGATTACTTTTATGTCTTTCTTAAGTGTATGTCAGAAGCAGGATAGTTTAGAAGTACTTGCCTGATCTTGGGCTGCTCTTTGTTCTTCATCTGTTTAATTCCCCTTCTTATTGTTTCATTTCATTCCATAAATCAAACTTCAAAGAGATCCTTAGACATAGATGACTTGCCCCATGGACCACTGTTGAACCTGATTGTTTCAATTAAACCCTATTATGACTCCATAGCCCAATGGACAAAAACTTGCAATTATCTATCTTTCTGGCCAAAGCTTGTTATATTTTCTTGCAACTTCACACCTTTGAAACTCTTTGCATTTATAACTTTCCACCTCAAATAATAATCATGCTCAACCATCCAAAAACAAAACAAAATCCTCGGCCTTCATAACTAGCCTAATATCATCACCCAAAACTTCAAAGACAAATCCATCTTTACACTCATTGGAGAGATCCCTCTCCGGATTGAGGAGAGCTAGATCCTAGAATCCCAAAGTGGTTGAAATAATGTTGTTTCTGTGATTGGAATTTTCCAATCTTGCTAATTACAGATTCCTAACACCTCCAAAGGATATCGTCCCTATGATGAAGTCAATAAGAAGTTTGTAATAGCAAGAGATGTCATATTCCTTGAATCTTCCAAGACTGACAATGTTGTTGAGCGGCAACTTGATCGCTTAGATAGATTCACACATGAAAATTGTTTCAAGAATTTGATAATCATATTCCACATCTTGAAGGGGGGATTCCTATACTGGATCAATTTGTGGAATCATTTCCTGAAGCACTTTCTCCCCCACTTGAAGAACCAACCACGGATGACACCTTGAACGAAGTGATTGACAGAATTGAGAGATTGAATCTTGATTCAATTCCAACTCAATCAGATGAGAAGCCTGGGCCATCTTAGAAAGATCCCCCAAATGGCTGACAAAGAGACTAGAAAACGTTCATCCCGATGAGGTTGGAAAAAAAGGAACAAGAAGTTCCACTAGACAAAACGAAGGTGATGTAGATAATTTTGATTCACTTGTTGATATGGATATTGCTTATAACTGTGAATTGAGTTTGCCTACAGATCATGAACCAAATTCCTTGAAAGAAGCCGCTTCTCATGATGAATGGAATGAAGCGATGCAAAAGGAGTATGATGCCTTGATAAAGAATGGCACTTGGAAGCTGGTTGATCCGCCTTTGGGAACCAAACCAATTGGCTATAAGTGGGTCTACAAGAACAAGTACAAAGCATATGGCTCACTTGACAAGCACAAATCCAGGCTTGTGGCAAAATGTTTTGCACATAAAGAAGGGTTCGATTATGAAGAAACTTTTTCTCCCACAGCAAAATGGGCCACCATCCAGACTCTCTTTTCCATAGCAGCACAGAAGGGATGGAAAGTCGATCAGATGGATGTAAAAACCACCTTTTTAAATTGATATCTAAAGGAGAAAGTTCTTATGTCCCAGCCAGAAGGATTTGTTGTGAAGGGCCAAGAACACAAAGTATGAAAGCTTATAAAATCCTTGTATGGCCTCAAGCAGGCACCGCGAGCCTGGTATGAGAAATTAATTAAGCACCTTCTGAAACTTGACTTCAAACATTTTGATCTTGATGATGCAACCTTGTTTGTTAAGAAAGTTGGAAAAATATTTGTATATCTTGTGGTGTATGTATATGATATTTTGATGACAGGGAACAATGAGAGTTATATTGCATTCATAAGGAAATAATTGAAGAAAGGTTTTGAAATAATTGATTTGGGTTATGTTCATTAATATTTGGGTATTGAAATAACTCAACATCCTAAATTTATATTTCTTTCTCAAAAGAAGTACATTGGAGATATTTTGAACAAGTTTGGCATGGATGAATGCAATCCCTTAACCACTCCAATGGAACAAAATTTGAAGCTCACATCCATTGAAGGGAAGGAATTCGAGGATGCAACGAAGTATAGACAGCTTGTTGGAAGTCTTATCTACCTGACTACCACCAGACCATACATCTCATTTGCTATTGGAATCCTCTCCAGGTTTATGCAAAAACCTTGTGAAGGACATTGGTCTACTGCAAAAAGAGTTCTAAAGCACTTGAAGGGGATTCAAGACTTTGGACTCAAATATACACAGGTAGGCGATTTCAGATTGATTGGATACTCTGATTCAGACTTTGATGGGGACAAATAAACTGGGGTATCTACTCCATGTTATAGCATGAGTCTTGGATCAGGAGCTGTCTCCTGGAGATCACGCAAACAGTCAGTTCCAGCATATTCCACCACCGAGGCAGAATATGTGGCAGCAGCTGAAGCAAGAAAGGAAATTGTGTGGCTCAAGAAAATCCTTGAATATTTGCAGATGAAACAAATGCATTCAACACCACTCATGATCGACAACACTTCTGCAATAAAGTTGGCCAAGAACCCAAAGTTCCATGATCGAACAAAGCACATCAATACAAAATACCATCTGATTCGACATCATGTTCAGGCCAAAACCATCCATCTACATCATTGTTCCACAAATGAGAAGACCGTAGACATCTTCACCAGAACGATGCTTGGACTCACCAACATCCCTTCAGATTAAAGGGGGGAATGTTGACACCTAATCCTAAGGGGTTGGGTGAGATTGTATATTATTGTAATTTAGTAAATAAGGAAGGACAAGAGTCATTTGGAAGTGAATCCCAATAGCCTCACCTCCATGTATAAATACACACACAATCTCCATCCAATATACATTGAGTTTTGCGGAGTTACCTCCTGGTCTGACAAAGATGACCAAAAGTAGCTAGCACATATTTTTTTTTGAGAAGTGGACATTCTTAAGAGATGGCTACAATAGGGCACCTCTATGACAAGCATTAATCACTTTCTCAACTTTATTATGAGTGAAACAATGACACAAAATGGTATAATACCACGAAAATAGAGATAATCACCTATGAGAAGGTAGCGAGGAACTTGGTGCCAAATATGTTGTCAATCATCTTGAGTTAGATGAGGAATGAATTTTTAGGTTTAAAAATATGTGAGTTTTTGCCATACCATGGGACATTTGACGATATGGTGAAAAAGTGGTCTTCTGGAAGGCCATCATTCAAGGGCGGGTCTTGTACACTAGGGGGAAATTAGAAATGAACTCAGCAAGGGCCAAGCCTTTATTACTCTTAGGTGTTACAAATTCCAAGTTATATTCCTAGAGGATGACAATCCAGTGGGAATACTTCCCATTAATGACCCGTCGACTCAACAAGAAATCCATTGGGTTGGAATTAGTAACAACCTTGGTGGTGCACATAAAGATATAGTGACAGAGTTTCTGGATAGAGAACATAATGACCAAATCCAACTTCTCCTCATGGGAATAGGACATAGGTGGTCCATTAAGATTATTTCTCACATAATATATGATGCGTTCATTTTTGTTTCCATATTCTTGGTCTTATACCATAGCTATCACATAGGTAGAAGCTAATATGTACAATATAAAGTACTTCTCCAAGTTAGGTGGACTAATCAAAGGAGAAGATGTGAATGCACGTTTAAGTGAATTGAAATATTTTTGAGTCTGATCATCCCAAATAAATGGAGTTTCAAACTGAAGGAGAGAAATAAACCCATAAGTGGTGGTGGCATAGTCAAGAGCGAATCCATGCAAGAAGTTAGATTTCCCCTAAATGCTTTGCAACTGGGGTTGGTTGCGAGGTGGAGGTAGTTTAACAATGGATCAAACCTTGATAGGATCAGTTGTAATTCCAAATTTGGACACAATGAAGCCCAAATGTTGGCTGATAGGAATGTAAAAGATACATTGAAGAGGGTTAAGACATATATTATACGTGTGACATTGAAGGAATATGGTGCTCAAATATTCTAGGTCTTGCGACCACCATGTGGAATGATTAGTGAGATCGTCAAGGTAGGAAAGAATAATATGATTCAAGAAATGAAAGTAGTATGAAATGACACAATTAAAAGTGGCCCCAATGTTCTTCAGCCTGAAAAGCATCACTTTATACATAAAGGTTCCCCAAGGACTAGTGAAAGCAATGTTATGTCGATTTGAAAAGCATATACTAATTTGATTATACCCCAATAATCCATCATTAAAACATAGAACCTCATGACCCACATACTCATTGATGATTTGGTCAATAATGGTGTGGGGAAATTGTCTTTAAGACATTCTTTATTCATATTGTGAAATTTTGTGCATAAATGTATGGTGCCTTGCTTCTCCAAAATGGGAACCAGGTTAGATACCCACGAGGTATAAGTAATAGGTTAAATGAACTTACAACTTTCTTGAGGTTAATGATTTTAGTCTTAATTGTGTCACATTTAGTGGGGTGAACAGGATTTTGGTTTTGGCAGATACGAATTGCATCTGGCCAAGTTTTGATGCGATGCTCAACATTGTTTCGATCAAGTCCAAGCATCTCAGAATAAGGCCAAGAAAATATATCTCATAATTCTTTGAACACCTCAGTGTAGGCAACAACTTCTTCTGGAGTGCATCATGCCACCAACGAGATGTATTCCTCGAATCTGGGTCTATTATAGATATTCACCTTAATGGTGGGTGAGATATTTTCCATATTCCACTCTTCAAAAGCATCAGGAGCGAGGATGGGTTTCCTGAACCAATCTACTTGATCATGAATACAAAATTTTAATTCCATAACATATTATTCAACTGGACATGGTTGTTGTAGGATAAAATATGAGGGATATTACATATCTTCCCATGGATAATATGACATGATCAATTATTCCATAATGTATTTATATACATGAAATAAGGGAATGCAAGGCTATGATGGACCACATGATGTAGATGATTGAGTATCCAGGGCATCATCCTGGGAGACAAGGTTCACATGCAAAATGTCGATGGAGGGAGACTGATGACTAGTGGATTTAGGTTCCACTGATGTTGATACTAAAGTGAATTTAGATAAAAAAAATAGGTTTATGAATATTCACAAGTTGACAATCTAGGTGGGTGTGAAGATGGAGATCCCATGGATTATGAAAAATAAAGGATATATATGGTATTATTTACCATATATACATTAGGAGTACCAATCACAGCAATGGGTTGAATGTTATCCTGCACTGGCAAAGATGAGATGATAGAGGCCATAAGTAGAGGGGTGAAATCACCATTATGAGTGACATCCATATCGCGAAGAAAGATGAGAGTATCATGAAAATGGGAGAGATGAGGGAAATGATGAGAATAATGACCATATGTCTCGCACAAAGAATAAGGGTGGTTAATGAGTAAGCCTTTGTTCTTCTTATATGATTTAGGAAGAGGCACTTGCACCTCAAGAACCTTTGGTTTTGCCTGAAGTTCATCCAAGGAATTGAAACCCTTTAATCAGGGGATAGTAGGACAATTATTGTTGGCATGACCATATAGATCGCATAAAGCACATGGTGGAGTAGTATTAGGTGCATAAGTTTGAGTGATTGTTTCTTGATTTGCCTTATCCTTACCCCCCTTCATGGATTTGGACGCCTCTTTGGTTTCTTTCGCAACAAAAGCATATTCCCGTTGAGGTTGCAATGGAATTGGCGCAACGAAAGGAGTAGTTGGAACTGGTTGAATAAGCATCAAAGCCACATAAGGTTTAAGTCGATTAGGAGGAGAGTTTGCAAGAGGATCCATGTACCAAAATGGAATTCCCAATGTGAGATTTGGAAAACTCAGCATAGCCATCACATGTACATGCTAACTTTTCCCAATGGTGGAAATAAGAAAAGTATATGAATTAATGGATGATGACCAAGACAAACCCCTCCCAAGGCATTGGCTAAGTTTGGAGCAACGTATTTATGATAAAATGGTTGTTGAGAAGAGGTAATAGGCTACTGAGAAACTCATGACCTAGATAACATGTGAACTTGTGAAGTTATAGGTATATTTGGAATAGGTGGTGGGCCATAATATGCCCAAAGAAACAAGGCATATTTATAAACTCCATGACTGATCTTAGTAAAGGAAGGCATTGTATCATTTCCATCCATCAAGTAAATGGAATTTCCTCAAGATGAGCCTGGAGTTGAGGATCATAATATGTTAGTTGATCAATGGTGACTATCTTCTCTTTACGAGGGAAGCTCATGGTATGATAGATAAAATAATATACTGACTTCATGACATACCTGAAACTACATCCTAGCAAGGGGCTATAGTCAATATCCTCAACTTCAATCAAGACTTGCGTGTTGGACAATGTGATGGGGAAATTTTGGTACAAGCCTACAAGTTGTGATGGGAAACCACCACATGCACAAAGGGCAATGGTATACGGAAAGAGATCTAGAGATATGAGTTGCTGCCAGACTTGGGCAGACATCACACATGTGGATGCCCCTTCATTAATAATACATTGCTAAAAAAGGGTGTTACTAATGGAGACTAGGATTTGGAAAATAATGGATGGAGAGAGACAAGGATTATCTTCCTTATCAATGTCAAAGACAATCAAATGATCATCTAAAGGATCCATAATTCCCAAATTAGATATTATAGGCTTACATTGTGTATGACACTTCTGGAGGACTTTCAGAACTAACATGGCACCAAGAGATTGCGCCAAGTAATCTACTATGGTATAATTATGGGAGGCTTGAGAGTTGGTAGAATTTCAACATAATGGTACCTTGGTGATATGTAGGGTACCATTTTCTTACGCTAGAGGCTCTGTGTTGGTTTTCAATTGCATCTCAAGAAGATGATCATAATAACGTGACCGATTGGTGAGGTTGACTACAACAGAATTCATCATCAATATTTGATAGGTTCCATGTTCAGGATGATGGGTAGATGGAATAAGAGGATTATAACCATCCTGGATGGCCACATATCCTTGGGTAGGGAACATATTTATAAGCATTTTTGTCTCCATAGAGGGATGAATAGAATTAGGGACAAGCTCCCTTTAGATACAACTTCTTTATTTTCCCATTCCTGGCACATTTGAGGGAGAATGGGACAACCATGTGTGTAATGACCACTTGTACCAAAACATGCACAAGGCTTATACGTACGAAGAAACTTGTTTTTCTTGGGTTAATCGCCATGTTTTTGGGTCATTGTATTAGAGTTTTTACCCTTGTTGGAATTACACTATTGGCCTTGGTTTCCCATATTACCTTAGGGTTGTTGATTATGCTTGCCCTTCCCTTTGTTCCTTTTCTTTTTATTAGGAGGATTGATAATGTTTGTTGAGCATACACCTGATCCTATGTGGCGGTGCTTGCTAAGGTAGAGGGGGTTGAGGCATGGGAGGTGTTGACCACACTTTGTCAACGACCCCATAGCAGTACACCCCCATTTTTTCAAATGGGACTCATCATGTTCGAGGTGTTCATGCCATTCAGATTTCATCGACAGTCGATAGTTTTATAAATGATGTAAACCCATTCTGCATGTTTATGATGTAAATGATCTAAGTAAGACCACCATGTATGTAACAACCTAAGTAAGATTAGTATTTTGGTGATGATTTCTATCCTAGGAGGCTTTTTGTCTCACTGATTTATTTGTGTTTCTCGACACAAGTGATTGGCAGAGTTTTCCCCTCTAGCCTCACCCCAAAGATAGGGTGGATTTTGTCATCAAGATGCTAAGTGATCCCTAGTGTTTTCTATCGAGTCTTTGTAAAATTATTTTTGGAATAATCCTAGCTAATTGGCTAGATTATTTTATTACAAGTTTCTTAGTCTACTAGATCATGTTTTGAGTCGCAGAATTGGGTAGCTATTTGAGGGTCTATACGAATGGGTATCCCCCTTTATGTGTCTAAATGTATTTATCTTATGTAAAGAGGGTTAAAAAATGATAATTAAATCCCCTCTTAGTCAATTAATTAAATTTTCTGGCCAAATTAATTAAAAATCCTAAGCCAGAAATTTAATTCATTTTAAGTCCTAGGTGAGTTAAAATTCTTCAAAGGAAAAAATTCGTGGGTCCTTAAAAAATAAATTTTTAAATGTCTCAAGCCAAGGGAATATTGAGAATTTCAAGAAATTTTGGACCCTTGGGGCTTGGTGGTTAAGTCAAAGTCAAAATTTTGAGGTAATTAACTCAAAAATAATATTTTTGAGTTAATTAAAATGGAATTAAATGATAAATTCGAATTTCCTCAAAATTATAATTTCGGCGGTCCAGATTAAAAGATAATTAAATCCTTTCGACGGTCGAGATTATTTTGACAAGGATCAACTAAACTAGCCGTTGGAGATTTTATCTTATAAATTAAAGGTCGTTGTATGTCATTTGCACCCGATCTTTGAATTGTGCACTTGTTCTTGAAAGCTCTTGTAATATTTTTGGTGAATAAAGCATAAAGACTTTGGGGTTACAGACTTTGGTGTTCCTTTTCCAGATCTATGTGGTGATATTGTTTCTAAACTCTGCTACTTTTATTGGCATTTTTATAGTTGATGGCCTTTATGGATTTATCTGCATACATGTATGTTGTACAGTTTTATGGGTTTCTAAAATTGCATTTTGATTTGACGGAAATATTAGTTATCTATTTTTCTAAAAGGTCTCATGTTTATTTTTTAAATCTCTATTAACCTAAAATTCATATATAAGTGTGCATATATCATTATTCAAGGTGAGCGTTTGGGAAATTCTTCAGTTAGACCAGCCGACTCTCAGATTTCAGAAAATCTGTAAAAGTTCATTGTTTCCTAATTCCCAAAGTCATCTTACGAAAATTTATTTTTGCAGGGTCTTCTTGGGCTTGCGCCTATTTTAATTTCTCTTTTTATTAATTGTGAAAAATGGTTTTAAATCTAGCCATGAGGGCCTATGATCTATAAAATAGAACTGTAAATTTGAAAATATTTTCTGGGGCTTATGGGTTTATTTTCTGTACATAGTTTTGGGTTTGGTTTCCTCTTTTTTTTGGTTTTGTGCAGGTTTTACAGGGAAAATCTCAGGAAAATTTTAGATCTGAGCCAGATCTAGGTCCCGGAGGGTAAGATCTGGCCTCAAGATCTTTTGGGGTTGTAGATCTGGGCATAATTTTGCTGCAAAAGTATAAATCTCAGGTGCATCTAAATCAATATTTTTTTTAAAACCTGAGTTATACTGGTAAAATTTTATTGCTGGTTGAAGAAAATTATTCAAAATTTGTGTGCCTGCAATTTTTTTTTGCTGCCTGTCTGTTGTTGGTTTTTCCACACTGTTCCATTTCTCCTGCGTAAGTCCTTGCTTGCTTCTCCCTCTGCTGCCCATCGTCCGTACGCTGCCCCTTCTTCCATTCCTCCACGCAATCCATCACATCCCTGCATCAAGTATCTTTTTCTCTCCGTCCAATGCTTTCCTCAGCCATTCTCCCTACTGTCCGTATGCATTCCTCACCTATAGCATCTCCGTCCTTCGTTGCCGTTGTCCATACCCTGCATTATCCCTACCCTCCTTTCACGCTGACCAGCTTCCATCTTCGCTCAGCCCTCCAGCACGCTATCCGTACAGCGTTGTCTACCATTGCATCCCTATCCGTACGATCCATATGGCTATCCTTTAACTTGCATAAACTCTTCATGCAAAAAAAACTTTCAGATTTTTTTATTATTTTTGATTTAGTCTTAGTTTTAAACATTAGATTTCATTTTTTTAGTTTTAATTTTAGATTTTAATTTTTTTTTTTTTTTAAAGTTTTAAGCTGTAGTTTTAAATCTTTTTTTTTTTAAGTTTTCGATTTTTATTTTTATTTTTTTAGTTTTGTTTTAAACTTAGATCTAAGATTTTTAAATTTTTTAAATTTTTCATAGTTTTAGTTATAAAAATTTTGATTTTGATTGAGTTTGTATAGTTAGCGTAAAATTTTGAGTTATTCCTATGATTTGATTTTTTAGTTTTTTTTTTTTTAGATTTTGAAATTTTAAGATATTAAAAAATAAAATAAAAAATTTCATAATTTCAAAATTTTTAACTTTTTCCTTTTTTAGAACTTTAGCCTTAGTTGTATATATATTTTTGCTTTTAGTTTTATTAACTTTAGATTAATATATATATATATATATATATATATATATATATATATATAAGGGTCAATAAACTTTAATAAAGTGGTTTTGGATCTAAATTTTGCATAGTCAAAAGTGAACTTTAAATTTCTTTTTTATCTAAAGTCTGGCTATAGATTTCTGAATTGGAATTATTTGGAATATCATTTAAATTCGGAAAGTACTGGAAATGTCTAGCATTTAAATTCGATGGTACTCTCATGACAATATTTTTTGTTTCGAATTTAAATTGTTTCGAAGTTTAAATTGTTGGTTCAAAGTGTTTTCATGCTTAGCTGTGGTTGATGATTATTGAACAATCTTTAATTGTGGTTTTAAGTTGCTTGAAATTGGTGATTAATTGGTTTGATAATATTTCAAGTGATAATAAATTACATGTCTTTATCAAACATTGTTAATGCATGATAACAAAGCGTATTTTATCGAATATCATTGTGGTGGATTGATTTTTCATAGCAGCAGTTACCTATCAAATACTTGACTTTAATTTCATAACAGGATATATTTTGAATCCACAAGGCACTAGTTTTAAAGCTTCAAATCTAATTGGATTTGTAAAATCTCGTTAATCCCAGCAAGTACTTGGTCATTTAACTGTGTCTCTTGAATTGGTTGGTTTTCAACCAGTTCTCCTTCTTCATTTTCATTAGGGTCTACCTCCCTTAGTCTGCAAGGTGATAGCTTAGATAGAGAGATTGGGGATCAGGGTGACAGCCCCCAATCTGAGCCGTTGTCATGGTGCCTAGACATTTTGTGCGACAACATTTTTTGGCGTCGTTGCTAGGGAACAATTTATTGGACTTTGGCTTTACGACATTCATCTCTTTCTTTGTCTTTCATCTCAGATATTTGAGTTAGCTTCATGTCCTAGTGGCGACTCCATTGGCTTCATCTTTCGCAGGAATTTGTACTAGAAGACATCTAAGTAGCTTGATTAATCCTAGTCTAGATCCTGAAAAGGTTCTCAGAGTCTGATTACACAAGCTCTTTTCTCATACACTTCTTGTTAATCTCAGCCAAGAAGCTCTCTCTGATATCCATTCTCTTTTTTGTGATCCTCTTCAGCACGATATCTTGGATATATATGCCCCGTGTAATTTTGCTAATATTACGAGTTATCCCCATGATTTCCCTCAACATGGAATGGATAAGTTACCTTCTTTTCAGGGAAATAATGCAGTTAGTGTCAAATCTCATTTAAGCGCTTTCACTGGTTGGTGGAATAAATGGGCTAGAAATAATAATTTCGAGGATGTAAAGATGTGTCTTTTCATTCTTACCTTTGAGCGGGATGTTATGGATTGGTTTACTAAAAATCCTGATAATTCATTTGATACTTTTCAGTCAATTCTAGCAGCCTTCAAGGATAAATTTGGTGATAAAAGGGAAGATAGGAATTTGGTGAAAGATATCAGTAACATAAAAAATAAAGAAAATGAAACATGAAAGAATTTAACAAGAGATTTAATGGTATTATTAAGGAAATATCTCAAACTCATAAGCCTCCTCATGGATCTCTTCTAAATTTTTACATTGATGCTTTTGATTCTGATACTTCATATGAGCTAAGACGTGCTAAGACTGTTGATTATAAAGCTTGCCAAACTTTAGCTGAAGAACTTGAAAAGTAAAAAGGGCATAAGGAAAATCTGAAATTTCTGGTTTTGATAGGGCTGCGACTAAGTTGAAAGGACCTAAAGGTAAAGAGCCTCTGGAAAATGATGATGACCCTATGAAAAAATTAATGCAAAAGCTTGAAAGCATGGAGCTTAACCACATGAAATTAATCTCTGACCATGCTAAGGAAATAAGCACTTTGCAGTCTAGGTTGGTCCAAATGGAAAGAGCTCAAGCGCAAAATTCCCAGCCTAGGAATCATAATAATAATAATCGAGGTAAGAATACTTGGCGGAAAAAGGTCAGCCTAGTGAGCAGAGACCTCCTAATCCGGTTGAATCTACTAATATGGTTGAGGAAGCTCCACCTTATTGTAGAGCTTGTGATGCTCTTCATGAGGAGGTTACTTGTCCCACTGTTAAAAGAATCATCAATGGTGGAATGTTTGGGGCAAGTAATCAGATAAATGTTATTGGTCAAGAGTCTTCTTTGTCTATGGAAGATTGGATGGAAGTTAAGGAAAATATTCAAGATGTTAGGCCTTTTACATCTTCGCATAGTATCAATAATTTTGATCATGAGAAGGATTTGATGATTGAATTATTTGGTGAAAATCCTTCTCCTGATCAAGTTTTGGAAATTGCTAAGGACAAAGGATTAACTTATCAAAGAAGGGATAAAGAGAAAGGTAATAATCTAACTCCCCCTTGATTTTGTAATCCTAGTCCTGGTTTGAATATTGATTTGGGCGCATGGTTGAATAATGCTAAGATATTGGTGCCTGTCACTGAGATGTTAAAGCTTCCCACTCAGAAAGCTATAGTTTTAGATGTTCTTGGAGTTTCGCATGTTAATGTTGCTCAAGATAAGACTCATGAATTTTCTTATCAAGATGCCCCTATATATATGCAAAAAATGGAGTCGGGTAACAAGGAGAATCAACCATTTTTTGTTACTTTGATGGTTAATGGTTATAAATTGAATAATTGTATGCTAGAGTCTGGTGCTTCAGCTTGTGTCATGACCAAGAGGGTCATGGAAAAGCTTAATTTAAGAGTTTCTAGACCATACTACAACATTTGTGCCATGGATTCTAATAAAATTGAAGTTCATGGGTTAATCAAGGATTTGCAAGTTCATTTATCGATTTACCCTGACATAATGATTCTTATGGACATAGTTGTAGTTGATGTTCCAGATACTTGGGGTATGTTTTTATCTAGAAATTGGGCCTCTGATTTAGGAGGAAGTATTCAGATGAACTGGTCTTATGCTATGATTCCTTCCCCTAGAGGTGAAGGGTTTGTGAAGCTAAATAGAGATCCTGAAAGAAGATTCCATGTGGAAGATCCTAAAAGACCTCATAATGAAATAATTAAGGAACAACCTGACATGGGGAATTATGCTATTATTTCTAATTACATAGTTCCTTTAGATGACAAGGTTGATGAGAATTTTTAGGACCTAAGGGATCAGGTTTGGTACATGCATTTTGATGGTGCAGCATCTAGGCATGGTAAGGGTGCAGGATTTGTATTGAAGTCTCCCCTTGGTCATATTTTTAAGTTTTCCTATAGACTTGAGTTCGATGCAACCAACAATGTGGCTGAATATGAAGCCTTGTTGTTGGGTTTTGAGTTGGAAAAAGCTTTAAGAATTAATTTTCTTAGTATCAAGGGAGACTCTGATTTGGTTATCATGCAAGTTAAGAATAAATTTACATGTAAAAATCAAAGGTTAAGGAATTATCAAAATGTTGTGTGGGATGTTATGGAACACTTTGATGCCATTAACCTTCAAGCTATCCCAAGGGAAAATAATAGCTTGGCGGATGAGCTTGTTGTGGCCGCTTCTACTTTACAATTATCTGATGAATTAATTAAGGTTAAGATAAAAATGGAAATTGTTTTCAGACCTTTAGTCCCAGACAATTCAGAGCATTGGCAAGTTTTTAATGATGAAAATTAGGTCATTCATTTTATTAATAATTTGGATGAGTTTGAGAATTTTCGGATAATTTCTAGGGAGGATGGATCTAATGATCATGATGATATTATAAATCCTACTCCTGACAATATTGTTGCTTTAGAGTAGCACTTTGATCGGCATGATGCCACAAAGATGAAAGAGGAAATAAAATGGATCCGGGTGAATTCATTGAAGTAAATATTAGTACCTCTAAAGATCCTAAGATTGTCAAAATTGGTAAAGGTACTAATGAAGAAGAGAGGAAAAAATTGACCAATTTACTTCATGAATATAGGGATGTTTTATCATTTTCATATGATGAATTAAAAGGATATAGGGAAGATTTCATGCAACACATTATCCCTTTAAAAGATGAGAATGCTAAACCTTTTCGTCAAAATCTTAGGCAAATAAATCCTAAGTTGGCCCCTTTGGTTCAAAAAGATCTTTAAAAAATGCTCGCAACTGGAATCATTGCTCAAACTAGACATTCAACATGGTGTTCCAACCTGGTGATTGTTAGGAAGAATAATGGTACCATTAGACTTTGTGTCGATTTTAGAAACCTTAATCTAGCATGCAAAGAGGATAATTAACCTTTTCCCAACATGGAGACTATGTTGCAAAGAGTAACAGGTTCAGGAATGATGTCATTTCTAGATGGTTTTTCTGGATACAATCAAGTTTGGGTTAAGAAGGAAGATCGTCACAAAACTAAATTCACCACACCATGGGGTAATTTCGAATACATTAGAATGCCTTCTGGGTTGACTAATGCTGGGGCTACTTTTTAAAGGGCTATGGATTATGCTTTTAAAGGTTTAATTGGAAAAAATATTGAAATTTATCAGGATGATCTTACTGTTTTTTCTAAAGATGGTTTTAGTCACATAGGTCATCTTAAGCAAGTCTTTGATAGGTGTAGAGAATTTGGGATTTCCTTGAATCTAGCTAAGTTTGTTTTTGGAGTAACTGAAGGGAAATTACTTGGTCACATCATCTCCAAATATGGGATCAAGATTGATCCTGAAAGAGTTGAGGCAATCCAAAAGATTCCTCTACCTCATAATCTTAGATCCCTTCAGTCTTTTCTAGGAAAAACTAATTTTCTTAGAAGATTTATTCCAAATTATGTAGAAATAGCTAAGCCTATTCAAAGTCTTCTAAAAAAGGTTGTAATTTTTTTGTGGAAAGAAGATGGTAAAAAGGCTTTTCAAGGAATTAAGGGTGCTATTGCCAAAGCTCCTGTTTTGGCAAGTCCTGATTATTCAAAGGATTTCATGATTTTCTCTTTCGCTTCTGAAGATACCATTGCTGGTGTCTTATTACAAAAGAACAAGGAAGGTCACGAACAGCCTATTGCTTTCATGAGTAGAGAGCTTCAAAATTCTGAATTAAATTATACTACTATGGAAAAGCAAGCATATGCCTTGGTTAAGTCTCTTAAGCATTTTAGGACTATGTGGGTTATTCTAAAATCATTGATTTCGTCCTGCATTCCGCGATTAAAGATATCTTAACTCAAAATGATTGCTTAGGGAATCGTGCTAGGTGGGTTACTAAAATTCAAGAGTATGATTTAGAAATTAGGCCTACCAAGTTATTCAAGGGTCAAGGTTTGGCTGAAATGATGATTGAAGGTAATGAGAAAGCGCTTGGTTTGATTTGTCTTAATGATGCATCTTTGCCTAAGCTTCAAAGGTTAGGAAAGCATGAATGGTATAACGACATTGTTTATTATTTGTTAAATATTACATGTCCTAACCATTTAGTTGCTCAGAGAAGAAGGGCTCTTAGATTAAAAGCCACTAAGTATTGCCTCATGAAGGATGGCCTTGGATGGAGAAATCCTGAGGGAATAATACTTAGGTGTGTTGATGAGAATGAGTCTAAGAATTTGATTTTTGAGTTTCATTTAGGATTTTTTGGTGGTCATTATGTTGCTAGAACTACCGCCCACAAAATTTTGAGAGCTGGTTATTATTGGCCTTCGATTTTTTCAGATGTGCATAAATTTTTCACAAGTTGCCAAGCCTGTCAACTATTCACTGGGAAGCAGAAGCTAGTTGCCCTGCCCCTATAACTTGTGGTTGTTGAGGCACCTTTTCAACATTGGGGTCTGGATTTCATTGGCAAATTCCATGAAAATTCTAGCAATGGCTACTCCTGGATCTTAACTGTGACTGGTTATTTTACAAAATGGGTTGAAGCCATTCTTGCTAAGAATGCCAATGAAAAGGTCATTATGGACTTTATTGAAAATCAAATCATTACTAGATTTGGTGTCCCTGCCAAGATCACTACTGATAATGCCAAGGCTTTTAGTTCTTTTGAATTTTCATCTTTTTGTTTTAAGTATGGCATTAAATTATCTCATTCATCTAACTATTATCCTCAGGGTAATGACTTAGCTGAGTCAAGTAATAAAAATCTTATAAAAATTATCAAGAAGATAGTAGGAGATAATAAGCGATCTTGGGACAACAAAATCAAGTATGCTTTGTGGGCGGATAGAATTACTAAAAAGAAAGCTACTGGTAAAAGTCCTTTTGAATTATTTTATGGCTTGAATGTAACTTTCCCTGTGCACCTTAAATTACCAGCTTACCAACACCTTCAACATTTTTCCACTAATAAAGATGTTGTTCAAAATAGAATTGATCAGATAATGGATTTGGATTAAAATCATAGGAAAGCTTTAGATAATATGTGTAAGAATCAATCTAACATTAAGAAAAGATTTGATTAATCATCTCGATCTAGATCTTTGCAGGTTGGATACATGGTATTACTTTGGGATCGAAAGAATGAAAAGCCCGGAAAACACAAGAAATTTGACAGTTTGTGGTTGGGACCTTATATTACCAGAGACATTGTTGGACCAAACTCATTCCACTTGAGCACGTTGGAAAGCGAACCACTTCAATTACCTGTGAATGGCCAATTTCTCAAGTTTTTCTTCAGATATGACATATGATGCCATTGGACATCCTTTGTATTTTATTTCTAACCTTACTCCTTATCCTTTCAGCATTTCATTTTGTAGTTAGATTAGATTTACTTTTCATGTTAAGTAGAATAATAAATGATATAAGAGCTTCTATTTTTCATGTGCTTAATGTTGTATGATGATATTTGGATGGACGCTACTTGTGTAATTTTGTGTGTTGCTTGGATGCAGATTCTGGATTCTCACGTTCCTTCAATGAAGCAATGTGTCCCCAAGTAGAGCCAGATGTTGACCACACTTTGTCAACGACCCCATAGCAGTACACCCCCATTTTTTCAAATGGGACTCATCATGTTCGAGGTGTTCACACCATTCAGATTTCATTGACAGTCGACAGTTTTATAAATGATGTAAATCCATTCTGCATGTTTATGATGTAAATGATCTAAGTAATACCACCATGTATGTAACAACCTAGGTAAGCTTAGTATTTTGGTGATGATTTCTATCATAGGAGGCTTTTTGTCTCACTGATTTATTTGTGTTTCTCGACACAAGTGATTGGCAGAGTTTTCCCCTCCAGCCTCACCCCAAAGCTAGGGTGGATTTTGTCATCAAGATGCTAAGTGAGCCCTAGTTTTTTATATCAAGTCTTTGTAAAATTAGTTTGGGAATAATCCTAGCTAATTGGCTAGCTTATTTTATTACAAGTTGCTCAGTCTACTAGATCATGTTTTGAGTCGCAGAATTAGGTGGCTATTTGAGGGTCTATACGAATGGGTATCCCCCTTTATGTGTCTAAATGTATTTATCTTATGTAAAGAGATTTAAAAAATGATAATTAAATCCCCTCTCAATCAATTAATTAAATTTTCTGGCCAAATTAATTAAAAATCCTAAGCCAGAAATTTAATTAATTTTAAGTCTTAGGTGAGTTAAAATTCTTGTTTAAATTGGAAAACTAGGTCCAAACTCTGGGTTGTGTTGCTCAGATGAAGATCCCAATATTTTTATTATATTCCTCTTTTGGAGAGGTGTAATATTGATCTAAATATCATCTCGATCGGATGAGCAGAACATGTACTTTGAATTTATTCCACTTATGTGCTAGGTCGGCCTGGAATATAATATAGACTTAAATCTCTTAAAGAGCGTGTCACACACCCCCAAAGATGCCTATATGTTAAAGAGACTTGGAGCTCATTATACACACATTGTGGAGGATTTTCCATTCTCTTGAAGCTGCGTTCTTGGTGCTGTGTATTTGTGGAGTGTTCTTTGTTTGGGTTGTTCTGGGGTTATGTGTGACACGCTTGGTTGAATGACCTATTGGAGACTTTGCTGGTAGAAGCATCTTGTTGATCGTCGTAACGCCATCATTTATTATCTCTGTTTTTGCTTGTCTTCCATTGATCTATTGGTATGTTCTATCTCCTTCAGTATTGTGTGCCCTAATCTGAAATGGCATAGAACATGTTCAGAAATTAACATGGTATCAGAGCTAAGGTGAAGACAAAGGCCAACTTGTTGAGAATTTAGGGCAGCAAGATAAGGACTGTTTGATGCGGTCGAAATACATGTTCCCTAACCCTCAGCGTAACAAGATAAGGACTGTTTGATGCAGTCGAAATACATGTTCCCTAACCCTCAGCATAAAGAATTATGTGTTGGAGACCGAGGAACTGGAATGAAGGTTCAACCTATCGACACACAAGCCATCATTAAAATTCGGGTGTGATATTATATGAAAATAGGTCTGAAGAAAATATTGAATTAAAAGTTAGGAATATAGCTTATCGAAGCCCCCAATATTTAATGATCAGAAGATAAAATGATCCTGGAAGCATTGGCGGCTAAGAGAAAGTCCGAAGTCGAAAGTGGGGAAAATAAGAAAAGGTAGATTTTTTTTTTTACGGAACCTGTTTTCAAACCTGCTAGCAAACCTGTTGGTAAATATAGGCATGGAATTTGTCGTTGTAGGTGGGATTATAGGAAGCTGTTGACAGAGTGGCCTCACCAGATTTTGGATGCCGTGTACATTGAAAATCTGCGCAGATTGGACGAGTTTGAATCTGCAGGCGGACGAGACATCGTGGTAGCGGAGGGTCGAATTTATGAACCCGCGAAACCAAATTTAATCCAAAGCATGCAAAAAAAAGAGCCGACTAAGTCTTTGATCCGTTGCCTCTAAATTTCGGGCTCGAAATAACTCGGACAAGGGACGCCAGCGGTACTGAAGAGCGTAAGGTCTTGCATTCCCTCTACGCGAGTTTTAGACATGGCGCTGGTTGAAATTATCACGATGGAACTCGTAGCAGAGTTGATTGAAAATTAGAAGGAAGGTCGAGAGCTTTGAGATCGGAAGCCTCGCTTATTGGGTCGGTATTCCACAGTTGTTGATCTCGAGGAATCATTGCACCGTGAATGACTATTACAAGTGTTGATTCCCAATAAAGGTAGGCAGCGTCATTACCTAACACTGAAATCCAGAAAATTGATGTCAAGGCATCTTTGATTTAATTGTTGCATTGGTCAAGAATGCGGATTGGTTTGATAAAATGCGGATGTCTGAAGGAACAGAATATTCGGTGATCTCTGAATTAAAATGCGGAGTGTTCTATGGAAGAGGAATAGAAGATTGGATTTCAGAAAAGGTCTCGGGTATATCTGTGGAGAATTTTGGACATAATTTTAGGGCTAATTGCAGATAATAGTTCGAACAAGACATTGGCATTCTCGGCATTCCTTTCTGAAAGAAGATGCAGATTACAGTGGAAGAATTCGGATCACACTCTGAAATAGGTATACATTGTTTGAATAACCTCAGGAGAAAGATTTCGATATTATTATAGAAGGACCATGATCACATCTCGATGCTAGAACAGTGACTTCAGTTCGGTGCTTTTATAGTGATGATATCACAGTGAATGAATGGGCTCATAATGTCATTAATTCCTAGGCATCTCAGTCACTCAGTTTGAACCAGCATATACTCGAAAGTTTTTTTTTTCTTGCTGGGATGAACCTTCTTACAAGGTATGGATGCTAATGTAGCAGTTTTTGTAACTATTACTGTGATAAATTTGTTGAAATATATTAAAAGGCATATGTAACTGAAGTGGAAACATAGTAAATATGAGGTTGGTTTGTAAAAATGAATTTGAAGGGAGCATCTACCCTTGTCCTCTTGACAGTGAAGGATGTGGGCAGCACAACTGCAGAAAAGAATGTAATTATATGTCACTGTCATTATGACAGTGACATAGACAGTCATACCTATGTTTACAAAATTCAGTGAATCTTGGAATTATTGAAGAAGTGATTGGCTACGGAAAATTCAAGGAACTTGGATTGCAGCAGTATAATTAACTGTCACCCCAAAACCTCGAAAAAGATGACACATTATGTTATTTAAAATACACATGTATCTTCTCCATGATAGGAAGGAAAATCATCCAAGGGTCTGAAATCATATTCAATCTTCTAATCAGTTTGATAAGATTGTCACTTCTGCATTGATTTCTTGGCTACTTGTATCCATTATGGCCTGAAAATTATTGATCATCATCAGCAAAATTGTTGAGCACTGTGATTAGAAGAGCAAAGGGGGCAGGTGTGTACGGGTCACCTTGAAGAGGATAAATCAAGCTGAGGTATGTTCATAGGAGATAAACAATAATGATTGATGTGCACTTATGACTATGCTAGATCTGCATAATAGAAAGGTATCACATAATGTATGGACTGACATGAAGAAGGGTAAAATCAGTGTTTGGAACATCTATATGATTGGTTCCTAGATTTCTACAATTTAGGAGAAAAATTGCAGAACTGAGATCTAAAGATTTGAAGCTCTAGATCAGTCAACTATTAACTGTAGATGGGAAAATCTGAAAATAAGAAGCAGTTCAGGATGAAATGCCAGATGTAGTAGATGAAGATCTCAAGTACAAGATCATGAGAGAAGGAATCATGATACATTCTCCCTATTTGACAATGACATATGGCAGAATATGTATTACCTTCAAAAATATATGGCGATATGACTGTTAGGGTCTCGTGATTTGGCTGATTGGCAAGCCAAATGACAGTCTAACATCAAACCAATCTTTGGAGCCCAAGTACCTAGCCTTCCTGGACTCAAAGAGGGCTCTCTCTATTTGTGTAAGGGATATCTATGTGTTTGCTTATTGTGTTCTTGATTTTAGGCTAGTTATGAAGTAGGTTTTTGGTTTTGGTTTTTAGGTTGTGAGGGATGAACTGATCAAAGACATAAGATAGGTAAAAATATGTCAGATCAACTGGGCTATGGGGTCGAAAAGGTCAAGAAAGCTTTCAGGTGGTGATACAAGGTTGTTGAAGGGTCGATTTGATTTGAGGTAAAATGGATCTTTGGGAAAAATGGAGTGAGATGGACATTAAATTTGTGAAGAACAAAGGATTTCAAACATAACTAGTTTAATAGCTGACATAAACATGGTAGGGAAAACCATTAATCATGAGAAATGTAACTGTAAACTGATCAATGCATAGAAATAAACATTCAAGCCATGCATAGAGATATATGACCCTCTAACTTTAGGAAATGGTTATCAGACTTTGGGGAAATACACTTAAGACAAAAAAACAACTCAAATCGCTATGAAGGAACGCCTAAACATAGTATTCCAAGCTATTGGGCACTTTGAAGCAAGATTGCATAGTTTTAGGCAAAGGGCAAGATCAATACAAGACCTCCTTGGTTCAACAAATGACAATCTAATCAATCAAAGAGAGGTTTCATAGGTGGAGCTATGGCTAGCCATGAGTAAGCAAGGCATACCGTGAATCATACTTAGCATGCATAAATCCATAAATGAAACAAGCAAACAATATTCTTAAGTTATTAAAGAGCAATCAAGGATTCTTTAATGTGACTAAGAATGAAGAAAACATGGAAGCTATAAAGAAACAGGAAATTTGAGGTGCCTCCAAGGGCATGTATCAAATATATTCTCTACTATCTTATAGCAAGCAAGAACATGGAATTATGAATGAAAACTAGGAAACAAAACAGAGAGAAGGACACTATACCATTCTACCAAGTCATGGAATCCAACAACAATCCTCTTTCATCATCCAAAAAACATCCAAGAAACTATCCAAAAGCATGAGACAAGTGTTTCTTCCAAAGATTATATGACCATATATTGCTTCTATTAATCAAGTTCAGCCTTATTTACAATGAAAGCCTTTGGAATATATAGGCCAAAGTGAGGAAAACCTCTTAGTTCAACTTGCAATCTCATTGGCCTATCCAAAATATCTGATTTTGTCCTTGAGGCTTTACAAATCCCATGCACAAAATATCTAATAAAATATCTCAAAAATGCTAAAAAAGGGAAATATATTGACTTTTCATAACTTATAATGTACAAAAATAGCTAAACGCACATGAAGAAAAGTCACTTTTGAAAGGTTCAATTTTTACAAAAATACTCAAAAAATACATCAGCAGAAAGTCCCCTGACTTTCCGGCAACTTTTGGAGGCATTCTCGATGTCGAAACGAGGCCCATGATGGCTCGTTGGAAAGATCTGAATGTCTATTTTCTGAAATTTTTTATTTTTCTCCCAACTGAACAATAGAAGTCCTCCAAAAACATACCTGTGTGTAAAAACCCAAAAAATAGGCCTTGTTGATAAACGAGGCAAAGTGTAGAAAAAGCGAGTGTTTTTCGCCATTTTGGGGGAGAAAATGATCTTCATTGATCTAAAAATTGCTGAGTATGTGCCCCTGAAATTATGGCATCCAATGATACCATTTTCATCCTTTGAGGATGCCCCAAACTGAAATGGCGATGCCCATGAGTTTTAGCCAAAAACCCAAAAAATGACAAAAAACCAAAATTTGTCGAATTTCGCCCAAATTTGGCGAGCATGACTCTCAAGGGTTTTCAGAAACATGCTGTGAAGCTGAGGCCAAAATTTGGAGCTTTGAGGTGTCTTTCCTTGATTTTGGTGTTGGGCGCCTCCTTTTAGCCTCCTTGAGTTTTTCCTGAGTGACCTTCAATTTCCGCCGGGCAAACTGATTGAGTTTCTTATAATGCCCGATCATCCTCCGTTGAAGGTCCAAGTCTCTATTTGCCTTCTCCAACTTCTTCTCCAAGTGATCATTAACCCTCTCAAGCCATGCTTCTCGATTGTTCTCTATTTCTTATGTGAACAATGTAGTGAGAGGGGTAGATTAGAGAAGGGCAGCTTCTTCTTCCTTTTGTTTCTCAAGGGCCTCTTTGAGCCCCATGGCTCTTGGCCTCTTTCACCTGGGCTGATCTTCATCTTCGCTCTCATCAAACTCACCCATGAGTTCTTCCAATCTCACTTGTGCTTTGGAGGCCTCCTTTTTGTATTTCATGGCCCGTGTCTCATATACCGCCATATGGACACTCATCTGTTTGTTTTGAATTTGCAAAAAGTGATTGAAGTTTCTAGCCCTCTCAAGATCAGTCCTCAAAGCATCAATTTGGTTTTCTCTATTGATCAAGAGATTTTCTAGGATCTGGGCTTCATTTTCACTATCATCACTTTGGATTTGAATGATGTCGAATTCCCTTCCCTTTTCATGACTGCTTTCTTCTTTCTCCTTTCCTTTGCTTTGGGTGGCTCTTTTAGTCTTCCTCCTCTTGGGCAATTCGACAATGGGCTTCTTGGGAAATTTTCCCTTGCTTCGGAGGGCCCTAGTAACATTTGGAGTTACAACTCTAGGCACCATTTTCCTTGATGTCCGAGGCTTGGCCACTTTCGGAGAAGAGAGCATGGCCCCTTGCCTAGAAGAGGCAGCTAGCACATGCTCCATTGGCTCTTTACCCTTGCTAATTTGCTCCTCATTCTTGCCATTGTCTTGGATTTCTTCATGGATGCCTTGAATGTCCTTTTGCATTTCTTTTTGAGGGTTGTCCTCCTTAATGTGTTGCATCTCTTCATCATGCTGTTGTTCTTTTTTATGAAGCTATTGTTCTTTTTCTTGAAGTTGCTGCTCATCATCATGAGGCTGTTATTCATCATGTTGTGGATGCCTGTGTTCATCATCATGAGGCTGTTGTGCATCATGCTGTGGCTGCCTCTGTTAATCATGTTGCTCCTCTTCATCATGCCCAGGAGTCTGTTGTTCATCATGATGTTCCTCTTCATCATGCCCAGGAGTCTACTGTTCATCATCATGTTCCTCTTCATCATGCCCTTCTTCCCCTTGCTGTTCTGCCTCACTGTGTTCTTCTTCCCCTTGCTGTCCTATTTCAATATGATGCTGCTCATCATCATCTTCCTCATCATCCCCTTGCTGCCCTATTTCATCATGATGCTGCTCATCATCATCTTCCTCCTCTTGCTCATGCTCTTCTTCTTCATCATGCTCTTTTTCTTGTTCAATGGGAAATTTGAGCTTCTTGGGAATAGGCTTGCTTGAAGAAGGCAAAGGATGGTGAGTGGAAGGTAAAGGAGATGTATGAAATGAAGGGACAGTGGCGAAATACGGATGTGTGATGAAATTATCCCAAGAAACTTCCTCTTCTCAAGCTGATGAAGAATGATAATTTGATGAGGGAGTGATGGAAGAGGCAGGCTGTCTACTGAGAATGAGGCTTTTTCTGAACATTGGAGGCCATTTTCTCAATACTTCTATGTAGGAAGAAAGGGAGATTTAACAATTTGGCCCTCATGAAATGCATGAGCAATCGGATATGGTAGGCATAGACTTGGGAGAATCTTCCCTTGCAAGTGAAGTATTTCATGATTATCTTCATGAGGGGGGCGTAACTAGTCAATAGATATGAGAAGGGAAAAGTGGATGGGCATGAATCTCTATGCTTAGGCTTCATAAAAGGCTTGTATTGTTCTGAGTCCAGGTGGCTTTGTTTAAACCACTTCTCCCCGACATAAGGGATTTTGGTGGCCTTGGAAATGGATCTTGGAGAGAATTCGAAATCTAGGCCTGCTAGCTGAAAGTGTTTCTCTTGAAACCTCAAAGCACAAAGATGTGTCAAAGGGGAATAGCTCTTCACCTCTTGCACTCTTTGACAAAAATCTAGACACCCAACCTCATGGAAGTTAAAAATGACTGATGGGTGAACATTTACTTCTTCAGTGGAAACAGGCTCAAATCTCTTGTGAAGGCCACTCCTACTGTCTTGCTTGGGAGGCATTTTGTTTTGAATGTTCTTGGAAATACCAAGCTGTCTCAAATGGCTTTTGGAATGTTTTTCTCAATCACACCTTTCTCATGTTTATCAGTCACTGTTTGACCAAGACAAACTGCTTCAAATGCTTTGTGAAATATTCTCCCAACACCAACTTTGTGCTCCTTCTAAATCATTGTTTTGTCTTCTTTTATTCCAGACAACAAGTTTTTGTCAAATGAAAAGAAAACAGTCAATTTGATTACTGTGCTTGGGCAAGGTATTTGAAAAACGGGTATCTATGGCTTTTTGTTAGAACAGATATCTCCTTGTATTTTGACAGAATCAAGACACCCTTCCCCAAACAAAACTCTTCTTGTATTCACTGTTTTTACAGAGGTAGACAAAACACCCTCAACTGACCTTGCAAAATCTCTCACCACATTCTGTTATATGGGATAATGGAGGCAGCACTAGTTGGCTATTTCATAACACAGAAAACAATTTATAATGATCAAACCTCGACTTTATAAACAGTGTTTTTTCTTAGATTTTGTAGACAGGGGTTAATTTTTTTTTTCACCACTGCTAGGACACCTTCAGCAATTATAGGCTCTCTGCTCAACACAGGAAGAAGAACATATTTCTAGACCGACTTTTGGACCTTCAAACACTGTTTTTTCTTCTTTAAACTATGGTAGATGCACAAATTTTCTTTCTCATATCATAAAAAATGAAGTTTTGTCCATATACCCAGCCTTCATCTTTTAGAACCATACTCAATAAGGGTTTTTAAAACCATTTCAACACTCCCCTATATCACTTGAAATGGTCTGTGTCATTAGTACAAGGTTTATCACTTTGTTTGAAGGCAAATTCAGGCTTTTGAAACTGATACAAACACACCACCTTTCACCTATACTAATCTTGGGCAATCATAGCAACAAAAACCTTGGATTTTGCTCAAACAGCTTACTCTCCAACCACTTTTTTAGCCTTGAAAAACATGGCATCAATCACCCTTTAGAAATTCGAATGCACCAAGGGGAAATAATAAAAATACCTTGCAGATGGCTTATGTTCCTTTCTTGATGAGTTGGGCAACTTCAATGATGCTTTTCGAGGGCTTTTTGATCGAGCGGCACGTTCAGATGGAAGAGTGTTGCGCTGTGTAGAGGAGTCTAGTCGGCCTTTGGGCAAAGGTGACCATGCGCACAGGAGCGCCGCGCCAACGTTATACCTCCGTGTATTTTTGTTTCTGAACGCACCGCGCACTTTTCCAGGCGTGCCGCACGGGCTTAAAAGCCTGAAAAATCTGCAAATTTGCTTGAATCTCCTTGTTTTGGTCATAGAGCAGCCAGGGGGATGTTGCTTGGTCACTTTGAAATGCGTATGGAAGCTTTGCCAACAATCAATAACTCCTTACCTCTTATATGAAAGAAAAAACAAACGTTTCATATAATGCTTTGGAGGGTTTGTGTTTTTGAAAAGAATTTTTATTTTGTCAAAACATGAGCCATTGCCTTTGCAATTTTATCATTTTAAAACACTATAAAGACTTCTCTTCGAACAATTCCTTTGACAAGATGCTTCGGTCGACTTTTGAAAAGGAAACATAGTGATGGTTCTCGTTGAAGTAAAAAGGCATTTTTTAAGAAACTGCAAACCCTTCTACTGCCTTTTCACTGTTTCTCATTGAAGAAGAAATTATGTCACTTATGCCTATTGCTGACCTTTTTAAAAGAAAAAACCTTGCTCAAAGACAAATAAATGATGTAGATGCATCTTTTGCATGATATTTCTCTTTGACTGTGGGTGAAAATTAGTTGCATTTACCTAGGTTTTACCATCATCTGTTTATCAAAGGGAACTCCTTTTAAAAACCCTTCCTACAATCAAATGCAACAACAATATTTTTACATGTTTTTATGAAGAAAAAGGCCTTCGTTCGTGACAGTGGCATTTTTCATTTGCTTTGAGTGTTGTTCCTGAATTAAAAATACTTTCCATATCCTTTTTCGCACCTAGTGTCTCTATGTTGTTTATTTGCAAAGTCCCCTTGAGAAAACAAGGCTTAGGTCACCTTCTTGTCAATTTTGATGAGTTTTTGAAAAATATCTTCATGAACAGGAAGAGAAAACCTTTTTCGAATATCAACATCACTCTTTGGCCTATGTTTAACCCAACTTTTCAACTTATAAACCTTGCATGGATTTTCACTAATTTCAACTCTGTTTTTTGAAGGAAAACAATGGCTATATTTTATGCCTGTTGATCAAGGAGAAAGATCTTTGGAAACACTTAATGAAATTACATACCTCAACAGGGTTTGTTCATTTTGGCTCCAGACTGCTTTTGAAAGAGATCTCTGATAGGAAACAAGTCAGCCTCTTTGATTATTACAGTACTACTGCTTTCCCTCTGTTTTTAACACCATTTCTCTATCCATAAGCCTTCAGTTGCTTTCATACTGCACTTAAAACCCACTTTTCAATCAGTGAAACCTATAGTCAATATTTGGAACACCACTGTTGTGTTACTGGTCTTCATCTACTGGAGACAAAAGGTTAAACAAGTTCTTCAGGCAGTTTGCAATCATTGTTAGCTTTGTGCCCTTAACTGACTTCATGCCTTTGTTCCTGGCCCTCTGCTTATTAAATGAAGGAGGCCTTTATCACAGTGCCAAACCCTCTTCTTGTAAAATGAAGGAGTTTCTCTCAGAATTTCAACCCTCTGCTCATGTATGGAGGAGGTTTTCTTAGTATTTCAACCCTCTGCTCATGTATGGAGGAGGTTTTCTCAGTGATGCCATTTCATCAGATTTGTGCATCTTTAGACAATTAGAGGCAACCTGACTAGTATCTACAGATTATTTCTTGTTGTTCATAAGTGACTAACCCTTGACTGTGTTTGCAGGGGCTTACTTAATTAACTCTCTATCATGTAGCTGCATTCCAGGCTCAAAACCACATGAGAAGCAGTTGTCTTCTCATGTTGAGTTTAATACTGTCTTCTGGAACACTAGTACACTTCTGCTCTTTGAAAGAGACATTGAAACATTGTAATTCTACCTAACATCAATTTAACATGTGGCATATGTATTGTTGAGACATCAAGGTTTATTAGTGGCGCGACCTAAGGGTATAATCAAGCTTTATTTGCAGAAATAGGAAGGTCATATAGGACTGGTTGATATTAGACAGAGGTTCTTTGGCTTTAGGATAGTTTGCCAAGGGAAAATCACCTAAAGCGCCACTGCCTAACTTAGGGGAGAATTTTTGGACAGATTTGGATTATTCTCTTTGGAGCTGATGGGCAAGTTTGTATGGCTGAGGCTAGATAGGGTTTTGACAATGAGGTTTTGTCTCGTCATGGGATGATGGAGAGGTTAGGAGGGAAAAAATGTTTGTGGGTGTTTTCTAGCTGACAAATTTGAATATTGTAGATCAGCAGCTAGAAAAATTGGCTTTAACAACTAGTCATCATCAATAGGTGAAAAATACTGATGACTAACAATGAAAGTGATGACGGTTCTGTAGCCAAATTTGAGGAGCTAAATCTGTCATTCTATGTCACTGTCATCATGATAGTGACATAGATAGACACCCATGCTTACGAGATTCATAATAACAGTAAGCTTGTGACAGTACAGTCTTACATTACAGTGTTATGATAAACTTGAAGTGTGAACTAAGAAGTTTGTGCAGCGTTCAGTCACATTGTTAGAGTCTTGAACCATGATCACCAAATCCTATTTGGATGGCTTTGACTGTGGGAGAATAAGACCCCTTTTCCAAGTTGGTGTCTGGGATGCCCTCATAGATGTCTTCTCTCTCTCGAGAAGATAGCATTAAGAGGGAGAATACATCTGTATATGCTCTTGAGCTAATATCATTGCTGAAAGAAGATCCTCATGGCTCAAAGACATATGGCTTCAGAGGGGGAAATTACGGAAGAAAACAAAGAAGCCATATAGATACCAGGGGTATCTAGCTACCATGAGTTCAATATGATACTATAAAACATCAAGTCTGGAAGGATGACAGGATTATTACTGGGATATGGTCCCTAGACCACAGGACAAAGTTGTTGTCACCTCGTTATAAGATCAAGCATGTATTTGATGGAGGTGATGAAAAGTCTAAGGCAAGATTCGTTGCCCGTGAAAGGCAGAGACTATGATGACATATCTACACCAGTGGCCTGATATACCATCATCTGATCTATTATTACCCTTGCTGCTATGCAATAATGGAATCAACCTCCAGATGGATGTAAAGATTGCTTTTTGGCATGGAGCGATAAAGGAAGAGGTGTATGTAGAACAACCTCTGGGGATCAAAGTCCAGGATTGGGACACCCATGTCTGCAGGTTGAAGAAAGCCCTCTATCGGCTGAAGCAAGCACCCAAAGCTTGGTACGAGAGGATAGATAACTACCTGATGAAGTTGGGCTTCACTCGTAGTAATGGTGATCCAAACCTTTACTTCAAGGTTGATAGAGAAAAGCCTCTCATTTGAGTGATGTATGTGGATGATCTCTTCCTGACAGGTACTGACCCTCTCATCATTGAAAGAGGGAACTCGTTGTTGAATTCGAAAGGATGGACCTAGGACTGATGCACTACTTCCTAGACCTGGAGGTCTGGCAGAGACTTGGCGAGATTTTCCTTTCTCAAGAAAAACTTCTGGTATGATCTGATATGGTGGACTGTAAGTCTGTGTCGACTCTGATAAATCTCACCGTTAAGAAATTGAGCGGTAGCGCTGCTGGGCCCATGTTAGCGAATCCTACTGAGTATCGTCAACTCATAGGGGCTCTGGTGTTCTTAGTGAACACCCGTCTGGACGTATGTTGTGCAGTGAACACCTTAAGTCAACACATGGTTGATCATAACATTCATTGGGTTGGTGCTAAGAAACTCTTGAGATATCTCTGTGGCATGATAGACCATGGGCTGAGTTACACTTCCGGGAGCATGACACTCCTTGATATACTGATTTCGATTGGGTTGGAAGTGTGGTGGATCATAAGAGCACATATGGATACTACTTCACAAGTAGATCTGCTTCGGGCAGGAAACAGAAGTCGTTAGCCTTAAGCACCGCTGAGGTCGAATACATTGCAGCATGTATGATCCGTTGTGAAGTCACTTGGTTGTGAAAGCGCTTCAGTGAGTTGTTCGAGCATGTGCTAGATGCCACTGTTATCCTTTGTGATAACCAAAGGGGGATTCATTTGTCATAGAATCCCGGGTTCCACGATTGATCCAAGCATGTTGATGGCTGGTACCACTTTATCCGGGATATTGTACAACGAGGCGTCATAAGGCTCAATCATATAGGAATTGATGAGCAGGTCATGGATATTTTCACTATTCCCTTGGGGAAGGTCATGTTCCTAACCTTCCATGAGAATCTTGGAATCATGGAACGACCCTATTCTGAGGGTCCTGTTGGACGATGAGCTCTGGGAGCTCCAAGGGGGTTTTGGGGATAACTTTGGTTCTATAAGAAACCACAGGGCTAGGTTTGCCGAACCTAGTTGGTGTGCTTCTACCCCACCGTGATGATATTGAGATGGGTTACCTCTCTCTGATTTGTGCCCCGTATGCATCCTACCCATGGAGTTTCAGACTCATGGGAAGTACCTCTCATTTGGCCAATGAGGTGGGAAATGTGAATAGAGACCATAACAAGACCTATGGATGCATTAGAGATTGTTGTACTCTCTATGTTTAGGATGGAACATGTCCAAAAACTTGATCTGCGATCAAATATAGCGAGGTTTCGGACCTCTAACTGACTTCGGTTCAGTGAAACTAACTTTGGGTTAGTATATGACTCTCTTGAGTCCTAGTGAGGTTTCGGACCTCCAAACCAACTTCGGGTTGGTATGAGACTCTTTGTGAGTCCTATAGAGGTTTCAGACCTCTGAGCTGAATATGTCAGCCGGGTATGATGTCTTTGTGACTGACCCACTTCTGTTTTTAAATAAAGAGGCCAGCAAAGCAATTTATGGCAGGATGATGCACGATGTTTGGATTACACAAGTGGACGGAGTTCTCCCTAGTTGAGAGGGAGTGTTAAAATTGGAGAACTAGGTACAAACACTGGGTTGTGCTGCTCAGATGACGATCCCAATATTTTTATTGGATTCCTCTTTTGGAGAGGTGTGAGATTGATCTAAAGATCATCTCGATCGGATGAGCAGAACATGTAATTTGAATTTATTCCACTTATGTGCTAGGTCGGCCCGGAATATAATATAGACTTAAATGTCTTAAAGAGCGTGTCACACACCCCCAAAGATGCCTATATATTGGAGAGACTTGGAGCTCATTATACACACATTGTGGAAGATTTTCCTCTCTCTTGAAGCTGCGTTCTTTGTGCTGTGTATTTGGGGAGTGTTCTTTGTTTGGGTTGTTCTGGGTTATGTGTGACACGCTTGGCTGAATGACCTATTGGAGACTTTGCTGGTAGAAGCATCATGATGATCATCGTAATGCCATCATTTATTATCTCTTTTTTGGCTTATCTTCCATCGATCTGTTGGTATGTTCTATCTCCTTCACTATTGTGTGCCCTAATCTGAAATGGCATAGAACATGTTTAGAAATTAACAATTCTTCAGAGGAAAAATTCGAGGGTCCTTACAAAATAAATTTTTAAAGGTCCCAGACCAAGAGAATATTGAGAATTTCAAGAAATTTTGGACCCTTGGGCCTTGGTGGTTAAGACAAAGTCAAAATTTTGAGGTAATTAACTCAAAAATATTATTTTTGAGTTAATTAAAATGGAATTAAATGATAAATTTGAATTTCCTCGAAATTATAATTTCGACGATCCAAATTAAAAGATAATTAAATATTTTCGATGATTGAGATTATTTTGACAAGGATCAACTGAACTAGCCGTTGGAAATTTTATCTTATAAATTAAAGGTCTTTGTATGTCATTTGCACCCGATCTTTGAATCGTGCACTTGTTCTTGAAAGCTCTTCTAATATTTTTGGGTGAATAAAGCATAAAGACTTTGGGGTTACAGACTTTAGTGTTCCTTTTCTAGATCTATGTGGTGATATTGCCTCTAAACTATGCTACTTTTACTGGCATTTTGATGGTTGATGGACTTTATGGATTGATCTGCATACAGGTACCTTGTGTAGTTTTCTGGGTTTCTAAAATTGCATTTTGATTTGACGGAAATATTAGTTATCTATTTTTTTGAAAGGTCTCATGTTTATTTTTTAAATCTCTATTAACCTAAAATTCAAATCTAAGTGTGCAAAGATCATTTTTCAAGGTTTGAGCGTTTTGGGAAGTCTTCAGTTAGACCAGTCGACTCTCAGATTTTAGAAAATCTGAAAAAGCTCTTTGTTTCCTAATTCCCAAAGTCATCTTACGGAATTTTGTTTTTGTAGGGTCTTCTTGGGCTTGCACCTGTTTTAATTTCTCTTTTTATTAATTGTGCAAAATGGTTTTAAATCTGGCCATGAGGGCCTATGATCTGTAAAATAGCACTGTAAATTTGAAAATATTTTCCAGGGCTTAAGGGTTTATTTTCTATGCATAGTTTTGGGTTTGGCTTCCTCTTTTTTCTAGTTTTGTGCAAGTTTTACGGGGAAACTCTCAGGAAAATTTTAGATTTGAGCCAGATCTAGGCCCTGGAGGGTAAGGTCTGGCCTCAAGATCTTTTAGGGCTGTAGATTTGGGCATAATTTTACTGCAAAAGTATAAATCTCAGGTGCATCTAAATTAATATTTTTTTTTAAATCTGAGTTATACTGGTAAAATTTTATTGCTGGTTGAAGAAAATTATTCAAAATTTGTGTGCCTGCAATTTTTTTTTTGTTGCTTGTCTACTGTTGGTTTTTCCACATTATTCCATTTCTCCTGCGTCATTCCTTGCTTGCTGCTCCCTCCGTTGCCCATCATCCGTATGCTGCCCCTTCTTCCATTCCTCCACACAATCCATTGCATCCCTGCATCAAGTATCTTTTTCTTTGTGTCCAATGCTTTCCTCAGCCATTATCCCTACCGTCCGTACGCATTCCTCACCTGCAACGTCTCCGTCTCTCGTTGTCATTGTCTATACCCTGCATTATCCCTACCCTCCTTTCACGTTGCCTAGCTTCCATCTTCGCTCAACCCTCCAGCACACTGTCTACCATCGCATCCCTGTCCGTACGATCCGTACAGCTAAACTCTTTACGCAAAAAGAACTTTCAGATTTTTTTTATATTTGATTTAGTCTTAGTTTTAAATATTAGATTTCATTTTTTTAGTTTTAATTTTATATTTTCTTTTTCTCTTTTTTAAATTTTGGGCTTTAGTTTTAAATCTTAGTTTTTTTTAAGTTTTTGATTTTATTTTTATTTTTTTAGTTTGGTTTTAAACTTAGATCTAAGATTTTAGATTTTTTTATTTTTCCATAGTTTTGGTTTTAAAATTTTCGATTTTTATTGAGTTTGTATAGTTAGCGTAAAAGTTTGAGTTATTCCTAGGATTTGATTTTTAGTTTTTTTTTTTTAGATTTTGAAATTTTAAGATATTAAAAAAATAAATAAATAAAAAATTTCAAAATTTTTAACTTTTTCATTTTTTAGAACTTTAGCCTTAGTTGTATATCTATATATATATAATAAATTAAAAATAAATTAAAAATAAAAATAAAAATAAAAAAAGGGTCAAAAAAACTTTAATAAAGTGGTTTTGGATCTAAATTTTGCATAGTCAAAAGTGAACTTTAAATTTATTTTTTATCTGAAGTCTGGCTATAGATTTCTGAATTGGAATTACTTGGAATATCATTTAAATTCAGAAAGTACTGGAAATGTCTAGCATTTAAATTCGATGGTACTCTCATGATAATATTTTTTTTTTCGAATTTAAATTGTTTCGAAGTTTAAATTGTTGGTTCAAAGTGTTTTCGTGCTTAGATGTGGTTGATGATTGTTGAACTATCTTTAATTTTGGTTTTAAGTTGCTTGAAATTGGTGATTAATTTCTTTGAGAATATTTCAAGTGATAATAAATTACATGTCTTTATCAAACATTGTTAATGCATGATTACAAAGGGTATTTTATCGAATATCATTGTGGTGGATTGATTTTTCATAGTAACAGTTACCTATCAAATACTTGAATTTAATTTCATAACGGGATATATTTTGACTCCACAAGGCACTGGTTTTAAAGCTTCAAATCTAATTGGATCTGTAAAATCTCGTTAATCCCAACAAGTACTTGATCATTTAATTGTGTCTCTTCAATTGGTTAGTTTTCAACTAGTTCTCCTTCTTCATTTTCGTTAGGGTCTACCTCCCTTAGTCTTTAAGGAGACAACCTAGATAAAGATATTAGGGATTAGGGTGGCAACCCCTGATCTGAGTCGTTGTCGCGGTGCCTAGATATTTTGTGCAGCAACAGGAGGCTCAGATGTTGGTGCTAGAGGGGTTGGAGCACTTGGTAGCGCATAAGGATAATAAGGATTTGTAATCACATTCTAAATCCTGATAGATGGTTAAGTACTAGCTGGCCTAGGCACAAGATGATGTGGATGGGTATATGCATAGGAGGTACTCATGCCCCATTGTGAAGTAACTTATAAAGGATATGGGGGAGGATAAGTGTGTAAGTGGTACTAGGCCCTTCTTGGGGTTGGCCATATCCCATTTCTCCTTGCGGGTATGGGGAAGAATGCTGGTAGGAAACCAGACCAATAACACCAACAATAACATGAAATTCCCTTGGTGCAGAAGAAGAACCATGGTGAGGGATATTCGTGATAATAGTGATAATTAGGTTGTATTGCATAGCCTTTTAGATTTCCTCTTCCTCGGTTCTCTGGAATTACGACGCAATATTCTTGGGGATGGGAGGAAGTAAATATTTTAAGAACCAACCCAAAAAGACACAATCATCGAATTCCAAATCTTTACACAACCTTCACCTTCTGCACCACTCCTTAATATGATCAAAGATATGGGCAAAAAAAATTTGGAGACAAGTGGTAAATATTTTAGTGTCAATATCATGGTAGACAGGTAAGTAAAAATATGATAATAAATAATTCACGATAGTTGTGAACTCTTGACGGGATCCATGGGGCTATTAAACATACAATTTTGTGGAAATGCTAGTGAGGGCATGCTGAAATAGTTGAATATAGATAGAGTCTTTCATAATGGAGTTCGAAGAACACCACATGTGTAAATACCTTATATGGTTGGATGGTTCCTCCCCAAAATTTCCCTCAAACATAGGGATATATGATGGAAGCTTAGTTGCCATAGGTGGTTAATTGGGATCATCGTGAAGAGGACCATTGAAGAGTTTGCTCAAATCTGGTAAGTTTAACCCAACCATGTATGGAAGAAAAGGTTGAGTTAGATGTTTCCTTGAGGTGTTTTGGTGTTACTTCCAAGAGGGGGAACCAAATCATTACCTTTGTTTCCATCAAAATTTCATATGCTATACGTTCTTGCATTGGGACCGACATTTCTGCCAATGTTTACTCCAACCATGGTAGCAGGTGGGGGTTCATAGGTTTCAAATGAAAATGATGAAGTGGATGACTTAGAAGAGCTAGAGTCTGAATGTGGACTAAGGGGAGGAAGCCAGACTTGTTGGGAAAGTGTAATGTCCTAATAAAAAATGAGGATGAAGATTGTGTAGTCTCTGTGACTATCTCCTAGGGGGCACAATGGTATCCATACAGTAATTCATCTAAGAGGATAGAGTAGATGAAAGGTGAAAAATATTAAAAAAGAGAAATAAGAACAATAAGTGCAATGGTTCAAAGAGTATTCTAATTATGATCTGCTACTAATCTAAATCAAACAATCTCATCCTATAAAAAGAAAAAGAAAAAGACTCATAGCCTTAAAGATAAGCTACACCTCATATAAGCCCTAAGGTATGATTTGATGGCCTTACAAAAAACCTGGTGCCCGGGTGGCTATGACTGCAAGAAAGGTAGAGTTAAGATATGGAAGAGGTATGGTTTCTTCCCCCAACCACCACGTATAGGGTGTTTTAACCTATGATGATAGGCCTCTGAGGTTACCTTCGTCCAGTGGGGGTGAGTGAATCTCTACTTCTAGGTATCAACCACGAAACCATATTCCTGACCAAGAGTTGGGAGCCTCAATGGAAACCATCAATATCTTTGGCATAAGCCCACTGCCTTACCTCCTTCATCGGTTTCTACTCAACGCCAGATTTGGACCATTGGATGATGAAATATTTCAAGTACCCTAATTGGTCAACCAACTATGTTTTAGATCTGTAGTGATTGGTGGGTGTTATTTGGATTCCTACCCCACCAATCCTAACTTAACTAATGGATTTTATTTTCTTGGCACCCAAGTGGGCTTAAATATATGTGAGTTAAATTGGTGGTTGATTTTAAAGTCTTGGATTGGTGGTTTGAACCAAACATTCATTCACTTAAGGATGTGAAAATGTGTGCATGTGAGTATGTTGATACTATTATGCATGAAAGTAAATGATGATGCTTTAATAACTGGAAAATAACTTTGTTGAACTGAAATAAACAAACTGTAGATAAACAAAAAGAAAATATGGTATAGACAACAAAGTAAATCCCAACCCAAATGGAGGTTTTAAAGCAAGCAATGGGAGGCTCAATAAATGGCAAGAGGAGGCCACTCTATGGGGAATAGTGGATCAAGAATAAAATGGGATCAAATCTACAATAATTAAGCCAACCAATTACAGAAAATGACAACAAAGAAACATAAAATTCCTAGACTAAAAATACCAGAAAAAGGGCTACAACGAAAATGACTTAGAAGTGCTATATTTGATGAAACAAAAAATGGCTTAAAATGGGCACAATTTTGGTTTCTAACTTTAACAAGGAAGGCATATTTTAGAATTGAATGAAGCTATCATGACAAAGGTTTTTAGTCTACTACAACATACTCCCTATTCAAAATTCCAATATGTTTGGTTGAAGATGTACTTGAAACCATAGAAGGGATTCTTTCCTTTCCTCACTAGATAATAATTAAGAACAAATCCATACCTATTGCAAACTGTGGATGAAGGTACCCAAAACCCTTAACAGAAAGACATAACTAAAAACTTGCAGAAAAAACTACCATAAATAAAAAGTGCACATTTTTGGGATACATACGTGCTATTACATTTGGCATATGGCATACATATGTGACTCTCGATAAATCAACCTGCGTACAAAAATAAAAAAAGCGTATATTTGCTCTTTTTTTTGGTAAAGTTTATACTCACGTTCCCCTTGAATGATTCCTGCGTACAGAGGAAAACTAAGCAAGAGTGTTCTTGAATTTCTGGTCATGGGATGTTTACAGATGTTTCCATCTCCTAGGCAACTGGTACTTGCTACATACGAAACATTAAAAAAAAAAAAAAAACAATATCTTCACAAAATCACCACAAAAAATTACTAAAAATGGAAACAAGAAAAACACAGCGATAAACAGATAAGTCACCAAGGATTTGTGTTCAACTCAGTGGAATCGCCATTTGTTAGAAAAAAAATTTGCAGGAAATTGAGCAAAATCCCCTTTCTTCTACCAATGAATAGGATAGTCTAACACTAATGAAAGTTATACAAACCTTAGGCTAAAATTGTATTTATTCCTTAATAATAAATCTATAACATTTTAGCATAGCATTAGATATAGAAATAGGAATCCAAAAATAAGAAATAAAATAATAATAACCATATACCCAAACATAATCAAGGATTTTTATTATAAATCATATGGAAAAGAGTACACATGTGGATCAAAATACACCAACTTTGATCGATATGTCCTCCTTCGTGGGAGGTTATTCGTTCCCTTATTTTTTCTTTGCAATGATTTTCCTTTCTCCTAGCATGCAAGTGGGAAAAGGAAAAGGATGAACTCCGTTCGAGAGCTCAAACGTCTTAGGATCAAAGTCTCCATGATGAAAATTGGTTATGATATAAATAGTGGAGAAAAATATCTATAAAATGTTATATTAGTTTGGATATGGTTAAATAATAAAATATTTGATTAGTTTGGATATGGTTAATAAAATGACCATAATATGATATATATAATAAAATGTTAGATTAGTTTGGATATGGTTAAATAATAAAATATTTGGTAGAACAAATCAAGATCTAACTATTATGATTATTTTATTATTTTTGGGAGAGGAAAAGATTAAAGAAATGACCAATAATATTAATTTATTTAACTAACTCAAAAAACAATGATAAATTGAGTTAATTAATAAAAAGAGGTGAAATAATTAATAAATAAAAATGGGTTTATTAATATTTCTCAGTAAAGTAGTCAAATGAGTTAGATGTAATTATTTAATAATTATTTCCTATAAGAAAAGTAAAATTATTAAGGAATAAAATAAATATTGACTTTTTAAAATTATTCCTATGGAAACAGTGATGGCCCTGAAGGATTTTTGGGTGTATATTCTACAATCCATTGTTACGGCTTATGTACCTACTGCAGCTGTGAAGGACATCTTGGTACAGGGTGACAGCGAAGGAAAAATAGGTAAGTGGATAGATACAAGAATCTGAGATGGAAATAGTCCACTAAGTTGATCAAGGGGCATGGATTGGCAAAGATCCTATCAGAGTTGAATTGTCAGGCCATGGGTATAAATCTATCAGCAATAATTAGTGAATCGGAAGGAGGCAAGGACTTACAATCTAGAATAGATACCTTGACACAAAAAACACATATTAAGTACTTGGTGTTCCCTTGGTACAAAGACATAGTGGAATATTTGTTGACACTAAGGTGCCCACCTAAATTTGACAAGATAAAATACCGTACCCTAAGAGTAAGGTCCCAAAATTTCACAGTGGAAAATGGACGGTTGTATTGGAGAGACCCGGTGAGAATATTACTCTTGTGCCTAACAGAGGAGGAAACTGAGGAGGTGATAGTCGAGTTCCACAGTGGAGTGTGCGGTGGGAATTATAGTTGGCGAGCGACGGCTCACAAGATACTTAAAGCCGGATTCTTTTGGCCTCAACTATTCATTAAATCTTAGGCCAATATCTTCATTAAACCTTTTGTTGACGTTTCTTTTGAAAATTTGAATTCCACTGACATTGTCAGACAGGCCCGTATTGTTCCTAGTGCCTTTCTGTCGACAAGATCCCATTCTCCATCTATCATACTCGTCGGATTATTTGATTTTATGCTCAATGGTAGGTACAAATCTTTCTGATACAAATAATATTCCATATGCATCTTCCACAATTGGAATTTTTGGTTGTTAAATTTCTCGACCCTAAACCTACAATATTTTGTCATTTCTCCCACTCGAACCAATAACCCTTCTCTCCTACGAGTTTATCAGCCAAATAAACCTTTAGCTCTAATACTAATTGTTTGAAATTAATTAACGGAGAAATAAAACACATAAAATATGTGGAAACATAAATACGAAAAATTCATAAAACAAGAGAGACACTGATATACGTGGTTCACCCAATTTGGGCTATGTCCACCGAGAAATAACCAGTCCTTCCTTTTATATTATCTAGCAAAATGAAGAGATGCAACCTACAATAGATCCACTATAATTTTCTCTTCGCTCTCACACAATATCCTCTCTCTTTCTCGCTCAGAATAATAATACACAGCCACAATACAATTCCCTCATATAACCCAAGGGTTTCCTTCTAGGGGAAAAAAATTAAATTAACATAACATCTACCGTCAGATGATCAGCCTAATGAAAGGACTAGATTGACAACGAAATTACAATATTTTACAAGGAAAATTTTCATCTATTTTTAGCTTCGAGGGTTTTTCCCCTGAACCCTCGCCAAGGGGTGGGGGCTCATTAAAATAAGTTGTAACCCCCCCTAGAACCCCCTGACGGTTTTCATATGGGCGGCGTTGTTGCCCCGTTTAGGAATTTGGGTCCAACATGGCGGAGACAAAAAACCTCTAAACCATCAGGAATATAATCATGCTCGACACCAAACAAGGGAGATGTGTCTAAGATATACACAACGAGGAAGGTCAATCCATGTTTAGTAAGGAAGGTTGAGTTCAAGTCACGGTCCATGAAGCCTTGAAGTGTGTCGTAGATACTCCAAGAGAAGGTTGAATAGTACGTTGAAGGAGCCCAAAAGGCCTCAGGTCTGAGTGTTGGTAGGGTCGATAGGAATTTTCCATATGCATAGGAAGATAAGAGGTTAGTCACAAGGGGAGGAGGCATGGTTAGGCCATTTTATAAAAGAAATGAGGGGCATGAGTAGTATGCTGCAAGACAAGAAACATTTCAAGGGGGGTAGAGACTAGTTAGGGACTGATAAGGCCACATCAAGTTGTTTGTGAAGGGTCTGCAAGAGTAGTTGTACCCTACTTTGGGCCACATCTAAGGAGAAACCAGTAATAGATTTGGACGAGAGTATTTAGGTGAGGTCAAGGCTTCTATAAATTAAAGAACAAGCTGTAAAGGAGGTAGCTCGGTGGTTTGGACATTAAGCGAAGGGCCTCAAGAAGAGGACAAAATATGGTTGTGTTTTTGTTGCTACAACACCCTCCAAAATTTTGGATGTAAATTTTGGCCTACATCTAAAATTCAGAGCCTACTTTGACTTTGCATGTTTTTGTCGCTTGTATTAAGAGTCATCACATATGTTTTCTCTAAGTGTTCTTTTCACATTTAGAAGAAAATCAAAGTGTGGTCTTTGTGGCATGGAAAGTGTCGCATATCACACATATTTAGTTTTGGTTTGTTTCAAGGATAACCTTGGTAGTAATGAGTCATTATTATCACGTAAACATGTATCATACTCATTCCCAAAGTTTCAATCATTTTCGCACAAGTGTCGTCACTATCGTCGCAAAGTGTACCTTTAGTGTTGCACTTGGGGAAAAGTTGTCGCAATGTCATCGCATTGAGGGAAGTATGTTGTTAATGTGTTATGAGTAATCAATGTTGTGTTGTCAAATATTTTAAGTGTGTAATAATTCTTAAGTTTTTTCATTGTTCACTTTGGCCTTACTCATCCCTCACTTAGCCAAATCAATAAAAGTGCCTTCCTGGGAAAATTGACCTCACTCAGACTTCCTGAACTACACACCTCGTAGTCTCAGCCCTCAAGCTCAGACCTTGTCTCTTGGAACTACACAATGTGCATAGCCTGCCTCCCAGAACTGTGCATTGCACAGTTATAGTGCTCAACCTTGACCCTTGAGCTCTAGAACTGCGCAACCCCTACCTTTAGTCACCCTCTTCTACGCACTGCACAATCTCAGGCAAAAATCCTTTGCCTTTACCTCTTGAATTGTGCAATTGTGCAAGCCCTAGGCCTATTCCCTCTAGAATTGCACAGTGGGAAACATAAAGCCTCCAACCTTACCCCTTGATCCCCTCAACTGCACATTTTTTTTTCCCTGGCCTACCTAAACTGCACACTGCATAGTATCAATTCTCAGTGATGACCCCTGGCCTCCTGAACTACACAAATATGCAATCATTAAGCTAGTCTCTCAGCCTATCACTCGATTCTAGCTCAGTTAATGGTTTTCATGAAGCATGTTATACTATGGGTTTCTCAGACTAATTTCATCCTGCCATGAGTGGATTTCAGTTGCAGGTATTATATCATGTTATGATAGGATGATGATGAAGGAAATTAAGAAGGAAACCATACTATAAGACACCTTTGTAGCTGCAAAAACAATTTTATCAATCAAGGAAGACAAAGGGACACCAGATCGCGACAACAACTGGAAACTAAGATCACATTGAAGACTCCCTACCTTCAAGCCTTATGGAGGAGGATGAAGAAGAACATGTTCCATATTTCAAGAAGACACAAGGATAGAAACAACAAGAGTAGTTTGAAATTTCCATATCATCATGCAGTCCATGTCATCAATGTCATGTCATGTCTTGTCATGAGTCATCATTTACCACATCATTTATGGATTTTGTAATTTCAATATGTCATAAATGCAATGTAAAGTGGAAGTCCAAGAGTCATCTGTAGAATTTGAAAACTTATGAAGGAGTCAAAAGGTCATAGAGAATTCAAACAGTCATGAGGGTAGTCCAAGAGTCACAAGGGAGGTGAATGGTCACCCCATTTGTTATATATATACCCTCATAGCTCATGAAAATGGATTTTCACCTTGGCCCCTCCTACCAGGAATTAGAGAGGAAAATACTTCTTTTGGAGGAGAAAGTGGTTACTCTAATGCTCCACTATTGGAGCTAGTGGTTTTCATTGTACTTATGTAACTTGGAAATTTTTCCTAATTACGAAGCTCGTTGAGCCATCACACTTTCATGTGTATGTCGTAAATATTGTAAGACTATTATTTGAATGTTTGTGATGTATGTTGTTTTCATCTGTACTAAGGAAATTGAATTATTTTGGTGGCTTTGGTACTTATCTTGTTGAAGGTGTGTTGTATGTCTTTTAACAATCGTTGGTTTTATGTGAACTATTTCGCTAGTTGTCCAACGATTAATTCATGCATATGCTTGTGTGTATTTATTATAATAGTACTATTACTTTTATTTTAAAGGCTCACTTTTCTCTCCATTTTGGTAGAAGAACCTTGATATATTTTGTAGTTGAAAATTCCATGAGGCATACTCACTTGTTCATTCGAAAGTACTTGTGCATTAGTCTCTTGTGCCAACCATTGTGGCCAAGGAAAATATCTAAGAATATATGGCAGTCGACCCTTATTTTTGGAAGGGCTCCCAAATCAAACGATGTGAAATCTAATTGGGACTTTTCATCGGGGAGACCCCCTTGCATGTTGGCGGGATCCAACACCATCAACAAGTTGTGTGACTTAGAGGGCATATATGTTATAAAAGCATGATAAGAAGTCTTTAGTAGTGCATATACGAGGAGGGTCAAGGAGATCTGGCCACAAAACTTCATAGAGTAGCAGATCTGAGGAGTGTCGAAGAGATCTAGCCAAAGAGGATCAGATATGTGAGTTTAGGAGCAAATATGTGAAGTCTTTATGGTAAAGGAGTTATGAATAGCAAGGATATTTGACTACTAAAATGATTGCATAAGGAATGGTTGCAAAGGGCTTCAAACAATCCAAGGACCATGAGCTAAAGAACAAGCTCAGGTATGCACGCATGTTTTTATTGGTCAAATTGAAGATATAAAGGATCAAATCTCAATCCCTAGATCAATCAAAGGACAAAGTGTGTATTTTGTTGTAAAATGTTAATTTATATTAGAGATCGTAAGAGCTATGATCCCTGGTATGAGAGCCCTAGTGTTTTCTTATTAATGGAATGATCAGAAAACTTATTTGGGTCAATATTCTTGCGTTTTTTTGTTGATTTCACTGATAATTTGTTTTGTTGTGCTAAGTTGCTAGTTAAGGGAGTCTAGTGTATTTATGTGCTAAGTTTAGTCATAGACTCTAGGGCCTATGTAATTTTAATAGTTGGAAATATAGGAACTAGAATTTCAACCAAACAAGGAGGTGATGTAGATAATACATATTTAGGTGATGTAAATAATATAGATGTTTCATATGACTATGAACTAAATTTATATATTAACTTTGAACCAACTTCCTTTGAAGAAGCTACTTCAATTGTGAGTGGAAAGAAACTATACAAAAGGAGTACGACGATCTCATCAAGAATGACACATGGAAGTTGGTGGATCTTCCACTTGGAACCAAAGGCCACACGTGGGTCTATAAGAACATGTACAAATAAAATGGTTCACTTGACAAGCATGAAGTGAGGCTTGTGGAAAAAGGATTTGCATAGAAATAAGGCATAGAGTATGAGAAGACATTTCCCCCCACAAAAACTGGGTTACCATTCGTGCATTATTGGCTTTGGTTGCACATAATAGGTTGAAGATTTATCGCATTGATGTGAAGACAACCTTATTGAATGGAGACTTGAAAGAAATTTTTTACATGAATCAACCAAAAGGATTTGTTGTGAAGGGTCAAGAATAGAAGATTTGCAAGCTCATCAAGTCTTTATATGGCCTAAAGGAAGCACTTCGTGCATGGTATGAAGAGTATCTTCAAGTATCAAATTAATTAGATGGCCCATCCAACCTTCGTGTCAAATCCATGAGAGTGCATTTCCCTCATGCCAACACTAGATTTTCCATCTGCATTTTAGTGCATCAATCTAAACTCAATAAAGCATGTAAAGGTTGCCACTCTTACTTACATGTCGTCTATGAATTGCAATGCTAAAAATAAATTCAACATAATCTCAAAGGCGTCATAGCTCCATTTCATATGCCTAGATAATGGACCAATCCATTGTTAATAAATGAGAATGTCTATAGCAAATGTTCTTAGTCCCACTACAAACATTGATCAGGGGCTCAGTTTTATGCTAAAAATAAAAGTTATCATAATGGATCAAAACCTAAAATACCGCGTAGTGCTTGTCGTTCTGAATCTAGCACACTTCATTTCGTGCAAAATGGACTCTTTATGCTCCCGGAAATGAGTTTTGTTTGCTTTGATAAACAAGCAAAATTTTTTTTTAAAAGGACAGAGAGGTCCCTAGTTAGCAGTCTGTACTGTTGACATGGCATGTTGACTGGGTAGGGTCAATTTTTTGTCATTTTCCTTCGGAAAATAATGAACTTCCAAGTGGCAGCATGGTATTGGTGGATTTTTCGGGTTATGTGGAAATTTGTGATTGGTTTAAATTTGGTCCAATTGGGTGAGGACACGTGGTGCAACCTGGGGCTGCCACGTGTCCCCCCAATGGTGGATCATGGATCAAAATTTTTGGGTTAAATATTAGATGGAGGCATCGGGGTTCAACCCCGCAACCTCCCACACGGCAATGCCACACGTTACTATTCTGCCACACGGTTAGTTCTTAATAGTAAGAAGTTCCATACATATTTAAACTTTGTAATGTTCTATGGTGAGGGGAGAGGGGGCCAACCCCCGATTCATATTACTGACACCTCATAACCACCAGCGGAGACTAATCAAAGCACGAAGTTTAATATTAAGTCGAGTTTAATTAACTATAAACCTGTATTAAATTAGCACCTAATCCACATTTAATCTGAGATTATCCTAAGCTTGGGTTTAGCGCTAAGCATTGCTTAATTAGCGCTAACCACACTTAACTAAATTAATTAAGATTAAGTTGGTGGACTGCTAATTTCGGCGGAAAATGTCAATTTAACTCCAGCTAGCCGGATTTAGCTCCAGTTAGCTAAATTTAGGCCTGAAATTGTGGAGAAAATGTAAATGGTCACAGATTTTGGAATTTTCGACCAAATCAGGTGTAGAAAGAGGCCAGATGACCATTTTTTTGCATTCTGGACTCATTGGTGTAGGTTCCAAGAGCTGGAAAGTATTTTAAATAGGTCATTTTTAAAAATTTGAGCATAATATAGAGGCCCAAGACATGGAAGCTGGACTAAGGAGATGTAGCCTAGGAGGGGTGAACTCCTTTGTCAAATACATGTGTTGATGTATTGTATGGTGATGTAGTGTACCTTTATTTTCTGTTGTTCAGACTTTATTTTATGTTAAATTTTTCATAAAATTAACATCAAAAACATTCATGAGACTTGGTAATTTGCAAGATAACTTTAACCCTTAAGCACACATAAGACATTGTATTCAGAATCTGAAAGAGTAATTAGCACAGAAACACTAGCATACTTCATTCAGATCATTTTAGAATCAGAGCTTTAGGTTTTTTTGTGCAAAAATGGATCTAATTGTTTGCAAGTTTGTGTCATTCTTACAAGGTTAAAACTCAAAAGAGGAGAAGGGAAGTTGGTTGAAAGACCTGTAGTTGGGTTAAGAGGAAGAAGGGAAAGGTTACCAAACTCTTCAACACTAGCACATCCTCAAGTTGAAGTTGAGTCTTTAGTGAGCATGTCTTGCGAAGGAGAACCTACCATGACAGAAGATGAGAGAGCATTCAGGAAGGCATTCTTTGATATGACTGAGATGGTTAAAGTCCTCTATGAGAAGAGGAATTTAAGTATGCAAGGAGAAATTTCAAGGCCTCCAAGAGGAGAGGGTTCTCTAGGAGGATGAGTCCATGGAGATGAGACTAAAATTTCAGCCATGGTCACAAAGGGAAAAGAATCCATAGCAAGAACTAGTTCATCAAATTGTCACAGTAACAATCTAAGTGAAGAAACAATAATATAGTTGTTTCATGTAAGAGTGATCTCAAAAAATACAAAAATTGACACACTATTTGATAGTGGGTCTCAAGCGAGCTTAATATCTAAAGACTTAGTCAAGAAGCTTAATCTTGAAACCTTACCTCATCATAAGCCATACCCTTTGGTTTGGATAACCAAGGATACAAATTTACAGGTTACAAGAAAATGTATTTTCCGGTTTGCAATTACCGCAAACTTCATTGATGAAGTTGAGTTAGATGTTGTACCACTTGAAATATCAGGAATTGTTTTGGGTAGTCCATATCTCTATGACGGGTAAAAAGTCTTCTATCGTCATGATAACAAGTACCACTTGTTCAAATATGGAGTGGAATATATTGTGAGAGCTCATCGCAAAAATCTAAACCTCTCTTTGGTTAAAGTTGGGCAAATGAAGAGACTAGTAAACTCAAGCAAAAAATTTGTGCTTCTTATGATCAAACAAAAGAATGATAAGGATTATTAATATTTTGAAGGTTGTGATGATAAATTAAAATATAATTTGTTTGATGTGGTAAGTTAGCATGGCGAGATGTTTCAGGAACCAAAGGGGTTGCCTCCCAAGAGGGGAATACAACATGAGATACATTTGCAGTAGGATGTTCCACTCCCTAAAATTGGCATGTATCACATGTCGATAATGAAAGTACAGAAATCAAGAAGAAAATCAAAGAATTTTTGAATAAAGGTATCATTCGCCCATCTACCTCGCTATTTGGTTCACCGATTGTATTGGTGCCCTATAAGGATGGAACATGGCGCATGTGTGTGGATTTCTATGCACTCAAAAAAATCACGATAAATAATCGTTATCCGCCCCCAAGGATTCATGATTTCTTGATCAATTGAGGTATGCAAATTATTTCACTAAGTTGAAGTTTTTATCATCAACTTAGAATAGCTGAAGAGGACATATGGAAGACCACCTTTAAAACTAAACAAGGATTGTTTGAGTGGCTTTTTATGCCTTTTGGTATTTGCAACGCTCCATCTACTTCATGAGAGTTATGAATGATGTATTGAGACCATTTCTTGATGAGTTTGTCATTGGCTACTTAGATGATATTTTGATATTCAACAAATCATGAGAAGAACATGTCATGCATGTGAGAAAGGTGCTTGATGTCTTGAGAAAAGAAAATTTGTTTTGGAAGATGTCAAAATGTGAATTTGGTAAAACTTCTCTAGTGTATTTGGGACATATTGTTGGAGGAGGTGAGCAGAAGATAGACCCCTCTAAAGTTGAGATCATTTTGATTTGGCCTACACCCAATTAGATCACTGAGGTAAGAAGCTTTCTAGGAGAAACACAATATTGGAGGAAGTTCATTGCTAATTTTTCTTCTATTGCAGCTCCGTTACATGCATTGACTATTGTTAAGAAAGTATTTTGGTGGGGAGGAAATCAGAAAAAAGAATTTGATGCTTTGAAAATGAAAATCAGCTCAACCCCAATACTAGCATTACCTGACTTGAGACAATCCTTTGAGATTCAAACTGATGCAAGTGACTATGCCATGGGTGTAGTCCTCTTACAACACTGTAAGCCTATTTCATTCCATTCAGAAATTTTTATTGGTGTAGTGATAAATTATCCTACATATGACAAGGATCTATATGCATTGGTTCAAAGTGTGAAGAAGTGGAAACATTATTTGATGGGAAGGGAAACCATCATTCACACTAATCACCAACCATTGCAATATTTTCAATTGCAAAGTAAATTGCAGCAATCAAGTCACTTTCGATGGATGGGTTTATTGCAACAATTCCACTTGGTCATCAGGTATAAGAAAGGTATATACAACAAAGTTGTTGATATGATTTCTAGGCCTATTATTAATGCAGCTACTTTACTCAAGAATAATTATGTTTTACATGAAAGTTACATTGAACAATATGTATTTGATAATGACTTTCAAGATGTTTATGCAAACTTGATTCAAGGTCTCCAAGTTGAGGAATTAGATTACCATGTAAATAATAACTTCTTGTATCATTTGGGCAAGATTTGTATTCCACACGGTGAGAGAGTGAATTTCATAAGGGAAGCACACACTTCTCTTATTGCGGGATATTTTGGTGTGAGAAAAATAGTGGCAAATATTCAAAGGTATTTTTATTGGCCTTGTATGCTTGAAAGTGCGTCATGTTTTATTAAAGTTTGTTCATTATGTGCAGTCAGTAAGCCTAGTAATAGGAAGTTAGGATTGTACACACCACTTCCATTTCCTTCACGTCCATGGGAGAGTATTTCTATTGATTTTGTAGGAGGTTTTCCTTTGTCAAAAATAGGTCATGATTATTTGTATGTAGTTGAGGATAGGTTCAACAAAATGTGTATTTTGATGACATGTAAAAAGTAAGTTACAACTGAAAAAACAACTCATTTTTTCTTTAAAAATGTTTGGGTTCATTTTGGGTTGCCTACATCTATTGTAAGTGGTCAAGTTTCTCGATTTGTTGGGAAATTTTGGTCAAGATTGTGGGACTTGATGGACACTAAGTTGAAGAAGAGTACAACCTTTCATCCACAAACAGATGGTCAAACCGAGGTGGTCAACAAAAAAATCATTCATCTTCTTCGAGGATATTGTAGAAAACATCCTAAGTTGTGGGATGAACAGTTGCATTACATTCAACATGCTTAGAACCGTGCAAAACATTCCTCTACTCAAACATCACCATTTGAGGCTTGTCTTAGATACTTGCCAAAATTCTCTTTGGGTTTTTCTCTATCTAAATAGCGACCAAGTTTGTTTCCAATCTCCTTTAGGGATCCATCATCCTAGAAAACCAATGGAAGATGAGGTAATCCAACCCATATTGGTTCGATTGTAATTTTAAATTTAGGGTTAAAGTTGAGGGTCCATGGGAAGAGATGTGTTTCCCTGTAACTCAAAAAGTATGGCGTAGACCTAAAAAAAAAAAAAAAAAAAACATCTCTCTCTTCCTTGTTTAGAAAAGGAAATTAGAAAAGAAAGACATAATAACCAAAACCAAAGGCGAATGACGTTACTTTTCCCTTTAATCTGGAGGATGATTTCTCTATCAACCATGTTTTCAGTGACCTTTACAATAAACCAACAACCTATAAATTTTCCAATCATAACCTGTTAAAAAAGGATGAGGGATTTGGGCCTAAGATGGAAAATATATATGAGAAATATCTTCCATATTTTTGACAAAATGTTGTGGTTAAAATTGGATTTATTTAAGGGAAATCAAACACCATACCGAGGTATTAAATGCCTCTATACATCCCGTGATTGTATCCTTGAATCCCAAATTAGCAACAATTTTAGGTGAAGATGACTAGGTTCACACAAAATGTTGTAAGATGTGTTCAACCACATTTTTGTTCTTCTTATTTTGAAAGCAATTATTCTGACATTTGCAAGACCATGGCTGTTACTTGTATTTTTTTTTCTAGCTAAGTTGAGCCTAAGTCAAGTCCAACCCTAATGTCGAATGGAAAAACAATTTTTTCACTTGCAAGATGATATCACTATGATTATGTGAAGATCAATCGAGATAGATGCCCCATGCAACAATTTTTATTCACCACAGGTGGCTCCCACCCTCGATAGTGCCCCATCATATTTGAGCTATTGACCTAATGCCTTGGTCAATGTCTGGTATGTCCACCTCTCTCACCAAAACGCCAACAAAGTCGCGCACTTGCACTGAGCCAGAAAAAACAACTAATAAGGTGACTGAGAAGCCTGTAGAGAAAGAAGCTACGCCCGCCACCACTGGCGAAACTATTGACCTAGAAAAAGAAACGAAGTCGTAAAAGAATGGTTATGTGCCGAAAGATATCGTGGAGGAGGTAGAAGCGCATACATCTAAGGGAAAAAGTGAGAATCTCAGGCCATTGGTGGATCACGAAAGAAAATAAAGGGATCCAAAGATGTTGGGCAGGAGGTCTTGACACTGACGGAGGACAATCTGAATGAGATTGCAAACATAGTCACGTCTACAACCGAGGATCGTTGGACCGATATGGAGGTGCAGTATAAGACTACGCTGTAATTTTTCAGGTGGGGATCCAAGAACTCAAGATGCAGGCAAGCGTGATACAAGCGAGCATTGCTCATGCGAGCCAGACCAATGCGCAACCATTGGATGTAGCGTTACCGACCACCGGGGATGTTTGTCTTGTACAAATCCCTGCGCCATCCATTCATGTGGACGCCAGCTGGCACACTCAATTCCACAGAACAAGTGATATTAGCATTAATTTGTCTGTTTTACCTGCAAGAAAGATGCACTTGATGCATACCATGATCACAGATGAACTTTAGTTCAAAGAGTCTATTTCTCACACAACTACGGTAGAATCCCAGAAGAAGGCTGCAAAGGCGCATCAAAAACATCAAGCCACAGAAGTAGCTTGATGTGCAGCCGAAGCCCAGCACACTACGCTAGAAGCCAAAATTCACCAAGTCTGCAGCGATGTTCCAGCAGTCCTCATCACAGCGGCTCCAGAAGAAAAATTGGAAGGACTGGTTGCAGCCCTGAAAGCATCGCTCGCCAAAGTGTAGACCGTCCATGTAGAGTATGAACATCAAATCACGAACCTGCAAATGAAGTTACAGCCCAAGACTCCCCCTAACGTTCACGCCAAAAGAGTAGCCGAAGTCAAACAAGTTATAGACAATATTGTTGTTTCAGTCACCCAGTGTGACAATCTGCTAAATGAGGCTATGGGTGTATGGACCTCCTTGCAGAATGATTTGGTCATACAACAACTGCGCAATGAGCTGCATCCGAAATAACAGTCATTTGCAGAGATCTGGACAGTGGCACCAACTCTTGTTCTTCCACAGCACCTCGCCCGTCTTCAGGAGGGTCGGATCATACAGATAAAGATTGAAGACCTGCGCCATAAAGAACAGTTGCTAGAGGCACGTATGAAACCCTAGGCTGAGGAGGCTCTCCAGCTTTCATAAACTCTGGACATCACCTTGAAGGCAATTCAATAGACACAGCACAGTATAGAAATGGCCAATGAAGGGCCCACCACGGAGAAGTTAGTTTAGCAAGCGTAGGGAGCTGCAGCACAAAGTTTGGAAATGGTGCTCCCTTTGAAATCTTCTGTCAACACGCTCTAGGCCAAGCTTGACAAGAAAACGACTAAGTGAATCGGGACGAGTCACATGTTTGTATTGGGGGCTTGTTGGAGCGGGATCCCCTGCGCTATACTTTTTTTATATCTTTTTTACAAGTTTTGTATATGCACGAATGAGTTAAGGGGCTTTGGGGCGGGGAAATGTCCCTATTTTTGAGGTAAATGGGTTTACGGGTAAACTGTGGGCCTCAAACCATGGTTTGATACCATAGTATTTGTGCGCTAGAAGAACATAAATAGATAGATCAAGTCTAAGTAAAGTATTTCAAGTGGAATAGACTATTATGATCTGGTTGTTTATGCATCTATAATACTTGGTAAGGGTTTTTGTCTGGGTTGGGTAGAAAGGCTCATGTTGGCTATGTGCACGGAGACCTAGTCCTGTCTATGTGTTGACTCCATTGGTTGTGTGTGTGGAAGGGTTAGATGTAATGGGAAGGTATGATGTATTGAATTGACCTGAAGCTAATATAAATGACAATTTTGGCAAAAGCATTGTGTTATTGATCTGAGTTATCGATCTACTGTCTCTATCTTTGGATCGTATTGCTTCTGTGTTGTTTATTTATATCTGTGTGAGGATATCTGTTATGGTTACTTATGCATATTGATGATTGATGAATCTGCTTAAGTAATTACACAATTTTTAGATCTCGATCTAGTTCTGTTATAATATATCTACGCTAAAGTAATTTGTGATTATGTCTTATTCTATTAAGTATTGTGCACGTTTGTTTGTGGCTGATATAATCCTACAATTGATCTGCTTAGGGCCACTTCATTATTTTCTTCCTCAGGGTGCAGACACCTGGTTCCAACACCCCGCCATACTGCTTCAGGTGAGACTTTGATTTGTGCAAGCAGGTCATTACCGAAAGGGCTAGTACTTGGAGGGTTTTTTGGTTGCGCAATAAACTCTAAACCTGGGTCAAGACCCCTCAAGCCTACAGGTATAAGGATGGTTTAAAAGGTTATAACCTTTGGAACCCATAAACAAGGAAGTTTGTGTACATCTGAGATGTGGTGTTGAGATAGGTGAAAGATTTTGTTAAAAATGAATTCCTACTAAAGGAACTTGAGAACATAGAGTTTGAGCTAAAGGAGGAAGGATCAGACTCTACATAAGAACAATATTCAGAAGAGGAAGAGCCACAAACTCCAGTTGTGAGAAGACCAGTTCGAGAAAGAAGGCAACTAGAAAGGTATAGTCCATCTGCTTTATGTTCAATTTTTTCTCTATTTATCACTAGTTATGATCCTAGAACCGTTAGGGAGGCAGTGGATTCAGAGGATGGAAAACTCTAAAAGGAGGTCATGGTTAATGAAATGACATCCTTGCACAAAAATGAGGGATGGGATTTGGTGGAGTTGTCAGCTGGAAGGAAACCCATTGGAAGAAAATGGGTGTTTAAGAAGAAGATGAATGGAAAATGCAAGGTGGAGTAATACAAAGCTCAGTTGGTAACAAAAGTTTATTCCTAGGTGTCGGGAATTTATTTTGGTGATATTTTTTCTCCTATCTCCAAGGTAAATTCTATTAGATTAAAATTTTATCTGTTATTGCTACATTTGATTTTGAGGTAGAAAGGATGGATGTGAAGACAAAATTTCTTCACGGGGATCTAGAAGAGTAGATATACAAGAGGCAACCTGAAGGCTTTGTGGTGAAGGGTAAGAAAGAACTAGTATGCATGTTAAAAAAGTCTTTGTATGGTTTAAAACAGTGACCAAGGATGTGGTATCAAAAATTTGATACATATATACAGGGACTTGGCTTTACCATTGTTTCGGGAAATAATACCCTAAAGGTCTTGGGTTGACAACCTTCACAGATCAAGGGCATGCCATTCAAGAAGGACTCACTTTAACCAGCTTCTATACTGAAAAATAGATACTACTGGTTGCAGAACTTACCTGAAAGTCCCTTGGTTGATGTAGATCCCGCGGGGTGCAAACCCCCTGCAACACTTTGTGCTCTGAAACCTGTAAATCCACAAAGAACGAACACAAAAACCTATTTGTACAGCATATATAGTTCCTAGATGTTAGTGACAACCATGCATAATATGATAAAAACAATATGAAACGTTCAATTAATGATTATTACACATGTATAAAGCATCATAAACACGTAAACATCGGGAACAAGATGGCTCTTCTTATTATGAATGACACGTACAGTAATCAAAACGTGGAGAGATCATCTGAATCTTTCCATGGCCTTCGAGCATACCGTCCTCTGGATCCGTCCAACCCTAGCCTCACAATAATTCTTCCAATATGTGTGCATAATAGATGTTACATAGGGTGATGAACATCTCAAGGAAACAAGGGTTTCCTGAATATACCTGGGAAGTGCATGAGGCATGAGAATATCAGACTTGAATAGGGCTCCAACAAAGTATAATATCTATATTTTTGTCTCTCCCTTAGGCCATTCCTTTTAGGGGCTTTTATACTCCTTCAAATTAGTTTCTGCAGTTAGGATCAGTAAGGCCATGGGCTGGGGTGGTTGAATTACTGGAATAACCATCAAACCCGCCTCAAATATAGGGAAATTATATATTTTTTAATAATTAAAAAGGTATACGTGGATCTCTATGAATGGACTTGCGTGTATACGCGGAAAATTCTGGGCAGAGTCGTGTATGGGTTTTAAGATACTGTTTTTTGAGAAAATGTTCAAGTCTGGGGGAAAGGGTGCCCAAGGCCAAAGTGTAAATAATCAAGTACATGAAGGTGATAAATGAAACTATAAAATATGCCCCCTAATATATGAGTTTAGAAGGGGTACATGATGGCCGAAATGTATTATGTGGATAGAAATAACCTTGCAAGGACTAGAGAGGACTTCACCAGATTTCAGCCTGCCAAAAAACCAGTGAGAGAAATCAAAGAGATAGCTCATGTCTGAGGCGGGCATACCCATGCTCAGTGAAAGAAAAGAATGTCCGCATATGAAATATAGAGCGGATCCAAAATGTATACAAGTATAGCTGAAAAAATGTAAAGTACATAATGAATCATCTGATCACTGATCACTGCCCGGAAGTACAAGTCAAAATCAGGTCCAAGTATCACATATAAAAGACTGATCAATGATGTTGCAACAGATATCTAATCACCAAAGTCACAACTGAATCTCCAAGTACCAAATCATAAGTGGTGGAAAAAATGGTACAACACGCAACTCGGCAGCCAACATATAAGATGTTTTTGTGGTGAAACTGCAACATATAAGGGTGTACGGTGTCACCGACAGAAAACTGAAGAAGTTGTCTAAGTGAACCAAATCATGTTGATGCAAACCCGAGGTCTTCACCGGTCACTATGGCACAATTCTACACGATGGGAATAAATGAACTGAAGTCGACCACGTGAGAAATCATTTGATTATCGGTCATTGATGTATACCATTAACAAACGTGAGACAACCCACTGATAATGATAATGAGTGTCAAGGTGCCCCAGTACAATCCAAAAAGTGTGAATAAATGAGTTGAAGTCGAACACTTGAAATAATCCACCAATCAGGAGGCAATGATGTATCCTCACTGTCGATGGCGAAGAATCTGCCACTGATGACTGCAAACCCTAAGGTACTGACAAAAGGACTCTAGACCTTATTCCCAGAGCAATGAGTCGGAGTCGATGGGAAAAGATTTGCTGGAAGGAAGGCATTAAGGCATCCCACATCAGTCCAGTGTGAGTGTAACCCATAAACCAAAATTCGGAAGGAATCGGACGAAGTAGAGTGAAGTAACCAACCCGAAGTACGTTTCCGACATGCACAAGATGAAGCTAGCGCACAGCAGAAACCCTCTGAACCAACCAATAATGAAAGTTGAAAAAGAGGCGAGATATCCACCGATAGGGTCAAATGGAAATCAAGGTAATGCACGAATCCCACGTGTGATAATGTAAGCTGATGTCGAACACAAGGGAAACCACTCAGTCAAAGACCCATGATGATGATCAAATGCTCAGCACAAGGTAACCTATCAATGATGTAAATAGGGCCAGGGTGCAACTCTAGGTTTTCTCTCAGAGCAATATGTCGTGGTCGATAAGAGACAAACCCGCCAGCAAGAAGTCAATGGAGACCTTCTCAAACCAGCACGAGCATAGGACCAAACATCTGATGTGATAGAACAAGATACTGACAATACCGGGAAGGCCGACTGAAAAATGAGTCAAGAGACACCATAGATAGGCCAATTCAGGTTAACTTCCCTTGAACAAAATCATGACTCATGTTGACTATGGCAACAAATGATAACTTTGTATAAGTTTGTCATGTAGGAGGCACAAACAAACCCTCCATATCATTGGAAGAGATAACCAACCAGGGGAGAACTGACGCATGTGACAAGGTTATGGCTTCTCCTAAGTCAAAACTAAAACCATCCCAAATGAAGGAAAGACATATCTTTTTGTGCTTTGTTCAAGGGCGACAAAACTGAGACTGTAGCTGCCATCAAAATATGAAGTAATATCCCATTCCCGCTCTTTTTCACATATTTAATTTTTTTTTTGTCTTTTTCATATTCAAAGCCTGAAAAAGAATAAAAGAATGCTATAGTACAATGGATAGAATGAGTATCATGAAATAGATGCACTAGTTCTGGGGATAGGAACAATCCTATACTCAATGCAAGGTGGCAGAAACTGGTAAGTGATACTCAGAGGAATGTTCCATCCATGGGTAACAGGGTGTCAAGTCGCGGTAGCTAAGTGATTGCAAGGTTAACTTGTACAGAAAGTCATGGTCAAAATATGGCTTAAACATTGAGTCCAAATGAAGCTAGCTAAAGGCCAAGATAAACAAATAGTCAATATGCAATGCAGAAATACAACTTGACAACAAAAGGGAGCCTCTAGGGTAATGGCCAGAAAAATGATAGCGAATAAGAAGAAGAAAGAAGCTTCAACATGTATGTCATGGTGGAACTAAAGAGGACTCTTGAGCCTACATCAATTGCAGCATGGGCGACAAATGCTAGCGAGGAACTAACTAGGAAGCCCATGTAAAGGAAGGCTCTACCACCAAGTCATGATTTAAGAATCAGCGAGTGAAATGGGTTAAGTACTCATGACAAGATGGGATTGACCCTATGGAAAGTGATCAGAATGGAGGCTAGTATGCAGAATGCAACGCAAAATGGATTCCTATATGCCAGTTCAGAGTCATATACCTGCCATGACAAGTCAGCGGTCATGGATCCGAAGAAACCGAAAAAAAAAATCTCAACTTCAGTAAAATGTCCCTGAAAAAATACCTTACTCAACACTTACAAGCAACACGGTTATACAACCTTAGATAGATTTTGAAAAATAAGCACAAAGGAATTTTGTAAAAAAATTTCAAATTCTGGGTATAAATACACCATTTACCTCATATTTGGATCATTTTCATATTGTAGAAGTGGAGGAGGAAATTTTGAAGCAAAAAATCCCTTTCTCAAAACCGGAGCAATTAGCCATCAAATTGCGCCGAATCAGTCAAGTAGGCTCTTAATTCATCTTTGTCATCAATTATGTTCCATGTTAAGAGAAAACTTTAGAAATTTGACCGTAGGAAACATTTATTTTGATGAAACCCTCTACGCATACGCGGGTTCATGTGGACGAACCTGCGTATGATATGTGACTGTGTGTAAACAAAGCCGCGTATGCGCAGACCAAGAATTTAAAAAATGAACCTAATGAATTATTTGATGAATTTTCTCAGGATGTCAATCAGCTGGAGGGAGCATGAACATAGTGCCATCAACAATGAAGTGATGGAAGATCAAAATTCGCTCGATATCCTTCGGAATTGTGGATTGCTCAAGTTCTTTAAAATGCCAAATATGAAAAGTAATGTCCGGTTTCTCCAAATGTTGGTAGATCACTGGGATCCGGAGGAAGACTGCTTCATGATAGATCAAATGCTTATACACATACAGGTGGAAGACATATATTTCATTACTGGACTCTCTCAGAGAGGAGATCTTGTAGATTTGTACGGAAATCCTTTGGGAGGGCTTACTGTGGAAGACTACGTCCAAGTCTATTGCGTAGAGGGGTCTCAAAAAGTAGGGAATCAGATTGAAATAAAATATTTGAAAGAATTATATATGAAGATTATCCTTTTCACCATTGGCAGGGTAGCAGGATCGACTTCCCTAAATTAGGCATCGAGGACTCAAATGAGCATTGCGGTAGAATGTTTGATTCACCTCTTTGATTGGTGCACAGCATTGCTAAGCAACATGAAGAGACAGTTGACTTCGATCCGGAAAGAAAAAACTAAACACTTTGGGTATGGAACTATTTTACTGACATTCTTCTTTGAGAGGTTTCCAGGGCTTCGGCCCAAAGTCATCTCAACCATCAACAGCCCCAGAGATCCAAGAATAGCTCGGTGGGTTGATCTGATGAAGAGGCTAGGGGGAAGTGAAGTTCCCCGAACCACATGGGATGACGAGTTCTTCCAATATTGGGAGGAACAAGTTATCACTATGGAAGATTATTCCTATGCTGGGATAGATTTTCGTGGTGATCCAGATCTAGTCCTTCCACCCTGTGCAGCATGGGGTGCAATTGGTGAGATTGCAATTTGTGATTTTTGATTATATGATTTTTTGGGATTTTTTCAAAATATGATAATGAAAAAATATTTTTGATTGAACTCAAATGACTTACAAGATTATTGATGATCATGGTACAGATATGGGACTAGTCAGACCTGAGGGATACCCAAGGCATAAATGCCGCAGAGGTAAGGCAGATGCTGAAGACCCCGGTAGGACCCTCCATGCCGTCCAGAGAAACTTGGAGAGTTTGACTCGCCAAGTGCCTATGTCTGCAGTAGAGGACTTAACAGAGGCTATCCAGATATGAGTAGTCGGAGTACCACGAGACTGGGTGCAGTTATTCCGCCGTGTAGCGACTGCTATCGTGTTCTATAGGAACATGAATGTTGGGCAGGGACCACAAGATTAGATATATGGATTTTACCGGATGACTGTAATATATTTTTGATACTGAACATGATCGGGCATAAGCCCTAATTTTTTAGGATAGATGGGTCTAGATTTTGTATATTTTGAACACTCTAAATATATATATATATATACAACGATTTTATATGATGTCATGACTGAAATGTATGAAAAATGAATGATGTATTTGATATATTAATTTAAAATTTTGAATGATGAATATGCCAATCAATTGCTTGATTATCCAATAAGCCTGCCATCCAATTATCAGCTCGAGGAACGTGAATTAATGTTATAAATTGAAAATATCTATGTAACAAACGTACCCTCAAAAATACTCGGTGCAGAAATGGGTCTCGAACCCGGTATGTGTTGTTCAACTACGAAACCACCAGCTGGGAGTCCAATAAAACTACTAACGAATCAACACCCAAAGATATTGCTTTCGAGAGTAGATAAACTACTGCAGTGTATTCTGCTACGTTGTTCAAAGCAAGACCAATGCAGACACCTCTTGAAACCAACAACTGACTGGATGGATAACGAAGTACCCAAGCCGCGGAAGCCAAATTCCGGGTATGTCTACTAGCACCATCAGCGAAACCAAAATGACTCATGACATCCAACACAACCTGCCAAAGTAGATCAAATGCATCATAATCACACCAAAAACTGAAAACTCAGATATGTACAAAAAACAAAAAATATATAAGAAGCTAGGCCAAAGCCTAGGCATAATACTTCTTCAAATAGAGTCCAATTCTGGGTTCTGCCAATTCATTTCCGTCAAAATCAACCAAGGCATAAGCTCCTTTTTTTAGGATCTTTTTAACGATGAAGGGGCCATACCACATAGATTTGAACTTGCCTGCTCCTATGGAATCCGTCTCTTGGGCATAAACCAAAACAAGGTCTCCTTCGGAGAAAACCCTAAGTTTCACCGCTTTATCATACTGAACCTTTATCCGTTTCTTATGTTCCTCATTCATCGTGGCAGCATCCCGACGCTGCTCATCGAGATGTTCCCGATGAAGGAGACATTCTTCCAAACTGGAGGTGTCAGGAATAAGTTCTACAACTAACTTAAGAGAAGTAATTTCACATTCAACGGGAACGATATATTCCAACCCATAAGATAGTTGAAACGGAGTAAAACCAGTTGCAGTTTTGACTGACATCCGATATGCCCAAAGTGCAAGATACAACATAATGTGCCAATTGGATCGAGCTTTATCAATTGTCTGTTGAATAATTGTCTTCAAGGATTTGTTTACGGCTTCCACCTGCCCATTGGCTTGAGGATAATACGGAGACGAGTGTCCCTGTCGGAAACCTAATTTCAAAGCCAATTCAGCCATCATGCTATTCTGAAAACGACTACCATGATCAGTGACAATCTCTTTGGGAATACCAAAGCGAGAAATTACTTTATGGAAAAGGAAAAAAGTTGTTGTCTCACCATCATTCTCAAAAGTAGGCATGGCCTCGACTCACTTTGTGAAGTAGTCTACGGCTACAATAATGTACTTGTGACCTTTAGCCGAAGGTAGGTTACAAGTAGTATAATCAATACCCCACTTTGTAAAGGGGCCAACAGTGATGACAGGAAAGAGCGGAGCTGGATGAGTGTGCATCTTTTGAGTATAAACCTAACATGGATGACACCTTTTGACCGATTTCATACAATATTTGAAAATTGAAGGCCAAAAGTATTTGCATGCAAGATTTTTTGGGTTGTAGCAAGCCCAGATAAATGACCACCACAAGCTCCACTATGGCAATCATTCAGCATAGCCTCATCTTCTTCGAGAGTTAAGCACTGCCTAAGGATTGAATCAACCTCGCGATGATATAAATTGTCACCAATGATCAAGTATTTTTTAGCTAGGTGATGTAACTTATGGCGTTCATCCTTCGAAAAATTTGAGGGAAACTTCGCAATCAGGAGATATACTATGAGATCCCCATACCAAGGATCCTATGAAGAAATGAGAAAAAAATGTTCATCCGGGAAGGATTCATCATAAACCATCTCTTCTCCACAAGGCAACTCAGAAATCAATTCCGCAAAAACCAATGATTTTGTGGACTTGGCAGACATAAACTCAAGATCAAATTCCTACAAAATCATAATCCAACGATTGTATTTTCCCCCAATCACTCGCCTACTGAGAACAAACTGAAATGGATTGACTGCTGCCAAAACATAGGTTTTTCGAAGAAGAATATAATGTATGAGTTGCTGCACAACATGGACAGCTACTAAAGCAAGCTTCTCTATCGGAGAGTATCAGATTTCAGGTCCTACCAAGTCGTGACTAAGGTAGTATATAACATGCTCTGAAAGAGCATCCTCTTCCTGAACCAGAACCATACCAATGGTAGATTCTGTTGCTACGAGATACAAAAGGAAATCCCTACTATAATCAGGTGGACTCATTAGAGGAGCAGAGGTTAATGTTTTTTTCAAAGCATCGAATGAGCGTTGATCAAAGTCATCCCAAAAGAATGGAACTCCTTTCTTTAATAATCTCATAAATCATTTCGCAATCTCGGCATAATTTACGATGAATCTCCGCAGAAAATTAGCTTTTCCTTGCAGACTTTGAAGTTGACGAATTGAAGATAGGGGAGGAAACTGAAGTATTGCCTCAACCTTGAAGGGATCTACCCGAATCCCTTCCATAAACACAATAAATCCCAACAACCAACCAGATGTGACCGTGAAAACACACTTGTTCAGATTCAACCAGATTTTTTAATGCCGACATCATTTAAATACTTGACAGAGGTGAGAAGGATGATCAATTCTCTTATGCGAACGAGCAGCTAAATCATCCAAGTATGCCTCGATAATATGTTGGATGTCGTGTAAGGCATAGGACATAGCCCGTTGAAAATTAGCTCTAGCATTTTTAAGGCCAAAAGGCATCTTCTTGTAAGAAAAGGTACCCAAGGGACAAATAAATGTAGTCTTATGCTGATCTTTAGGACGGATAGTAATTTGATTATATCCAAAGAAATCGTCCATGAAAGAGAAAATCTCATTTCCCGAACACTCATCGATAATCTGATCTATAAACAGTGTGGGGTAGTTGTCTTTAGGACATGCTTTATTTAGGTCCTTGAAATCGATGCAAACTCGAATTGTTCCTTGTTTCTTGTCCACATGAACTGGATTCGAAACCCATTCTGTCAAAGGAATAGGAAAAATGAATCCCGCCTTAAGCAGCTTCTCCACCTCAGCTTTGATAGCTGCTGCCTTCCTAGGGTTGACCGGACGAAGCTTTTGCCTGACAGGCTTAGCATTTTCATACACCTTGATCTCATGTTGGACAATAGATGGATCTATACCCGACATTTCCTCATAAGACCAAGCAAACACATCCCTAAACTCGCAAAAGAGATCGATATAAATTTGAACCTCTTCAAGGGAACATTCAGCTCCGATGGAAACATTCTTGATAATGTTGGGATCTCTGGAAATGTTCACCGGGATAGTAGGAGAAATCATAGCCATGTTACCTTTAGCAAAAACCTGTGTTGGTGCTAAATCGTTCAAGACCGGGTGAACAGGACCAAAAGACCGAGGGCTGGGAAAACTTGATTCAACTTTGCTCAAATCTGGTAGAAAGTATGACCGATGATGCAAATCATCCCACGGTCTCTCTACACCAGTCATTTCTTCCAGGATGACCTCTTCAGATGGAAGAGTGGTATCAAGGCAATCATGGGCTGAAGATGAACTAAGAGTCCAAGCCGGAGTCACATCTCCATCCAATTCCTCCAGTGAAAGAGAAATTGGAATGGAATCTGCAGAGTTAACAATAGAGCTATAATAAATCTCAGCCGCAGACATTGGAAATGCCATTCCACCCACTTGACCTTCTGCTAATGTGGAGGTAGGAGAAGGTAAGGTCCAAGGGTCCGAAAAATAATGAGTTCTGAAAAACTCTCTTCGAATGGGAACCCTAGAGGATGAAATTGCATTGATATGAACCGAAGGAGGCAGAAGATCAAAAGTAACCATCAAATAAGAATACATTCCAACCCCAAAATTCTCAACAGGTGCCTTGGTATCGTTCACCAAAGGAAAAGTTGAGTCAGAAGATGCATTCTAATCTATAAGAGAACAATCTAGTTGGTCAACTGTGACGATTCTCCCTTCGTGAGGGAAACAAGCAATACGAAATAAAGAGGATGCAATAGCATCCATCTCATAGATCCAGTTTCGCCCCAACATAAGGTTATAGTCTAAGCTTGCATCAACTATCTCAACTTCAATATTAACAGTTTTTCCCCTAACAGAGATGGGCAAAGATGGAACAATACCATGTGGCCTATGAGAATGACTGTCAAATGCAGTCAGAAGAGTGGCTGATAGAAAAATTGTGGGAGATCCAATAGACTTCCAGCATGCAAGAGACATTACACACGTGGAAGCACCTTCATCAATGATCGTTCGAAAGCTATTTCATTTTCGATAACTCGATCTAATATGGAAAGCCATATGATGAGGGAGTCTCTTTTTAAAATTAGACATATCAAATGTAATCATAAGAGAGTTCTTTGGATCTATAGCCCCAATAGCAGTGATCAAAGCCCTTCGCTGAGCAGGATAAGACTGGAGCACCTCTAATGCAGACATAGCACAAGGACTCTGAGCTAGATCTTCTACAATGGAGTAGTTCTGAGCAGCCTTGGAATTTGGATTAATCGTCGTACATCTTGAAGATGCCTTCGACATCCGAGGTATAGGCTCAACAGTAGGCTTCGTAATATGAAGTGGTTCAGCACTATCAGGAGTACCCTTAGCATTCAAAGACTCAACTTCGTCGTAATCATGAGATCTCATAGCGATATCTGCGTGAGCACTCATCATATATATTTTTGATGGAATTTCCCATTCTTGGCTACCCCCAGAGGGAGCCCCAGTATTTTGATTTCACCAGCAATCAATTGTTGCCCTTGGGGAAAAAGGTTTGTTAGGACAGCCTGGGAACTGGAAGGACCCTGTTGGGCTAATAAGCGCTGCACATCCTGAATTTTAGGGCAAAGGTGTGTAAGATGGTCTATAGTGCACAACTTGCATGGAAAATTTGCTTTCCTCTTATTTTCCTTTTGACCCTCTCCAACATGATCGTTGGTTTTTTTTGCATTCCCCTTCCCATTCTTACCTTTATTTTTTTTATTCCATCCCTTTTTCTTCCCATCGGATTGTTGATTTCCTTTGGGGTTAGAATTCTGGACAGCATTAATTGTCAAGGAATGAGAAGGAGTTGACACTAAAGGCACAGCCTGACCAAAAGAAGCAGATTGAATAGACAACTGTTGCAATTGACTAAGCAAGTTAGCTGCACTGCTATCGATCGAACCAATAAGCCCATCACCATGAGGACCGGGTTTAATTTTGGACAAGTCCAATTTGGAGTGAGAAGCATCTGGAAATTTTTTATTGAGGACTCCAAACTGAGAATAAATCAGTTCTAATTGTTGAGACTTAAAAATAGCCTGCTCTTCAGAAAATACCCCTGACAGGGATACATATTTAGAAATATCTAGCTGCAATGACTTAAAAAACCATTCCAGAAGGAATTCATTCGGAATATGGGCTTTAATGAGCCTCTTCCTTCTTCACCGTTCCTAAATATGATCAGAAATGTGAGTTGCCTTATCCTGCTGAAAATTGGCCAAGAGGTCAGTCCCGGCGTCATAATGGACAGGTATCTGAAAGTGGTTTAAGAACATGGTAGCCAAATCTCAAAAAGTGGCAAAGCTGCCCCCAGTTAACTCAATATACCAATTGGCTGCATTTCCAGTTAAGGTGCATTGAAATAACCTCAACCTAATCGAATCATCAATCAGGGAGTTAGATGAACACCATAAATGGAAAGTGGTGATATGATCTATCAGATCCTCTCCATTCTTCCCTTCAAACTTTGGAATGTTTGAAGGGAGTTTGGTGGGGACCGGAGGCCATACCGGACTATACCGAAGTGGATCGTTAGTCGATTTCGACAAATCTAGCAAGTTTAACGTTGCCAGAAATGGTAAACGAGGAGGAGCCTGGGAATTCCACCCTCCATGGGAAGGATTCCCAACGTTCTGAAAAGAATACCCTGGATTTTCTAAGGCACTGGGTTTCTAAATGTTGTTCGTAGAGAATGCTGGGCCATAGGAAAATCCTTGTGACCCAATATTCAGAGAAGGACCCCCCCAAACATGGAGTTACTATAAACAGGACCATTTCCCCCTACTGAGGTAATGAATGGAGAGGAAACCCCTTGATAAGGGTTCCAAGAATTTGCAAATGGAGAAAAGGCCTGAGAAGTACTCGATGAAGGGAAAGGAACATTCCCTTGCTGACCAACGAGAAATTGATTCCCCACTCCTATCGTTGTAAAAATAGGATTCCAACTTGTAAAGGTATTAGAACTTTGGCCTCTAGACCATGGATTGAAACCCTGAGTCTGAGAAGCAAAAGGTAAAGATCCTAAGGAAGGGATCGAATGAGGTATATGCCCACTCCCAAAGGGGAACCCTTGAAAATAAGCTGATCCACTAGCCATAGAGGGTATCGGTACAAATGCAGCTGAAGCAGCAAAAAAAGGAGAAAGAAGGAATCCCACTAGTGGGCTTTCCAAAAGAAAAGAGACTAGATTGCGAAGCATGTCCTTGGGTGTGACCAGAGCCAAACACAGCAGCACTGGAAGTTATCATAGATATAGAAATAGTGCCCCCTCCTTCTATTGAAAGAGGGGTCTGAACACTTGCAGTGCTCACAGTCGAAACTGTGTTCCCAGTCGTGGCCATCGAAAGGTGTGAATATGATGGATAAGGACTTGCGGGTCTCTGAGACTTGGGTCTGATGTATTGAGTGATGAAAGGATGATCAACAGGAAGAGGAGATGGAAGAGAATCAACAGGCTGAGGGACTTCCTCTGTTTCTACTTCTTCTGCAGGAAATAAAACTCTCAAGATGAGTGAGGCACTCCTCTATGTACTGACACCAACACCATAACTACGCACAGAAACAACAAGCCCTGATGGAGGATCTCTCTCTGCTATGTATAAAACCACCGGGTGAAAATCACCCTCCAAATTACTCCTACGCCTTCTTGAAGAAGGCTCGACACTCACAGGAGACAACCCATGAAGCCTCCTCGATCGACGAGGCGATCGGTCAGCCACTTTAAGAGATTTATTTTAGACTCAAAAAATATGTGAAGCTAAGCAATCTAGGAGAAAAGAGCACACTCTAAAAAATTCCTAAGATCCAGCCAAACAAGCAGCTCTCAGGTATTTCCACACTGGGTGATGAGGACCAGACACCAAAATACAAGAAAGTGAAATAATAGGACCTCCCAAAAGCATTCTGAGGTAATTATGACCCAGGCCTACTAGCGAAGGTAACAGAAACAGTTACGCTAACCTCCTAACAATAGCCTTTGTCGGTGCAAGTACCCAAGCTTCGCAAGGGCACCCTTCAGAAGTACTGATGGAAGTGATGCAATGTCTGCCTCATGTACCATGGGTATTCCCCCACGCAGTCACTTGTGTGGTCCCTAGGATAGGCAACTATGGGCACCAATCTGTACCGGCAGCCGGGAAGAGCAGTCTTAGGTCAAGATTCAGCAAATAGGAGAGGGGGTATCTCTCTTCTCTGCCTACACTATCCCTCACACTTGACTCTCTAGAGGAGAGATTTCCTGGTCCACTTAACGGTGTTGGATTTCGCTCATTAATAAACTTCTATGTTTAACAGTTTGAGCGGCCTTAGAGAGTTAACTCTCCACTCACCTAATCCAAGGCCCTACAACCTAGCTAGTTGGTGTATAATTAATGACAATACTACAAAAACTACTAGTTGCTTTTAATTTATATCGCTTATTTTAGATGGGTTTTTATTTAAGTCAGAAACTGATGGTGTTTTTGAGACACAGAAGAAACCAATGAAAACCAAACTACATGAAAATGCAATGATTTCCTTTCGATGAAGAGTGATTTCTACACAGGTTCTACGAAACTAATACACAAAAATTTTGTTTTCTTTTCAGACACTCACAGATTAGAAAATTAATAAAAAGACTACATAGATGCTTGAATGCACTTAATGCAAACTACCAATGATATGCAAATCCTAAGATGCTACTTCTAAAGAAGCAAAAAGGGAGTCTCTAGAAAAACCAAAGGTTCAATCACTTTTTGACAGTCAACAAGGCTAGTTCCAAATTAGAACTCCTATGTATAAAAAATACCAAAACGCACTTGACATAAAAGAGAGAAATCAAGAGCAGAATTCCTTCCAAATCAAGCCATGAACCGAAGACTAGAAACTTAACCAAAAGCTTCAAAAGATGAAAAAGAAACCGTAAACAAAAATGGGAGAAAAAAGCAACGGAAAACGCAAAATGTTTTTGGGCTTTTCAACTTATAAAAGAAAGAAAAGAGATTTCAGAAAGACAAATGAAACTATCCAAGAACTTAATCAAGCAAACATGAATTCCATTCAAAGGCTTTAAAGTACTCAAGCCAACCCTGCAACTTTTGTAGCAGGACTTATTCGAGCAAAAAGAAGAAAGAAACTTAACCAATAAACTCAGTACAATAGCATAATATTGCAGCGAACAACAACTCCAAAAAATCAAAAAGAGATTCAAAATTCGCAACAAGACAAGTCTATGAAATCAAGAAAACCAACTACACCAAGAATGAAAAAATCAAATGTGAAGAAAAACATAAGGCCAAGAAGAGAGAACGATTAAAAGCTCGTTGTTCTGGATGTTCAGGACAACCAAGAATCTTCAGGGAAAGATCTTGATGCTCAAGCCGCAGTTGCAAACAAACAAAACAGGGATTTCAAAAAATGGCTAGGTCTTCATACAAGCAAGAGAGAAACAGATAGAAAATCATTGTAAACATAGTCCAGAGACCTTCAAGACACTACAGGAATAGCTCAACACAGACAGACAAGACCATAGGGCCTAGAAACTAAAATTTTCAAATTTTCCCAGGCATACGCGTTTTTTCAGAGAGAAACAAGCGTGCATACACTATTGTAACAAAGGAAACTCGCGTATACATGGGTCCCTTTGCAAAAAACTGCGTGTATACGGGACTGTGTAAAGAAAAAATTGGGTATGTAAACAAAGATAAGAAAAAAAAAAAAATTAAGCCTGATCAAGAGACCAGGTCTTCTGTCTGACTGAAAAAGGACTTGCTAGACTGAAAAAAGTGATAGAAATTTTTGGGAACCTACAAGACAGATAAAACAACCCAAACGGGAAATCACAAGAATTTGATCCCCAGTGGAGTCACCATTTCTGTTTCGGGAAATAATACCCTAAAGGTCTTGGATTGAAAACCTTCACAGATCAGGGGCATGCCATTCAAGAAAAACTCACTTTAACCAATTTCTATACTGAAAACTAGATACTATTGGTTGCAGAACTTACCCGAAAGTCCCTCGGTTGATGTAGATCCCGCAAGGTGCAAACCCCCTGCAAAAATTTGTGCTCTGAAACCTTTAAATCCACAAATAATGAACACAAAAACCTAGTTGTACAGCATATATAGTTCCTAGATGTTAGTGAAAAGCATGCATAATATGATAAAAACAATATGAAATGTTCAATTAACGATTATTACACATGTATAAAGCATCATAAACACGTAAACATCGGGAACAAGATGGCTCTTCTTATTATGAATGACACGTATAGTAATCAAAACGTGGAGATATCACCTAAATCCTGCCACGACCTTCGAGCATACCGTCCTCTGGATCCGTCCAGCCCTAGCCTCATAAGAATTCTTCCAAGATGTGTGCACAATAGATGTCACATAGGGTGATGAACATCTCAAGGAAACAAGGGTTTTCTAAACATACTTGGGAAGTGCAGGAGGCACGGGAATATCAGACTTGAATAGGGCTCCAACAGAGTATAATATCTATATTTTTCTCTCTCCCTTAGGCCATTCCTTTGAGGGGATTTTATACTCCTTCAAATTAGTTTCTGCAGTTAGGAGCAGTTAGGCCACAGGCTGGGGTGGTTGAATTACTAGAATAACCATCAAGCCCGCCTCAAATATAGGGAAATTATAAATTTTTTAATAATTAAAAAGGTATACGCAGATCTCTATGAATGGACTCGCGTGTATACGCGAAAAATTCTAGGCAGAGTCGCATATGGGTTTTAAGATACTGTTTTTTGAGAAAATGTTCAAGTCTGGGGGAAAGGGTGCTCAAGGCCAAAGTGTAAATCATCAAGTACATGAAGGTGATAAATGACATTATAACAACCATAAGCAAAGAGGATCATTGTGTGTATTTTAAATTAATTGGTGACAGTGTTATTTATTTGGTCTTTTATGTGGATGATATGTTTTGTTTGGAAATGACAAAGAAATTATCCAGGATTTGAAGACCCAATTGTTCTCCAAATTCGACATGAAGGATCTTGGTGCTGAAGACTATATTTTGGGCATGGAAATTAAACGAGATGGGGAAAATAGGAAGCTCTGGTTAAACCAAACGAAGTATGTCGAAACAATATTACAGAGGCTCAATATGCAGGATAGTAAACTGGTGAAGGATCATATTCCTGTAGGTGTAAATTTTTCTGTTGCACAGTGTCCCAAGACACAAGAAGAAGAGGAGGACATGTTCTATGTTCCATATTCAAGTGGAGTGGGTAGCCTATTGTATGCAATGGTATGTACTATACCAGAAATTTCACATGTGGTGGAAGTGTTGAGCAGGTTTATGTCAAAACCAGGGAAGGAGCGTTGGACAACAGTGAAGCAGATTTTCAGATATTTGCATGGCCCTAGTAATTATGGTTTGTGCTACTAAGGAAGACTAGGATTGGACAGATTTTTGGATATCCATGGCCTTTTTGATACATACTGGTCTGGAGATATGGATCAAAGAATATTTACAAGTGGGTATGTGTTTAGCCTATTTGGAGGTGCAGTCAGTTGGATGTGTAAAAGACAGTTTGTAGTGGCTCTTTCAACTATAGAGGCAGAATACATGGCAGCCACTCATGCAAGCAAGGAAGAAGTTTGGTTGCAAAGATTGTGTTCAAGTATGGGTTTGGTGCAGTGAGCTATAAGGATAGAATGTGATATCCAAAGTGAAATTTTCTTGGCTAAGCACCCTGCTTATCATTCAAATACAAGGCACATTGATGTTCAGTATCACTTTGTGAGAGAAATGGCTGAGGACAAAAAGGTGTTGCTAGTAAAGGTGGACACTTTTAAGAATGTTGCAGATGCATTGACGAAGTCTATTAGCACTAATAATTTCTCTTGGTGTTGAGAAACAATGGGTGTTGAAGGGGTGGACCAATGACTAAGCTCTCTTGTGGCCCCTTGTGGAAAGAAAACAACAAGTGGGAGAATGTTGGGTGTGTGTTATATTCTTTCCAGGACTAGCTCCAGGCGAGAAGAGGGGGACGACTATCCCCCCTACGCCTGTGCCAAGCACAATAGGGGGGGCAGTAGCCCCCTTGCATGGGGTCTGGGGTAGCGCCCCAGGAAAAAAGATTTGTACCCTATATTAGGTGGGTGGACTTGCCTATGGTTTTGTGCATAGGTTTGCACAAGGTTTTGGGCATGATGGTTTTCTGCCCATGGTATTTTGTAGATCCGGTCAAGGAAACTATGGTTATGTTCTAATCCAGGGTTAATGGATTGGGTTTTATGAATGCTTCGACATGTATATATATGTGTTGTAACATTGAAAGGAATATAATGAAAAATAAAACTGGTAGTCCAGGTTTTTGGATCCAAGGGAAATATTTATGTATATATGTTTTATTTTTTATGCTCTCGCTATTGTTTATTTTATGTTTTAAGAGTTCATTTGTAGATAATTTATGTACAAGGTTAAAACCTGCACAAGGTAGATTGATCATCCTATATTTTTGATACCAAGCCCTAGTTGTTCTCTTGTATTAGGGTTGATTATAAGGGCCATGATCCATGGTACGAGAGCCCTAATTTTGTTGTATTAAAGTTGTAATATAACAAAGTTGGGTTAAAAATTGTGTCTTGTGTACTAGTTGATTCACTATTATGGTTATTCTGCTATGAAAAGTATAAGTGTTGTGGAATTTGAGTGTGTTTGTGATTGAGATTTATTCTTGAACTAGATTCATAAGTGTCGTGGAAAAATTAACAATATGGGCAGGTACCCCCTAACCAGGGTTAAAACAAAAACTACTCATGAGTCACCAACTAACCAAGTCGTCACTTGGAACCATGTCAATTCTCCTCGACTAATGGTAAAACTCTGGGGAAATTTCCCATTCCCCCATGTCATCACATGGCACTTGAATGGTAAAAATACTTGTCTAATGCTTAGAGGCACTCACTCTACCCACTATCCAAGTAACCCTTGGCAATATGGTCAGAACCTTTTGATCGCAGAAGCACTTTGTGCCTTGATTCTATCTGGGTCTATCTCCCTAGCCACATTACATGGCACCCGGTCAATACCCTTGAACTAAGGAGAATGTATGCCCTAATGCTACAACATCAACACTCCCTCTCAATGAGGGAGGCATTCTCAATCACTCCAAGCTTGTCCCTAAAGTAGAAAAACTTCATTTGGGACACAGGATTTGTGAGAACGCCAACAACCTACTTGTCTGTAGCAATGTATTGGAGTCTCACTGCTCCCTTTTGTACCATGTCTTAGATGTAGAGGTACTTGATCTCAATTTTCTTTGACCTGTCATGGAAAACTGGATTTTTTGAAAGCTTCACATAACTTGGATTTTCATAATGTATCTTTGTAGTCTCCAACACCTAATCAGACAATGTTGCGAGTAGCTTTTGAAGCCATGCTACTTCACAATTCATCATACTAGCTGACATGTACACAACTTTTGCAGTGCTGAGTACGACAAATTTATGCTTCCTACTCATCCAGGATATCATAGAAAAATCCAAACTAAAGCAACATCCTGATGCACTCTTCCTCTCTTTGAAACTTCCTTCCCCATTAGAATCTATGTATCCATGTAGTTGTACTTCACTGTTTGATACATATCTCAGTTGATAACTGATTGTACCATACATATAGCTCAACACATGCTTTGTTGCAATCCAATGTGCAGCCTAGGTTCCTCCATGAGCTGGCTTAGAGTGTTCACTGTAAAGAAAATATCTAGTATGGTATTAACTAGATACATCAAGGATCTGATCAACTATTTATATGTAGAGGGATATATCAAATCTGAAACTGAGTTAGAGCCATTCGACTTCCTCAGATTGATCACCATGGGAGTGACCATGGACTTGCATTCCATCATCCCAAGTCTATGAAGGATCTCAATAGTATACTTCCCTTGACCAAGGAAGTGATGCATCAAACCTAGATACTTCATCTCAAACTCAGAGCTCAACTCCCTCTGACATTGAAGTAGGGCTTCCTGTGCTAATCCTGATTGCTTCCTCTATCACAGAAGAAAAACCTCCTGCCACTCTTGCTCCCTCTATCACATGGGCAAGTCCTTTTTCTCCTTAAGAAACATTTCATCAACATATAATAACAAGATCACATTCTCACTTTTAACAACCTTGTAGTAAAGGTTGGGATCGAAATTACACTTGGTGAAACAAAGACTCATCAGATATCCATCAATTTGAGAATACCAAGCATGAAGTGCCTACTAGTGTCTATACAAATCCTTCTCGGGTCTGAAAACATAAGACTCCTTCTCATGTGCCTCAAAGCCCTAAGGTTGTTCTATGTACACTTCGTCCTCAATCACTCCATTTAGGAAAGTAGACTTTACATCCATCTGATGTAGCCTCCAACAGAAGCAATGGAAATAATAATTCTAATAGAAGTGTACCTGGTGACTGGAGAAAATGTCTCTTCATAGTCCTCTCCCTCTTTCTAGGAGAGCACTCTCACCACGAATCTTGATTTGTACTTCTATATGTTGCCATATACTACATGTTTGATCTTGTAGACCCACTTGGAAGTCACCACTGACTTCCCCTCACGTCTCGATACAATTTCACACACATAATTCTTCATGATGGACTGATATTCCTCCATCATGGCATTCTTCCAAACTCGCTAGCCTGTTTCCTCTAAACTAGAGGCACTTTTGATCATATGACATGGTTCTATATGTATGTGCAATTTCTCTCTCTTGAACACAAATCTCTCTTTTTGAGTTTATGCTCTATCCTGGGAGAATCCTTTTTCCACAAACTTTTCTTCGTTCTCCCCGATTCTTCCATCTGCTACTAGAATCATTTCCTTGGTATCCTTCACAATGTACTTGAAAAAATCACTAGGAGGCCATGGAAGAAACAAGTATAACCAAGCAAAAAATACAAAGACAAGAGGCTGACAAAAAAATAAAGTAATAATAATCAAGGAAGAAAGATATGAAGAACTTTCCTTTTGATATGATGATTGTAGGACATTGTCAACTCCCTCTTGATCCTTGATTTATTGTAAAATCACTGAAATCCATCGACAATGCTCATCCTCGTCCTCATCATCAGTTGTTCTTTCATGGGTCTCTTCATGCAATACAAGCTTAGATATGAGGCATTCAACAATCTTAAAATATTTGCCGATGTTTCTTCTTATTTCAAGAAAAATTCCTTGTATAATAATTTTGGTGAAATTTCAAGATACACAATACATCGCTGGCCAAGATAACATGTCTAAAACATGATGCATATTCAATTCATGAATTTAGTGGAGTTGGCCTACATTCCTAAAATTTCAATCACCAATATGCCCTAACAAGTCTGAATAAACCAACAAACTTGAACCAAGTGTGCCATAGAGTCTTCATGCCTCTACATATGTAATGAAATTGTCAATAAGATGATCACCCTATTCCATCACGTTATCAGTCAATCAAGGAATGCTCCATCTCGGTCAAACTACAAATATACACTATGGTATTCCAGTCCAAGAAAATGTATCAAGATCAATAATCCAATATAGCCTTTGTAAGACTTGTACATGTTTCTTTTTTGGATGCATTGTCCATTTTGACTTGTAGGAATAATTTTTTTAGTCTTGACTTTGGACTTTGGCACTTCAATTTTGACAATATCTACATAAAATATATTCACTGAGATATCATAATGTGTCATGATTATGTCGAAACTACGAGTGAGGTATCTATGTTTCTTTAGAGTGTTCGGATCCACTGATTCCAAATCACATGCTCAAAGAAAACTTAACCATGCATGGTATCTTTGCAAGGATACCAGTTCAACATGTCATGTCATCTTTGTAAGGTATGTAGGAGCCACATTTTATGAAACTTATCAAGGATCCAAAGTCAAAACATGATCTCAATCTAAGAACTAAGAATTTGAGGCTTTCTCCTTAGCTCCCTCTGGTTCTAGAGTAGCTTCCTCATCTTCCATTTTGAGGGAAATAGTCAAGCTGTTAAATAACCTCTTCAAGATAGAAAAACTTGGATTCTTCAAGTCTCTTTAATGGCTACTCTTTAACATAGCTCTAATACCATGTTGATTTTCTAGTGTTAATTAGACAAGCAAAATTTTATGCGGTTGATAATTACTTCCAATGATATATGATATTACTTTAACACATTCTAGAACATCATTAAGTAATTACACTAATAAAATTAAACTGTAAATGCAACGGAAAATATGGGTGAAAATGTGAAGCTGGGTTACACTTTTTGCCCTTTTTTGAGAAAAAAATTTCATTTTTTTCGGTTCTTCAACTTTCTGCAAACTACAACAATTTTTCTGTGTAGAATTTCATTTTGCGATAAAAATAAAAGTTGTGAGAAATTTTGTTAGCTTCCTATTACTTATTTTTTGAAATTTTTTTATGCAGATTTGATATGTCAACTTAGCGTTTCTTTGAGTGTGTGTTTCTTAACAATCAAAGGATTCATAAGAAGTCATGTTATGTCGCAATGCTATATTCATTGAAAATTTGTGTTTTTGAAAAAACAAAATGTGTTACAACAATCTAGACAGAGTCTACTTTTTTTTCGTCATATTGAAAAAGCCAATGGATGCATATCATAATTACTAGAATTTTTTGAACTGGTCCAATACGAAAAACTGCGTATTTTTGATATGTTTCGCGTGGCAACAAATTTCTTAACATATAAGTTATAAACTAAAAATCTAAAAGCTACCCATTAGATTCAACGGACCAATGTAATGCCCATAATTTTTTCAATTTTTTTTACAATGTATTTTGGGAGATACAAAATTTTGATTTCACTGAATCACAATGACCCTTAGAAATTGTTTGCACTCATTTTATTAGAAAAATAATTAAAATTAATAAACGTTTACAAAATTCCATAAAAGTTATATTTCCTGAAAGTAGATTCAATTCTGAAAATGCTTTTCTTGGTTCCGACAGTTAATTAACAACCTTTCATGGAGTTTAATCAGTCCAAAGTTGCAGAACCGTTTTCAGAGCCTGGTTTTTCGTAATTGGTGACGCGTTAGTTCGGCCGAAATTTTATTCCAAGTTCGGCCGAACTATGTTTTCCGCTTACGAGTCGTTAAAACTAACGTCTTAATAGTTCGGCCGAACTTCTTATCAAAATTTCGACCGAACTATTGTGTAATTCTCCGTCGGCCGGAAAATTTTGTGGAGCCCCCTAAAAAACACACATTTCATGTCAATATAAATTGCCGCGAAATGATTCACAATTTTCGCACATTTCGCACTTCATTTCATTTTACAACTTGGTTTGAGTTCAAAAACTTTTCTTCAAAGTTTGGGTTTAAAGAACTTTTTTGGAAAACATTTTTTGGAGGCAGCGTGATCTTTCTTGGAGGTATGTACGTGTTTTGTGTTGAAATAAATCTTTTGAGCTTCTTTGTTCAAAAAATTTTCTTCAAATTTTGGATTTAAAGAATTTTTTTGGAAGACATTTCTTGGAGGCGGTGTGATTTTTCTTGGAAGTATGTACGTGTTTTGTGTTGAAGTACGTGTTTTGTGTTTTTTAAAGTGTGTGTTTAGGATTGAATTACGTATTTTTTACAAAATATTTTTTTAAATTAAATCTTTTGTGATATTTTTTGTAATTGAGTTATTGTCTAATTTTTTGAAGGAAATTTTTTGAACCTCATACCCTATTATCATGGGAAATCGAAGAACTTGTGTGAGAAAATATGATCGAAAAAGAGACCTTGAGGAACGTAGAGAAGAGACGAGACAATATCGCAAAAGAAAGTTAGAAGCCCTCTCAAATATTGAAGAGGAAAATCAAACTCAAGCAGAAATTGAAGCAGGTATGTAAATGTAAATATTACATGATCTATTGATATATATTTAAAATTTTCCTAATGTAAAATGTGAAGCTTAATTTTTATTTGACGAACTAGTTTGAAAAATATTTTGTTTGATGTAAACATACAGAGATATTCCTCAAAATATTGAAGAAGAAAATCAGCCTCAAGCAGAAATTGAAACAGGTATGTAAATGTAAATATTATGATCTATTAATATATTTTTAAAGTTTTCCCAATGTAAAATGTGAAGCTTAATTTTTATTTGATGAACTAGTTTGAAAAATATTTTGTTTAATGTAAACAGATAAAGATACTCCTCAAAATATTGAAGAAGAAAATCAACCTCAAGCAGAAATTGAATCGGGTATGTAAATGTAAATATTATGATCTATTGATATATTTAAAATTTTCCTAATATTTATTGACATATTTATTAATTTAGTTATTTATTGAATATGTACTATTTTTTCGAATATGTACAGATGAAATAACTATCGATAATGAGACGTTAGAAAATGTCGACACTCACACATATGGAGATAAAAAACCTGACCATGTTATACGATATCGTGTTAATTGCATTTTTGAAAAGTATTTCAAAAATGAGCAAGTGACAGTTCAAGCTCAAATGTTGAAAGGTCTCCTATCATCAAGGAAATTGAAAGAAGCGACGACACTATTGGGTATTCAAAAATCAACCAAAGATAAAAAAAAATGAAAGAAGAGGTGATAAAAAATATGAGTAGTGCTATAGAGTCAATTAAGAGATCTAGAGATAAAGATGTTTCAAATATACGTAGAGGAATACAGATAGCAATGGTTTCACCAAATACTCAAGAGAATCGTTTGATAACATCTATGGCATGAGCACTAAGAACCTCGCGAAAAACTCTGCACAAACATCGAAAATTTCGGCTGCAAATAGATGTAAATGATGAACTCGCTTGTTGGAGAGCTATTTGTAGGCAACCATACAAAGATAGACTTGGAGAAGATGTTAAAAAAATAATATATGAATATTGGAAGAACAATTCGCGTGTTTCACCCACTGCAAGACATGTGATGCGAAGAAGAATAGCACGAAATCAATACGAAGAACATGAAAAACATCTCTTGGAAACCACTCAAATAGAGTTATTCAACAAGTTCAAAGAAGAGAATCGTCAAATTAAAGTTTCACTCGGTGCTTTTGTTCAACAAAAACCATGGTATGTAAAACCTATCACCGTACGCGACACTTGTTGTTGCCGTTATCATGTGGAATTTGAGTTATATTATGACACATTCCTTGATTTCGGTAGAACATTATGGAAGGATTCACCTCCTCCTTCCACTATCCGTGAATTCATATCTCAAATTCTGTGTGAAAGAGAAAGCGATGAACTATTTTACAAAAAGAAATGTGTCGGTGGTAAAAAATGCGATGATTGTGGAAATTTGACTAAATTTCAAAACAAATATCGTATTGATATAAATGGTCAATCATTGTCCAACATGAAAGTTAAATGGAAGAGATATGAATATATCAGTACATCGATTCAAGGTGCAGATAGTGTTAAAAGAATCGAATTACGAGAAGACGAAATTTTTCTGATAGAATTTTTGAGAAATTTTGAGGTAGAAATTTACAAATACACCAAGCATTCCCATAGAGATCGATGGCAAGACTTGCAATTCAAAAAATCTCGTGAATTTTTTCCACCAGGGACCATTTTGTCAGTGATTGATTTTGCAGAAAACTACACATTTGTTCCACAAAAAGAAATTCAGAGTGAATACTATCATTCTGACCAAGTCTCCATGCTCGTCCATATTCTATATAGACATGCTGAACAAAATATCGATCATATAGAAAGCACGAGTGAAAATCGACATATCATTAAAGAATATCACTTTTATATCAGTGACGATCGTACACATGATACATTTTTTGTACAACATTGTTTTGGAAGAATTTATGATTCATTGAAAAATCGTGGAATAACATTCAATGAACATTGGATATGGTCAGACGGATGCGCAGGTCAATTCAAATTTGCACGATCATTTTTTTGGTTGTGTTGTCTTCATAAGAAAACCTGCATTAAACATTGTTGGAATTTCTTTGAGACTGGCCATGGAAAAGGAGAACGTCACGGTGCAGGAGCATGCATAAAACAAGTACTTCGAAGATATCAAATGAACCACTTTGCACGCCGACTTGTGAACGCTGAAGAAGTTGTTCAATGGTGCAAAACTGCTCTAAGCCATGAGATTAACCCATCAAGAGAAGTGAGAAGGTACATTCAATTTAATTTATATTGGAAATCTAATTTTAAACATTGTACATTTATCATGCAATGATTATTTTTAATTGTATTTTGATATCATATTTACAAAAAAAAATTCTAATTTTCCATATAAAGGTTTTTCTGGCATATTGGAATCAGAGACGTAAATATATCAATTGGAAATGACGTTGAAACAATAAAATGGACTTGAAAATTGCATTCAATTCAAACAAAGTTGTCCACAAATGTGTTTGCATTGGATAAAAGAAAATATTCTTGTTTTTGTGATGTTTGCATAGACAACACAAAATCCAATGACGTTTGTGAAAACAAAATGTATGTGAACGATTGGAAACATACATAGCTAAATACAAAGGGAAAAATGTCTGTTGCAATGTTTGAAGAAATGCAATCAGAGGAAACTACAATATCATCCAATGGTGATCGAGTTTCTGATCTTGTTAGAGAAGGTAACATTTGAATTACTTTCTAATGATTTAAAGATCTACAAATAAATTTAAATATGCATAATTAAATGTTAAATTTATTTTATTGTGCAAGAGATGTTTTTGCTGTAATTGCACCTATTGACAACGATGAAAATGTGAAGTATTATTTGATGCGTTGCACTGAACGAAAAATGAAATTATTACAAGACTATAATGATCACGGATTTTAGTATGACAGAGGGTCTATTATACTGAAAGGTTATTTTTTCAAACAAACTCGTCAAAGTGGAGACTTTGTTTACTTTGAAGACTATGAACCTGATTCCATAAGTTGTTAGTATAGTCACTTGGTGTGTGCAGCACGCATAAAGTTGATAGAATTTCAATCAAAGAAAAAATCAAAAATTAAGAAATGGAAAATGTCAAAATCCGATCATGAACGGATTATTGAGGATGGAATTCCATTAGAATTTTTTTGAGTGAAGTGTCCAACAATTTATTATCTTTGGATTAAATATGTTTTAGAACTTCCAGTACTCAACTAAAAATTGAGCTGCTTATGCTATTTGTGGTTTCCACATGTTACATATTGTTTGGGTACAAGCACGTGCTCTAGTATCAACTGAAAGTAGTTTTTCTATACATGTGCATTGATTAAAAATGTTATATATGTATTGGATATATATATATCCAATATTGGATAAATTAATTGTTCTTGTATATTAATTGTTCTTGTATATTTTCTCCGACCATATGGTACAAATTATTTCACTTTATTTTGTAAGGTCAGATTCGGTCCCCATATGGCCTAGCCTCTAAGGGACGAGATAACAAGTGGTTGTCCCCACTTGCCCGAATCTCAGCTTTTAAACTTACATGAGTACAATTTTACTATTTATGTCAGGCATCTTACATGATGTCCTAGCCAAAGATAGATTCTCTTTGTTTCAAGTTTCCGGTAAAATTTGTCACCGAATGACCTGCTCGAACTCTTGTAGTAAACACCATACCTTATCTCTCTTGCTCTCCAATATTATTAGGTTTAATTATTATAACACAAAAATCGTTCTACATTGTCAATAATTTTTTGCGCTTACACTGAAATCAATGAACACTATTAATCCAATGACTTTATAAGTAATGTACCATCATACATGCAATTATATCAAATTATAAATCAACATATACAATGAAATCAATGGGGATTGTCTTGTTACAAGTAACATAATTTCAATTTACCACATGTGCAAATGTAGGTTGAAACCATCCAAAAATTTAAGTTGTAGATTGAAACCATCCAAAACTTTAAGTTTTAAAACCCTTTTGATTATATATTGTGCAACATTAAAACATTAAACATTTAAAGTTCATTAAAAATCACATGCAAAATGTAGATTGAAACCATCCAAAACTCGAGTTTTAAAAACTTCACATGTCATGCCAATTATAATTCAACTATCCAACAAAAACATTCAACAAATTAAATATCACATTCCAAATTTGTTTCAAGTTTCCGGTAAAAGTTGTCACTGAATGACCTACTAGGATATTATAAATACTAACTTTGTAAGATCATTTGGCATTCGGAAAAATTCGAAAGTCTTAGACTGTCAATCAATTTAAAGTATCATTCACCCTAGGGAGTGTAAAATATTCAATGTAGGTTGGTGACGATGCTCACTCCTAGCTTGAAGTAGCGCCAATGACCAATTCTTTAATGAATTCCAATGCACTAGACCAAAGTTGGTTCAACCTACTTGGTTTTTCACCCAAGAAATTCCAAGGATGGACTATCTGGACAAACTGCTGAAATTGAAAATCTTGACATGGAGATACGACAAGGTGAACAAAGACTTCAAGAACTCTTTATGGAAAGGGCTCACTTGAAGGAAATAAGAACCACGTTGCAGGCTAAAGTCAAGACATTGGAGCAATTAGACAGAATTCGAAAAGGAAAGAGCTTGAACCAATTCAAGCAGACCCAGGATCGGATTGTTCTATGGAGCTTCATGAGAAGAGATATGTGAAAAGGACGGTTAAGCCAAGGGCTAGTTCGAAAGACATATTGGAAGAGGAAATGTTGAAGAAGATTGCGGAAGTAAGGCGCAAGACAAGGAGAAGGAATGATGATGAAAGTTCCTTGGACTTGAGATTCGTGTCTACAACCGTACATGGGAAAAATTTCTCTGCTTTGATAGACACGGGAGCTACCCATAGCTTCCTAAGTCGAAAGGCAGCTTCATCTCTTTGGAAAGATAGACTTAAGAGTCATTGGCATGGATGATCATTCTATGGTGTTGGGACGAGACTTCATGGTTGCAGCACAAGCCATACCAATGATGGACCGAGACATTCTCTTAATTCTTGTGATCAATCTTAAACTATTTTCTGAACTTCTATTCTTATTTTCACCCTTATTAGTTTTGTCATCTTTCCGTATCGATTATATTAAAAAGAAAGTATAAATCATAAATCATAAACCATTTAAATATTTAGCTCGAACTCTTGTAGTAAACACCATACCTCAAGTCTCTCTTGCTCTCCAATATTATTAGGTTTAATTATTATAACACAAAAATAGTTCTACATTGTCAATAATTTTTTGCGCTTACACTGAAATCAATGAACACTATTAATCCAATGACTTTACAAGTAATGTACCATCATACATGAAATTATATCAAATCAGAAATCAACACATAGGTAAACCATTTAAATATTTAGCTCGAACTCTTGTAGTAAACACCATACCTCAAGTCTCTCTTACTCTCCAATATTATTAGGTTTAATTATTATAACACAAAAATCGTTCTACATTGTCAATAATTTTTTGCGCTTACACTGAAATCAATGAACATTATTAATCCAATGACTTTACAAGTAATGTACCATCATACATGCAATTATATCAAATCAGAAATCAACATATATTGTAATGAAATCAATGGGGATTGTCTTGTTACAAGTAACATTTCAATTTACCACATGTGCAAATTTAGGTTCACATTCTATCATTCATGTAGTTTTAAAAACTTCAGATGCCATGCCAATTATAATTCAACTATCTAACAAAAACATTTAACATTAAATATCACATGCCATGCCAATTATAATTCAACTATCGAACAAAAACATTTAACATATGTCCAAAAATATGTCCAAAAAACTTATTGTAATAAAATATGTCCAAAAATTGTAAATCTCACTCGAGTATCAAATTGTATCAAGTTTAACAAATTTTAAAACCATCTAAATTTTGAAATCAAATCAAATCTACTGTAAATCTTGTCCATCAAATGGAGGATCTAGCGTCTGGGTCTCGAGTAGCGCCCTATCCTGTAAATAGGAAACCTACATACACAATGCACATGTACTTGAACATTAAAATTTGAAGTTTTAAAAATGAATGAGAATATATATATCTAGAACTTAATGTAAAAAACAAAATATAACAAAAAATCACGCAATACCTCGTAAGGTTGCCTCTCCATTTGATGAACAGGATCTGCCATAGAAACATCTCCAGTGGTAACCTGTACAATATACATGTACAGTTAAATATAAATATATATATATACATAAATAATTTATATAAATTAAAAACTTTCAAATGAAAATGCACGTGTACATATATAAACTTATTTGAACAATAATATTTAAAAAAAGAACTAAAGACAACTTCTTCAAATGTTGTGGATGTTCCTATCTCCGTCGCTAAAGTCCTCGGATTAAAAAAATCTTCTATACGAACCTAAATTCAAAAAATTTTAAATAACTCAAAATATAGATCTCTCTCTATATATCTCAATTTTTAATGGAACTTTTTGAGGTAACATAAATTTTGAACTTGTGAAAAATTGTCCATACTTGTACATCTCCCAATGAAGTAGAAGGTATATCTCCTAAGGAAGAAGAAGGTACCGCCATCCCAAAAACATCGGACGGAATCGGTACCTGTTAAAACATTTTATCAAATTATATATATACATACATGTACATGTGTGGCAACAATTATTTATTTTAGAGTCACTTAAAAAACACTAACATACATGTGCCAACATATCGTGATGGTCAGACCCATCTGCATCGTTTGAGCCGGAGGTCCCGAACGTAATATTAACATTTTCATCACGCATCATGCCTGAGAACTGCAAATGGTGTTTTAACATATAATCATACATTTTTGTTAGATTAATGTACACATACAAATAAATGTATACATGTACATACACATGTATTTATTGCAAATTGTACACATGTATATGTAAATATAATTTCAAACCCTAAGGTCACTAACACATACCGTTCCGGTGCCCTCTTCCTCACGAAAAATTAGGTCTTGCGGACCATTGCGACAATTTATTGCGTATGTTCGGAGATCTTCAACATTCATGTTGTAAATCTCCTCATCTGTATGATAAACAAAATTGGCACGTGCATTTTCACGTGCTCTTTGTCGATTTAAACAAATATCGACTCCACTCAATCCGCTATGAACATTGTCGATCATAACATCTCTTGCTTCACGACTTATTTGAGAAGTCGCATCCATCTCTGATCGCAGGGTTTCGACTCGAAACGGTCAACTCACCAATGGCGGCTCAAGGCGAGGCAACTCCACATCTCGCTTAGCGCCCTTACGTTGATATAATCGACCTCTCCCCGGGCCAAAAAATTCTGAAGGAAGGTCATTGTAGTCGGGTTTCATACCCAAAAATTTTTTTGCATAAAACATTTGTGCAAAATAAAGAGGAACCTCATCGTTCCATGGAAGCCTTCCAAAGGCCGCAAGATGTCGATCATACAAATATTTTGCTTTGTCTGGGTGCTTGAAATACTGCACCTTCAACATTTTTCTTTTTGGCCCTTCCTTATAATTAAACATTGACTTAGCATCATCTCTTTTTACTCTTTGTTTTATGTCCTGCCATTTATCGGGACCTATCACTGTTTCTTTTCTCTTTCTCATCAGTTCTACAAACGAATCAGTCGTTGGCCCCAAATTTTTGTACACTTTTACCATTTCACTCAATGAATGTGTAACTATTTCGAGGCTTTGTCTACTCTCAGCAGGTAGAGGCAAAGCCTCGAGATCTCTTTGCAATTTTTCATGAAGGCTTTCACACCTTTGTAAGGTGCATTCCGCCATGTTCGTTTCTCATGGTATATCAGTAATCTCAGCCAGATAAGTTGTGTTGGGTTGACAACCTTCTTCTTCAATGTAGCGCGCTACCCTGCTCTTTTTTGACCACTGGCTCGAACATTTTCAGCCTCTATATCAATATATATATAATTTCATATATTAGAAAAAACACGTGTAAAAAAAGTTGTACAAATTTAATGAAAAAATATTGAAATTGATGGCAACCTTGATGTTGTTGGTTAACATCATCTCCAACATGACCCTGCTGAGAACCAACCCCAGAATGACGCTGCTGAGAACCAGACTCACAGTGACCCTGTTGAGAACCAGCAGTCGTTGATTGGCCTTCGGGGGAATAAATATCACCCCCTTCCCGCAACCTGCTACCACTCATACCTCGACCGGTTGAACCTTGGCCACGCTCCATGGATGGAGTAGAAATCCTTCTCCTCTTGCCTCCTAAAAATTAAAATATGAAACTTATTAACAACTAATTTCACTCACAAAGTTAATAAAAAAATCAATTCCATATGTACACACATGTATGGAGATTTAAGATTATATTTAAATGCCGTGAACATCCTCCGATCCCTGAGCCTCCATATGGGATTCGACTGATCTTCGTCTTTCATCCTCCATGATATATATCTATTGGTCTACATTCACAAAATAGATTTCAAAAAATCAATACCTCAGAGTAAAATCCAGTTTGGGGCTGTTAAATCCAGTATGTTCTATATTTCTTACATTTCTGCCCTCCTATTTTTCTTTCCAATCAAGATTTATAAAATAACATGAGAAGCAACATGAGACTTGGAACAATCATTTTCATTATCTTTATGGAAGGCAAGAAGGATTATATCCCCTTAAGCTTAAGCTTATGTAGTTTGTCAATTTTTATCATATATTTTTTGGTAAGGGTAAATGTTTTTTTTATCTATAGTAAAAGTCATGAGTTCCCCAATTTTACCTTATGTAAAGCATGATTCTAGGATTACTAGAATTTGTACTTGGTTTTTTAAGAATATATCAAATAAAGTTTTTGAAAAGCAAATATGGCTTGTTCCTTAGAATTTGGCACTTAGAATTTCCATAACGCTTATAACCCCATCCTTACAATTTTTATAATTTCCATGATGAGACATTTGAATTTCCTTCCCCATATTTCTTGTTAATGATTATAACCTTAAAATGGCTAGTATTGGTTTGTCATCATCATTTAAAAATGACTTGGCAGATGAAAATTTACCATGTCAATCATCATCACTTCACACCATCTCATACATGACCCCTTCTACATATTATATGCATGAATTTTTGGAATGTCATCCTCTCTACCTATCCCATGAATGATTGTGACAACAGGTGAATAAAATACAATTTAAAAGCAGAGGATAGTTTCTAGTTTGTCCTCCTCCATCCGCCCCATAGCTAGTGATTTCTCAATTTTCCACTTCCAACTTTCTATTCTCGAAATTCATTAGCAGCTAATTTTATCGATAGCCACACCACTATACATATAATTATCATATACACTACTACATTAATGAACTCTACGTTGTTTGTTATTGTAAAGTCCAATAACAAACAATGCTAATTGAGTTTAGTAGTGTATATAACAATTTCTTTGACTTCCAGGTGTGTTGTGACTATTAGTAGAATTAACTACCAAAATGAATTTCCAAAATAAAATGTTGGAAGAGAAAAAATAGGCAATCACTGGATATGGAGTGGGTGGAGGAGGACAAACTTATAATGATCCCTTCCTTATCAAATTTCCTTTATTCACCTAATGTCACAATCAATCATGGTCTAGGTAGAGGGGATGACCTACCATAAATTCAATCATATAATGTGTAGAAGGGTCATATGTAGATGGTGTGAAACAATGATTACAAACATGGTAATTTTCATCTACTAGGTCATTTTGAGATGATGATTACAAACTAGTGCTAGCCCATTAAAGGTTATAATCATTGGTGCCTAATGTGGGGTGGACAATTTAAATCAAGTTCGTATCAAAGTACAATTTAGCTCATTTTAGTCAAGGTTAGTTAGAATAATTAGCTATTGGTTTCTGCCTTCAATTTCCTCTGAAAATGAATGTGTACGTGCTTTTGAGAGACATTAGAGGAATAAGGTCCAAATTTTTTATGAAAATGTGCTATGAAAGTAAAGGGTTTTAAAGGAAAGCATGTACAAGGCATAGTTGAGCCAAATGTTCTTCAAGAAGGGCCTAATTATTTGGGTCTTGGTTATGGAAAACATGGAAAATGCTCCAAAGCCAAGGAGGCTTGTAAGGTTTGTGTTCATGATGAATGGAACATGTACATAGTTTACCTTAAAGTTGTTGTGTTTTACGGATATTAAAATGAAGAACTTCTATTTAGATCCATTCCAGAGATTGACTGTAGGGGCATTTACTAGGTATGTCACCTTTCATAAAAGATGAGATCCAGAGGCTACCTGGCCCTTTACAGACTCTGCCTATAGAACTTGTAGAAGTAAACACTAGAGGCATTAACAATATCAAAGAACGTTTTCATGCTCAGACATGGGAATGTGTCTCTTTCCCTACGCAAAAAAATAGTTCTTGAGGTAGTTAATCTTCATAGACATGTCATCAAGCAAGTCAATGTGATCATCCCTCCTTCCCTCCCTTGTAAAATAATTATGTTTTGCGAGTCAGAAAGCCAAAATATGGAGACAATTATCACCAAATCCAACGTACGATTATGCATGATGGAGAATCTCTAACGCTTTCCCTTGTTAATATATTTAATAATCTCAATATTTATTTAAAAGTATCAATAGTATTTCAACGACATCACATTGTTCAAATCTCATGGTCGAAATACTATTGATACTTTTAAATAAATATTGAGATTATTAAATATATTAACAAGGGAAAGCGCTAGAGATTCTCCATCATGCATAATCATACGTTGATGCTTATAGAGTGAAAAAACTGAAAGAATCAACTTGTAGGGTCATTTTAATGGGGGGTGGAGAATTCGGGTCTTTGCAAATTCAAAGTATGGTGCATGTTGCATGAAGCAAGATGTTGAAAGTAGAGTTATGTTAGACACACTTAAATGCAACAAATATGGAAATTTGTACATGAGCTCTATTATTTGACTTAAGAGTCGGTTGTTTGAAGAGGCATGTTTTGTCAACTTGTGCTTGGTTGATGGTTTTGTACACCAATATGTAAGAGTACATGGACATATTCACATGATGTGAATTTTTTTTTCTTTGAAGGAGAAAAATGATGTGTTTTCAGTTTGATGGTTTTGTTTGTGACAAGACGTCACAAGATTTTGCGAAGGTCCACTCTTGAGAGAGAGCCTCATGATTACAACCTATCCATGAGAATCAAATGGGAGTGCATCCTTATTTTGAAAACAAGTAGGATTCTAAGCTACCTAGGACTCAAACCATCATTTTTAAATTTGAAATATAATGGTGTTGTTTCAATACCTGAATCCACAACCCTAACACATGAAATCACTAATCTAATTACACATGAAATAAATAGTTATTTTCTCCAACATTAAAAATATAACTAAAAACTAAATTCAACATAGTTGAAAGAAAAAGAAACGCCATTGAAATGGTTTGCTGACAAATGGTTAAAGATTTCTTATCCAATTAAGGCCTAGCATGTATTTTGATGTTTCATGAATTTCTTTGCAAATTCAAAGTATGGTGCATGTTGCATGAAGCAAGATGTTGAAAGTAGAGTTATGTTGACACACTTAAATGCAGCAAATATGGAAATTTGTACATGAGCTCTATTATTTGACTTAAGATTCAGTTGTTTGAAGAGGCATGTTTTTTCAACTTGTGTTTGGTTGATGGTTTTGTACACCAATATGTAAGAGTACATGGACATATTCACATGATGTGATTTTTTGCACTGCTGAAGGAAAAGTGATGTGTTTTCGGTTGATGGTTTGTTTTGTGAAGCGTCACAAGATTTTGCGAAGGTCCATTATTGAGCGAGAGCCTCATGATTACAACCTATAGTGAGAATCCAAATGGGATGCATCCTTATTTTGAAAATAGTATTGATTCTAAGCTACAGGACTCAAACCATCATTTTTAAATTTGAAATATAATTGTGTTGTTTCAATGCTGAATCTATGCAACACATGAAATCACTAATCCCCAATTACATGAAATAAATAGTTATTTTCTCTGACATTAAAAATATAACTAAAAACTAAATTCAACATAGTTGAAAGAAAGAAAAAAGCATGCATTGAAATGGTTTGTGACAAATGGTTAAAGATTTCTTATCCAATTAAGGCCTAGCATGTATTTTGATGTTTCATGAATTTCTTTGCAAATTCAAAGTATGGTGCATGTTGCATGAAGCAAGATGTTGAAAGTAGAGCTATGTTAGACACACTTAAATGAAACAAATATGGAAATTTGTACATGAGCTCTATTATTTGACTTAAAAGTCAATTGTTTGAAGAGCATGTTTTGTGTTGACTTGTGTTTGGTTGATGGTTTGTACACCAATATGTAGGTACATAGGACATATTCACATGATGTGAATTTTTTTTCTGCTGAAGGAAAAAATGATGTGTTTTTTGTTTGATGGTTTTTTTTGTGACAAGACATCACAAGATTTTGCGAAGGTCCACTCTTGAGCGAGAGCCTCATGATTACAACCCATTCGTGAGAATCAAATGGGAGTGCATCCTTATTTTGAAAACAAGTAGGATTCTAAGCTACCTAGGACTCAGACATTCAATAAATTCAAAAAAATTAAATATTACTTAAAATATGAATTTGGATGTGAAATAATCATAGCTAAACGTGAAAACAAAAATTATATATATTTGTTTTAACTCCAATGTACTATGGGGTTTAAATCTATGATACTATGGGAAATAGAGATCTATCCAAAAGGTATTTCTTTCAATATTAGTATAAATATACATAAAGTCTTGAATATTCTACAATTTATTGAAACAATAATTAATAATCCATCTTTGACACCATCTAACTAATAAACAAATAACACATATGTGGAAACCAACAAGCAACATCAATTTACCAACCAACCAAATCCCCACTCATGGCAAGGGTTAGGTTGTTATATTTTATCTACATATAACCCAAATGATTTGGTTGTCCTTTGCGATACTTCTTAGAATAACTGCAAGATGAAAGTTAAGGAAATTCACAATTGTGAAATTCGAGGTGTCCAAGAGTTGTAAGAACAAGGAATAAAATAAAATAAAATAAAAATCATTTAGCTCCCAAGGTCTCCAATGGGGAACCAAATCATATTTCTTTGTCAATTTTGTCCTTAGAAAGGATACAAGATGAAAGCACGGAAAATTCACAATTACAAGATTCTAGGTGTCCAAGAGCTTAAAGGATAAAAAATAATGTAAAAAACTGAAAACTTGAACTCCTAAGGCATACAACAGGGAAACAAAGCATATTTCTCAAGGCCATTTTGTGCTTAGAAGAGACGCAAGATGAAATTATAGAAGATTCACAATTGCAAGATTGTAGGTTTCCAAGAGATTAAAAAAAAAACTCAAGTTCCCAAGGTCTACAGAAGGCATGAGAGGCTTAGTATTAAGAAAAAATAACCACCAAATATCTTCCTTAAGAACAAAAAATAAAGGAAATAAGGAGTCACCAAATAACTCAAACATTGTTGTTTTGTGGAACCAAGATATAGTCAACAATATAAGTGCTACACAAAAAAAATGTAAACACAATGGAAAACTGAAACATATCTCGCTATCAAATTTGTGAATTCTTATTTTAAGATGGTAGAACTTAAGTCTCAATTGTAATTGGATTCTTTCTAAAGTGTAATTCCAAACTCATTAAGCATACTATTCGACCAAATTTTTAAAGTAACTTGAGATTCACAACAAGAGATACACAATACGCACCACAATACACAATGTGCCCTTGTAGATAAGGATTTAGACAAATCTACTTCAACAAGGATGGAATCAACCTTCAAAAAGAATGATATAATGGAAACAATATATCAATACTAGTGTCCTTTTTCATTCCTTAATAGTTATGACGACCAAAAACTTGAAATCCTAGAGATCTTATCACTTGAGTGTGGAATGGACCAAGAACCTATTGACTTCAATTGTTTGGTCACCTTCAACTTTATGGAAAATGTAGGACTATAGGGAAGTTCTCTTTGCACATGAAAGATGTAATTTAATTCTGTTTATCGATTAATAATATGTTTTATTTCTAAAAAACAAAAAAAATATTTCTATTAAAGTCCAACGAATGACAACAAGGTTGGTCAATAGGATTCAAAATTACAGATTGAATGCATATTTATCTTTCAAATTAAAATCGAAATTTTATAAAATGCCTAAAGCTTCTTCAAAGATTAACATATCTAAAATTAGTGAAATCACTAAAGAACATCATAAAAATATAACAATAGAATAGTGTACATGCTTCTATTCTATGGTTATCCCTCTATCCTTGTAACCTAGATCTATTTAAACATTAGCAGTTTTAGGAGGAGATCCCATGTCAGGTCTAATTTTGAATATGAGTTCTACAAGAACTAACTAACTAACGTACATATGTGAGAAAGAGATTAACAAGAAGTATATTAATGAAAAAGTAAGATAAGGGCAAAGCAGAGTAAGACACGAGAAGAGTAAGAAAAGGCTAGAGCAGAGTAGAGTAATACAAGAGAAGAGCAAGAAAAGGCTAGAGCAGCGCACTTTTATAGAAATTCAATCGATTTTCCTTAACATGCATGATCAGAAAATTTTTCTCATACAACAACTATAATGTTATCATTTCCTATACCAGAGATTAATTATACACTGAAAAATACCATCTCAAATTGAAAATTATGCATATGTAGCGTGTCGAGAGAGATAGAAGCATAGGAAGGCTTTTGTATTGACATATTTTGGTCAACCTATAGAGCATGTACATGCTACAGTGTGACATAAACTTCAGATAGCCTTTTATTGATGTTCTAGGAAATGTCTCTACTTATTTGCACTATGTAGCTTTTAAAGTTGCAGGGAGGAAAAAATTACCCGCATTTGACATCAAGTGAATGGAAACCTTTTTTTTTTTAGTAAGAACAGATAATGTATTACACAGCACAGGAACAGAACAGATAATGTATTACACATCACAGATAGTCTTCTAGCGTAAACATCAATTACTGTAACAGACCTCAGAAAGAGACTAGGACAATCAATGTGGTTATTTTTCAATTCGTAATCAGTAGATAATAGTCATCAATTAGGCTGCACTGTGTGTGTTCTAGGTCTGTGCCCTAGAGGGCCGAGAGATGCAGACTTAGGTTAGAATATAAGACTTAGGTTAGAATATAGGCCGCAGATTTGAAGAGCTTTTAATAAGCTTGCTGCATATGTAGGTCTCCTCCTCTATATGCAGTGAAATGCAATGGGTGTCCTCAATTTATAGGAAGAAGATAATGTTCATGATGTATAGGAAGGTGAGTAATAAATCTTTATTGTGCTCCTTTTCTTAACTGCAGGATTTTATCCAGCTGGCTCTTACCCGAACTCCATTTATGTATTTTCTAGTAAGTTGGTTTGGAATTGACTACCATATTAACACGCTACATGGCAAAGGTGAAAGGGTCTTGCAGGCTGTACCACAACCATGAGATATTTTTTTATAAAGTTTAGTGTCTATTGAAGTTGGATCTCTACTGTGCATTGCAAGTTGAGACCAGGCCATTGCCACACAAGCACTACACTAGATTATCCTTAGAAAATTCCAAACTCCACAAAACTCTTGCAGTGAAAATCGAATCAACGTAATGTGGGATTCGAGATCGAGGCTTGATGTCGTGGAACAGCAGAACATAATGGAAATATATGAAAAATCTAATCCTTTGTGTGTCTTTCTTGGGAATTCGGTAGATCGGGCTTGATGTCGTGGAGCCAAGCAGGCTTATGTCAAAATATAAAGTTCTGCGCTGGGAATGAGGCGATGTCAAGTTTTAATTTGAGTTGGTCTTAGAAGTAGAAGTCGTAGTCTTAAAATTTTTTACAGAATAATCTATAGAATTTAGATTTTGATAAGATTATGAATAATCTACAGAATAATCTAAAAAATTTACAGAATAAGATTATGAATAAGATTATGAATAATCTACAGAATAATCTCCAGAATAATCTAAAAAATTATGAATAATCTACAGAATAAGATTATGATTAATCTACAGAATAATATACAAAATAATCTAAAAAATTTACAGAATTTACATTTTGATAAGATTATGAATAATTTTGGCAAAGATTTTTGAAAATTTAGAAATAGTAGTTAAACTTACAATTTACATAAAAAACTAAACATACATAAGGATACATCAGATTCGTAATACCCGATGACCGAAGAGCGCGACCGTGGCAAACACCAGCGCGACGACGAGAAATAGCGACAGCAACAGCGACAGAGAAAACGTGGGAGAAACAGCGACAGAGAAAACGCGGGAACAATAAACCACATAACTTCGCGGGCGATTTATTTATAGAAAATAGTTTGGCCGAACTATTTTAAATGTAAAAGTTTGGCCGAACTCCATGTTCGGCCGAACTTTTACATTTAAAATAGTTCGGCCGAACTTTAGTTGCCGGTTTTCCAATCTCCGGCAAAAATTCTGTTTGCCCGCGCCGTCAGTAAGCCGTTAGGCTAAACGGAATCACGAGTTCGGCTGAACGTTAAAAACAAGTTCGGCCGAACTATTTCATAATTTGGCCGAACTCGATAAAATGTTCGGCCGAACTATTTCCGAAAAAAAAATTCAACTCACAATTCTCACAAAAGTGTAACCCAGGTTCACGTTTCCGCCCTAAATACACCAACAATTTTCCTTGGGAAACCCAAACTAGGGAGAAAACCCAGCGATCTTTTCTAGGATAAATTGTTAAATTTAGCATAATTACAATTTGAGTTTTACAATTCAATTTGGAGCTCCTAGGGCTAGACCAACCCACTTCCAGCCTTCAACCCTACTTCCCAAGGGTCTGAGGCATCTCAATACCCTTCTTTTCCTATGGCCTAGTTCAAAATAGGTTGTGACCTACTCTTGTTTTTATATCCATGGTCCTGAGGCCTTTCGGCCACCTCTAGGACTTCGACCCTCCCAAAGAAGCTCTTACACAAACCTCTGGCTTTTGGTCTTGGCATAATTAAGGCCTTTAGGCCTCCTTTTAGAGCTTCGAACCTCTTTCTCAATACATAACAAACCCTTCTTCTTTTAGAACTTAGACAACCTATTATCCCCTACTACATCCTAGGAAGGAGTTTGCCCAACCCTATTCTAGGGCTCAGATCTCCCTTACACAGATTGCAATATGACCAAAACCTTGACCTCCTTAGAACAACATTCATATGGATACATCCAACCTCTTTTCTTCCTCCAACACACAAGAAATTAACTCAACCTCTTCTTCTAGATGAGAAATCACATAGCATATTTTTCCTTGATGTTATTCGTTCTTCCTCGGAGGTCAGTGAAACTCTTCTTGGCTAATATTCCTTCATAAGATGAGTTGCTATGTTTTGTATTGTGTGTTTGAAGTGAAAAGGGATAATGCCCTTTTATAGTGATTTAAGGCTACCCAAGGGGCACGTCTCCTTGGTTGGGATGACTTGAACAATTGGAGCCAACCTGAACAAAATTAATTTAAATATTGATTTATTTTATTTTCTTTTATTATGGCCAAATTGAGTAGTTGGGGAATACCTCCTATAACTACACAAAAATCAACACAACAACAATTGTGGGGACATTGGCATGCTAATAAGGTCGTAGGCCTCATACATGTGGTTGAAATACATATTTTTTCTTGACAATTGATATTGGCTCAACCTTTGTAGCCATTGTTATTCGGTACAAGCCTTTGCATCTAAGCTTATGCAAAATATTTAGCTTCCACTCAAAATAGTTATGTGGTGTGAGAAGAATTGGCAGTGAGAACTCCATTCCTTCTAACTGCATCTTCCTCTTGAACCTGCAAATAAAATGCTTATTCGTTTTCTCCTAGTAACAATCTCACTCTGATACCATGTAAACGTTTAAGAGTGAACCTAGCTAATAGAAAAATCACACAAAGCTTGCTAGAGAAAAAAGATAATAGAGACAAGCTTAAAAGAAAGGATGAAAATTGATTAGAATGAGTAAAACCTTACATAATATACTCTACATGGCTGAACTAGTGAGCCATAGTAGTGAATATAGAGAAATGTGTGGAAATATTCATGTTTATGGAAACATCCATGCAACTGAGGAAACATCAATGCTTAAGGAAACATTTAACATCAATTTAGAGAAAACATCTTCAATACCCCCCTTGAAGCATTAGTAGGGAGAACACAATAAATGGGTCCTAGTAAGAAACCATGTTAGATACCCACCTTACAATGCATCTAAATAATATAGAACAAATGAAACAAGAGGAAAAAAGGAAAACCTTATGAGAACACCCTCCTCTCCGCTCCCCTCCCCTCCCCTTCCCTTCCCTTCCCTTCCCTTCCCTTCCTTCAAAGTATAATGTACCAAATAAGAAGAAATAAAACACAGGTACTAAGCAGTCGTGTCCTTCACTCCAAGACAATCCCACAAAAAGTGAAACTTCTGTGCAGTAAATGTCTTGGTAAAAATGTATATAGTCTGTAGCAGAGGACAATACTGCAAATTGATGATCTGGTCATGAACCAACTCTCCGATGAAATGCAAAAGGATCTCATATGTTTGGTCAGTTGTCATTGCACTGGATCTCAAGCTTTACAAAGCTTGAGAGTATTCTGATTGTCACACCAAATGATAGTCAGACGATAGAATTGGATGGCCAACTCAATGAGAAAGTTTTGAAGCCGTGTCTCAATAATGATGTTGAACGCTCCTGGATAATCTGCCTCTACTCATGATAAAAAAATTGCTGATTGCTTTTTACTCGACTAATAGATGGGAACAAAACTCAAACTAAGCACGTACTTGGAAGTGGACTTACCATCAGAGGTATGGCCAGCCCAGTCAAAATCTGTGAAGCCCATGAGATCCAATACGCAACATGCTGCTTAGTAGATCCCATAACTAGTGGTGCCTTGAGAATATATGAGGATAAGCTTAGCAGATTTCCAGTGTAACACACGCGGTCGGTTCTTGCATGTATCTGGAAACTGCCCCTACTGCGTATGAGTGATCCAGTTGAGTGTGGGTAAGAAACAAAAGGCTCCCCACAAGCAGTCGATACAAGGTGTTGTCCACCAGTGGTGTATCCCCACCATCCTCAAGAAACATGCTGTAACTGGCATTGTATTTGTGTAATAGTGAGAGTGGTAGCCGATCTAATCGAAATTACCCATTCTCCATAAATTCTCATTCTCATTAAAAATATATATATATATATTTTATTCCAGGTACTTAATATCTGCAGCCTGGTAGAGAGGACCAGGACTAAGTAAAACAACACATGAATGTCGATGGAAAATGCAGCGAAATTCACAGCACTGTATCTAGATTAGACTTATTTATTCCTAACTGTTGGCACAAGAAACATTTTTTGTTTCTAAGGGTTAGTCTGGTGAAACACTTCATTGTTCAGTCAATCAATCATGGAGTTATCAAAAAATAACTCGGCTTTATTAATACCTCTTTTATTCCAGGCGCCTCAGATCCACACCCTGGTAGAGCGAGAACGGTAAGTAAAATAAGAACCTGCAGAACGCATGAGTCTCAGTGAAAAATGCAGCTAAATTTGATGCACAGTATGCAGAATAGATTTAGTTTTCTAAACGCTGGCACAATAAACATTTTCGTTTCTGAGGGTTGGTCTGGTGAAACTTTTCATTGGTCCAGTCAATTATCAATCGGAGTTCTTTTCATGGACTTAAATAAAGAGCGAGCATGGCTTTGAGGAACTTTACACCAGAAAACTTTTCATTAAATTGAGCCATATAAAAATATATTGAAATATATATAAATACATTGAAATGACTTTTAATATCATTTTCGATAGAAAATTGTTATTCTTAATTTCAATTATCATTCATTGAATTGCTAACTTAATATTTAAAAATTACTATAATTTTAAGATTAAATATCTAATATAATATACATAATACTAATAAATTTTATTAAAAAATAAATCAATTGATTTAAGAAAAAAAATCATTTTATCTATTTTCCAACTTTTTTTTTAAATATTTCGAAGAATTGATCCTATGGCCTTCAATTAGCAAGGTGCTTTAGCCATGACCTACAATATGAAATGAAACGAAATGAGATTTTAAAGTCCACGAGACTAAAAATAGTCTATAGGACTATGAGTTCCCTTTTTTAAGCCTTTTGCATTTCAGTCCTTTTCTTATTCAAATTGATGATGAGCTGGCCCAACCTTCCAACAATCCGATCACTGAAAAGACAATGCCAAGAAACCGATGCTAACATATTCTCATTACTTTCTCTGATGTCTTTGAACGCATCAGATCGCATCACATTCCAAAATGAAATGTTTTTCCAATTCCACTGTCTCGGACTTGCAAAATGTACACACCCATTCTTCCCAAGCTTCTTTAGGCATTTTCCACAATCCTGTTTCACACCAAAGCTGATGAGAGTTGGTTCTTAATTGAGCAATAAGAACCTTTGCCCTCCACAGAATGTTAGCTCCAATGTACTATTTTTGTTGGAGATCATAGGTAGGGTTGAATTCTTCAATGTAGTACTTTTTCTTTCTACCCAACTATTTTCCCAATACTTGTTTAGGAAACTTCTCCATAACAAAATTCTTTAGCTCCTTGATATTTATGGGACAAGCATTGAGGTAGATATTCCAGTTTTGCATCCATGTGTAGTTTTGTCTCATCCATGTTTTCTTTCATTCACTCATGTCTTCCTTGAAGATAACATTAGGCCATCTACCTACTCCCATTTGTTCAATAAATTTGTTAAAACTTCTAAATGTTTGGCACTCTCTACTCTTAACCTTGAATGAATCTTAAATAATTCAATTTCACTAAATTACAGCGTGTTCCACTAGATTTAAACTTTCAATCTCATGGTTTACATAATACTCTATAATACGACCATTCTCTTTGTTTATATATCACCACCACATTTTTCCTAAAATTATTAAGTTAAAATTATAAAATTATATCATATAAATTAAAAACATAAAAAAGTTATACAAAATTTGTAAATAAAATGCTTCATAAAATCTACTTATTTTTTTAATGGTTGTGGGAATGTTTATAGATTCACATTTATACATGGGAAGGGTCCATTATAATAAAACATGTTCCTCATTTTAGGGTTTATAACTTTGTTATAAGTCCCATAATGTGATGAAAGTTATTTTCTATAGGGCAAGGCCATCTATGTGGGGATGTTTTTTCTTTTTTGGTCGATCAGGCCGGTGGGATTACTTATGTGTTTTGAACATCGAAGAGTGCCTTGATAGCACACCATTTATTCAAAGCCAGTACGAAGGTTTGCATAATAATGAAATTGGTTTTATTTTAGATTATATTTAAAATTTTCTGAAATAATAAAAGGTTATTTTAGATATTGGATATTGTTTTTGGATGTAAACTGTGAGCGAACCAAAGGGTGTCAGAAATTTTAGGTGGACACTCCACCCATTTTCACACAAAGAAGTTAAATGTTAATTCTTTTTTTTTAATAAATATATAACTTTGAAGAAACCTTTTCAAAGACAAAATTTACAATTTCTTACTTTTATCATTATTTTTATTTATTTTATCTGCATTGCTTGTTCTCGGTACGTTTTTATTTTTTAATGGGATGAATACACCATGATTGGGGGGTTAGCAAGTTTTTCATGGGAAAACCCACTTCATTGGTGAGTTGGCAAGTATACTGTGTGTAGACTCTATTACCTTAACAATATTTGTCCAGAAATTTATAAAAAAAAAAAAAAAAAAAAAAAAAAAAACCCTATAATAATGTTAGGTCTGTTAACTTTTAATACCATATCTGATTTTATTTTCCTAGTCGTTTACTGTATATCTAGAAAATGTTTCACTTAGTAAAATGTTCTTAGGGAAAGTTTTGAAAATAAATATATTGGTATTCTATTTTTATTTTGTTTGCTAGTTTATGTGAGTCTTGAGATGACTACACTACTAACATGCAACTTGAGTAGTTGTGACCCAGGGGCATCCTAGCATGGAGGAATATTTTTTCCATAGAGTTTTGAACCGGTGACCTTTACACCACAAAATTCCTTAACAAAACACCATGTCATCGTCTATTCTACGCCCTGTGAGCATATTGGTATTCTAACTTTTAAATAAACTTGTAATATAAAATAAATGGAAAACCAATCACAAACAAAACAAGAAAAAATATGCCTAACAAAATTTCCTTCATTTTCTATTAATCTAGAAATTTAAGGCCTCTTTTAACAAGGAATTTGACCCACACATAATACACAGAAATTACAACAATGGAACTTAGCCACTAGAAATTTGATCTGCAATCATGTTGGATGTCTTCACAAGTTTGGCACACCTGAGGTTGTTTTTCCCCTCCGCAAATGAAACATCAACCTTCTTGGCCTCCCCATATTCATTGTCTACCTGCTATAATTTAGCTTCAACACTCTCAACCTCCTCTCATGCATAAAAAAGCTCTTGGCCTTGACCCCAAGCAAACTCAATCCCTTCAATTGTGAGCTCAACCTGCAAAACTCTTGCTCACTCAAACTTCTAGCTACACACCTTTCCCTTCTCCTTAGTCTTTAGTCTCTCACTCTCTTGAGAATATTTCTCTCAATAATAATGTGTCTTTCACCTCTCCTTTAGGATTATTTTACAATTTCATTAAGCCAAATCCCCAACCCTAATCTCCCAAGTGATGAATGGATAGGATTAAATACTAGGCCTCACTTGAGATCAACAATAGAGATTAGATATAAGTCACTTAAATAATTAAATTATTTATCGTTAGAAACTTGGCTCAAAAGTTAACATTAACTAGTAAATTAATTAATGTACTTTTCCTAAGTTAAACTTAGGAAATAAATCATAATAATCACTTACTCCTCATGTGCAAGAACCTAAAGAGGAAATATGACATATTTTGCGTGTTTGACACCTAGCCTATGCAAAAGCACCTATTCGGGCTAATAACAATAACACTCCCTCCTAACAAGGAAGGTGTTATGCACCAACTCCTACTTATCTCTATAAAAAACAAACTTTCCCTTAACCAGGGGCTTGGTAAGAATATCTACATCATGCTCATCTATGGAGATATACTTGACCTTCACAACTCCCCTCTGCACCATGTCTCTAACTAAATGATATTTGATCTCTATTTGCTCGGACCTATCATGAAACCTTGGATTATCATAAATATTGATGCAAATTTGATTCTAACAGTGAATCACCATCTGATCCAACTCATGACCAAATAACCTATGAGTGTCCTACGAACTCCAAATGGATTTACAACTCGCCAAGCTAGTTTTCATAACTCTACCTCCACTGAACTAAGTTCCATGGAAGCCTTCTCCCTGTTGAACTATGAGATCATTTCTGATCCCAAATTGAAACAACATCCAAAGGTGCTATTCCTATCCACTACACCCCCAACCCAATTTAAGTTCTTATATCCTACTAACTGATTCCATCAATATTGACATACTTGATTCCATACTCCATTGTACCTCGAAGATACCTGAACACATGTTTTTCTACCAAGCTCCACCATAAAATGGCTCAGTGTGTTCATAACAAAGAATATATCTAGCCTAGTGTTGATGAGACACATTAGAGAACATATCAACTACTTGTACAATGTGAGATCCACCAACTCACTTTCAAAAGAATTCAAATTCCTCAAGTTAGTAGTCATGGGTGTCAACATATGCCTACAATCCACCATCCCAAATCCCTTCTAGATATTAACTGCATACTTCCCCTATCCGAGGAATATCTCACCTATCTGCTAACACACCTCCAATCCCAAAAAGTAATGCATCATGCTTATGTCCTTCATCTCAAACTATTTATCTAAGTATATCTTGAACATTTATATGAGCTTATCAGCCCCTATAAGAAGGAGGTCATCCACATAAAGTAATAGAAAGAATGGATTGTCACCAACTAGTGTGTAGCACAAGTTCAGATCTTCCTAAATCTTGGTGAAGCCCATGACTAGCATATACCCATATATCCGCACGTACCATGCCCTAGGTTTCTTCTTGAGATAATCCAAGGCATTCTTTAAATTTCATACATGGGAACCTATCCCACGCACCTCAAAATCTTGCGGTTGCTCGATATACAATTCCCCCCCAATCACTCCCTTAAGAAATGTTGCCTTTATATCCATCTAATGTATCATCAACCCCATATCTGGAAAATAGACATAACAACCCTGATAGAAGTGTATTTAGTGAATGGAGTGAATTTCTCCCCATAATCCACTCCCTCTTTCTGGGAAAACCCTTTCACCACAAACCTAGCCTTATAATTATATATACTTCCATCTGGAGCATACTTGATCTAGTATATCCACCTCAAACTAGACATTTATTTCCATATTGGCCAAGGCACAAAATCCCATACACCATTATTCATAATGGAAGAATACTATTACATCATGACATCTCTCTAAACCTGCTAATTTTCTGCCTCATCAAAGCTAGAAGGCTCGGAATCACCGATGCCACTCATAAGTGCCATGTATCTGGAACAGTTTTGTGGTGGTTTTCACTCTCTAAACATCCTCCTAGGAGCCTCCACATGCCCTCGTCCATTATTAAATGTTTTCTCAATCCATCTCAACCTCCTTCCGACAGAACTAGAAGGTGCCTCCTAATCCTCCTCTTAATATCAATATTGAGTACCTATTATTGGTGTTGTTGGCCTCTCCTCAACCTCTACAACCTCTTTCTCTCGATCATCTACCACTGATATGGTATCATGTGGCTTCCTTAAGGATATGTGCTCCTCAAATCTCACATCCATGCTCACCACAATATTCCCATGACAAAATGTACATCCTGTATGCCTTGGAAGTCTCACCATAGCCAACAAAAATTCCCTTCTATCCTAAGGACTCCAACTTTATCCTATTCTGTGATGGTACATGGATAAACATCGGACACCTGAAGATGTAGAAATGTCCCACATCCGATTTCAATCTTGTCAACACCTCCTCAAGAGTCTTGTTCCCCAAGGCCCTGTGAGGACTCCTACTATTGTATTACATTCCTCTAGTCGTAGGAATATAGGCAGATCTTGATCATGTATCATTACTTTAGCAACCTCGATGATGGCCCTATTTTTCCCACCAAAAATTTCACTCATGTTAACACATCCTCAAGAGTTGCGTCACCCAAGGCCTTGTGAGGACTCTTTTTGTTGTATTACACACCTCTAGCCATAAGAACATAGGCATATGCTTATCATGTATCATTGCTTTAGAAGTCCCAATGATGGCCCTATTTTTCCTCTCAACATCCTTGTTCTACTGTGGGTTGTAAGGAATTGTCAACTCTTTCTTAATGCCCGCTTCCTTGCAAAAAACATATAAGTAATTGGAGGTATACTCACCCCCATTATCCAATCTAAGGACCTTCACCTTCCTCCTAGTCTACTTTTCTACGAGATCATTAAACCCCTGAAACATGTTGAAGACCTCATCCTTGGTATTCATGAAGAAGATCCAGGTCCTCTAGGAACGATCATCAATAAAGGTAACATAATAGTTGTACCCACTCAAGGACCCCACTAACATGGGACCACACACGTTTGAATGTACTAGATCCAACAACCCTTTGGACCTAGAATCACTGCTTTGGAAAGCAGTGTCAGCATAATTTTCCAAAGCACATCCTTTGCAAACCCCCTACTACTACATGTTAAACTCAATAATACCAATAAAAATCTCCCGATATCCGAGGTCTATGAACCACATAGAAAAAAAAAATGGAATTATAAGATTTATGAATTTTTAAAGAAAAAGAAAGGAAACTACTTTTTTTTTCAGTATTTTTGGGTATTCTCCTTATTGGTTTACTCAAATGTAAAGTGTATAAATTCATTGTATGCAGAATTAAATTAATGCATTTTCAATATTTCGATGTGGCTCTACTCAGAAGTATGTAGAGTGGGTGTTCGTTGCATGTGGAATTTATTTATGTATCCAACAAATGTCTACACTTGACAATTGAGTAAACCAGTAAGGAGATAGCATGAAAATACAATTAAAAAATGAAGTTTTCTTCTTTTCCCTCCAAAATATTTATCCCTGGTGATGACACCATCATCTTGAATCCTATTGGTTCTTTTAAAGTTAATTTTGTTAGTAAATTTTTTGTTTTGAGGCCCATTTTTTACCTCAAAATTCCCCTAATGTTTCCTCCCAATAACTCGTCTTGTACTCAAACTAGAGGATCTAAGCCTGATAATCACTTGTCCATCTCATAAAATAGCTTCATATCCCTTGTCCTCCATGGTTGAGACTAAAAGAAGGTTCTTATGTAGCATTATAACATATAAAACATTTGTAACCTCCATGGGTTCATTCGACTCTAGTTTAAAATGTATAATTCCAACTCCCTCCATTGCACACTTGGCATTATTTCCAAGCTTCACATTGAGCTCTAGGTCATCCTCTCTTAGGGTAGAAAATAACTCCTGCAATCCTATCGTATGACAAGATGCTAAATAATCCATGAGCCATGCACCTTTTCCAATGGCGTGAGAAAAACATGTCACCAATGAGAAATATTTCTCGAACCTATTGGAAAATTCACTCACCTATCAATCTGTTGATGTTATTCGTGACTTCCCCTTGCCCTCCTTGTTCGGAAATTGGCCTGCATAGTGATCAAACTTGGGACATGCAAAAATTTCACTTTGCTCATGTCCTTTTCTCCATCTCCTTAGGTACTCTTTCCTCCTAGGTTTGGTACTCTTATCCCTTTTCCCTTCATTGCATGATTGGTAAGGGAAAGGTTCTCATCATCACCCTTAGAGTGAATCCCATGAAGAGGCTCCTATTGAATATCCTCATGTATGAAGTCATCCCATAACCTCTCCTAGTTAGGTAGGTGCTCACGAGCTATGATCCCTTTCACAAAGGTTTCTCAATGCTTGGAAAACCCATTTAGGGTTGTGCTTATCAACTCTAAATCTAGCATGACCTCCCCAACTATAGGTAACTCATCTTAGACCCATGTTATCCTAGTGAGATATGTAGCAATTATATTTCACTTGGACATTACGATGTTCATCAGCTTCTCCTTCAAAACCATTTTCCTATTTGTGTTGTCACTTTGATATAACTTAGTCAGAACCTTCTACATTTCCCTCGAAGATTAACTTTTGCATAGACTAGGGCACATCATCCTTCACACCATCCAGAATGATTCTCTTGGTTTTCACATTCTTTTGGTTACATATGTACAATAGGAGGGGTGAGTTCTTGATTTGAAAACTCCAGATCATAGTCTCCATTCAATGCCAATGTTACCATATCCTTCCAAGGATTGTAGTTGGGTGCACCCTCCAATCGGTCTTCAAACCTTAGTCCAACTATGGTGATCCTCCCAACTTCCAAATCAAGTACTGAAAACCCCAAAAAAAATATGACTATTGGAAAATTATTTTGTTGATGTAAACCCTTATGACAAATTGATCCTCCTACTCAGAGTTTTAGTGCTCTAATACTATGTTAAATTTAATACTAGATCTAATTTCATTTTCCTAGCTATTTATTTTTTAATCATAAAATATTTCACCGAGTGTAATTTTTTTTCTTCTGAAAATTGATAAAAATAAATATAGTGGTATTTTAACTTTTAAATAAACTTGTAGTGGAAAATAAATGGAAAACCAATCACATAATAGCATAAAAAAATTTCAATCACTTTATATTAATATTAAAAATTAGGGCACCGGATGCGGTTGATAAATAAGGGTGATGGGACTTCCGTCCCCTGGCGAGTCCCGAGGGCGCTCGCACGCAATAGCCATATGGCTCACTGCATCGCCATTACTCGCGTAGTTAATATGCCAGCCCACAGTGCATTAACCCACTCTGCCTCGCCGCTCCACTATCTTGCTCCGTCGGCTTTTGTTCAAATGGCTTTCTCTCCAGAGCATTCATCCGGTTCCTGTGCTTTCTACTCGCCTTCTCCAGTTCGAGGTGTTTGTCCAGTTGAATGCGCAGAGCCGAGTGTGCGCACCCAAACCGAACGTCGCTGCAGCATTCTTGGCTGTCTGGAAATCCTGCCAGGTCTTCACTTCACTCATAGTTTTTTTTGTTTGAATTCATATTCTGCAGATTTGATGTGGCCCTCTTCAACCTCTATCTGCGCCTCCTGCTTCCAGCAACCCACGCTTCACTCTGAGGAGATGCCTCGACTTCGGCATCGAACGAGGTGCAGGCGTGGGGCAACTAGAGGTCGCCCTCCCCGCCCTCGCCCTTCCATTAGTCCCACCTCGGGCTCCTCTGCGGAAGATGACTGTAGCGGCCTCCACTCGGAGTCCAGAAGGCAGAGACGTCATTTTTTGCATTCGGGAGGCTCCTCCTCTGTTCTGCCCAAGCTGCATCCCCCGTCTGTCCCTCCTCTATCCTCCGCCCCTGTCATGCATGAGCCTACCAACCCAACTCTCCGCCAGACCTCTCAACGCGCTGAATTTCGCTTCAATTGCACCTTTGACAAGCCTGTCCTCACTGCGGTTGTCACCATTTCCGTCTGTGAAAGTTCTGCTACCCTTGGCCCTGCTACTGTCCCCCTCTCTGCCACCATCCCGTCGCGCCCTCAGCCTTCTCAGGTTGATAGTGATGTGCCTGGCCCTAATGCGCCCCTTGGCATAGGGAAGCCCATCTCTGAAAGTGACAAAGTGCAGGAGGGCATCTTCTGCAAATACAGTGCTCAGCCTCAGGATAATGCAGAGTGGGAAGAGGATTTTGGATGCAGAATAGTGGAAGAGCCGGAATCTCCAATTCCGACTCAATGATTTCGAACTCCTACAGCCTTCAATGGTCCAGGCTTCCACTTCCGTTAAATATTTTGGGTTTTTGCTGCTTTTATCAGTTGTACAAGCTGCATGTTTCTTTAGTTCTCAGTCTTTCAGTAACTTAATATGTATGCTCTGTATACCGGTTTCCCTGTCAAGGGTGGTAAACTATCTTTCTCTAGAGTTGGTTTCCCATTCTGGGTGGCTCAATATTTTGTGTAAATGCATGGACATCAAGCCCAGTTCTCAGGCTCACACAGCTGAGACTGGTGCAGTTTTGTACTTTTATGTTTTATAAATAGAATTAGTTTTACCGAGAAAAAAAAATATTAAAAATTAGGGGCTCCTTAAAAAAGGAATTTAACACACAAAGAATACAAAAAATACAATAGTGGAACTTGGAAAACTTCCCCCTAGAAATTGATATGTAATTGTGATGGTTTCCTTCACAGTTTTGGCACACTTAAATCTATTCATCCCCTACACAAATGCAACCTCAACCTTCTCAATCTGTCCACATTCATTGTCTGCCTACTAAAATTCGACTTCAACACCCTCTACCTCATCCTGTGCATAGCAAACAATCGGCCTTGACCCCTTCACCTATGCATTCAACCTAGAAAATTCTTGCTCACACAAACTCTAGCTACACACCTTTCTCTTAACTTTAGTCTTGAATCTCTCACTCTCTTGAGAGAATCATTATCTCAATCACAATGTGTCTTTCACCTCTCACTTAGGCTTATTTTATAATTTTATTAAACCAAATATCTAACCCTAATATCCTAAGTGATGAATCACTACGATTAGATCCTAGGACTCACTTGAGATCAATGGTAGAGATGTCTAAGTCACTTATGTTACACCATTTTTTGGTCATCTAACCTGTTACTATTAGTTGGACTTACGTACACCATGTAAGACCAATTTTACCCTAAGTAAAATTGCTTTCACTATGAAAAATAACTTAGTAAACCACCTTTATTAAGTTGTTTATGGTCTAAACAGGAAACCCCATGAGGAAATATTAAACAAATCCACATTTGTTTGATTTTCCTCAAGGAATAATTAGTTAAACAATAGTTTAATTAATATTCCTGGTCATATTTAACCCAAAACAGGAAAATTAATTAGATAAATTATTATTTATCTTATTATTTTCTAGGAATAATTATTTAAACCTCATTTAAATAATATTCCTTGTTAAATTTGACTAAATCACTCATAAATAGTTAAATAAAT